>JANAVB010037216.1:1053579-1328579 GCA_029216955.1 Iris pallida | reverse complement strand
GCCTGTGGTCATCGCAAGGTAAATTATATTCAGAAAGACAGGCTGCAGAAGCTGGTACTTATGCTTTTGATGATAATGCTGCAACGGATGTCCTCGAAGACGACGGATGCTCTGTGGATTATGGAGACATGCAGAACCTTGCACAAGATATGGTGTATGCTACGGCAGGGCCTAATTT
Organism: Iris pallida; assembly: GCA_029216955.1. Lineage (NCBI taxonomy): Eukaryota > Viridiplantae > Streptophyta > Magnoliopsida > Asparagales > Iridaceae > Iris > Iris pallida. The sequence continues at coordinate 1,328,401 of JANAVB010037216.1, read as the reverse complement.
TGATCCGGAGGATCCTAATCCCAAGGCAAAGGAGTTCTATGATATGTTTAAGGACGCAGATACTCCTCTATATCCTGGTTGTGAGACTCATTCCGCACTGTCAGTGACGATGCGGTTGTTGAACATAAAGTCTGATTTTAACTTGCCACAAGCTTGCTATGATCGGATCACACAATTAACTAATAAGGTGTTACCGAAGGAATGAAAAGAGCTCCCAAGAAACTTCTACAAGTCAAAGATAATGGTCCGACAACTGGGACTGGGGTACGAGAAGATAAATTGCTGTCGCAACGGATGCATGTTGTATTACAAAGAGAATTGCGTATTAGAAAGTTGTTGGTTCTGTAATGCGGATCGTTACAAGACAGTACAGGGAAAAGAAAAGTCAACTAGAAAACGACGTCCTTACAAGTATATGCATTACTTGTCGATCACGAAGCGCTTACAGAGGATGTATATGTCTCTGAATACAGCAGAACACATGACGTGGCACAGTGAAGATCGCATAAAGGACGAAGGAGAATTGTCACATCCTTCGGATGGGGAGGTGTGGAAATATTTTGATTTGTGTCATCCAGATTTTACTGCAGAGCCTAGAAATGAAGAGTCACGACTGCCACGTGTTTATGGAAAGATTACTGCCCATTGCGTTGAGAGAGTTGTTGCCTTCTGCTGTATGGGTTCCGTTGGCCGAGCTGTCTACATTCTTCAGGGATATCTGTTCAACTAAGCTCACGGTGCAACATATGATACAACTTGAGGAGAAGATTGTCTTAACAATTTGCAAGTTAGAGAAAATATTTCCACCGGGTTTCTTCGACAGTATGGAGCATCTACCGATTCATCTAGCATACGAAGCCCGTGTCGGTGCATCTGTTCATTATCGATGGATGTACCCCTTTGAAAGGTAAATAAAAATCGATATAATTTAAGTGGATTTTACAATTCATTGTTAATTCTCAAGATAATTTGTCTCTCTTGGTATCTACATCATCTAAAGAAGAAAGTTGGCAACAAGGCTCATATAGAGGCTTCGATATGCGAAGCATATCTTATCGAGGAGGTGTCAAACTTTTGCTCCATTTATTTCGATACTCATGTTGAGACAAATCGAAATAGACCTCAAAGGAATGACAAAGACGTTGAGGAATGAGGTATATTCAATTTAAGGGGCAAGCCTATTGGGGCTAGTAAGAAACGGTGGTTGAGTGACGATGAGTATGATGCCGCTCACCGATATGTCTTGTTAAATTGTGACATACAAGAAGTGAGAGATTTGGAGAAGTAAGTGACTACACCTCGTTATAATCTCTAATTTGGTGAGGTAAGTGACTACACTAATTTTTATTCTCTCTAACAGTGTATTTAGAGATGAAGTCAAAATAAGGACACCCGATATTACCGATGAGGGACTTCAAAGAAAGGTTGATTTTACCTTTCCATCATGGTTTCGAGATTACGTAAGTAACTGAGATAATGAGTTATGCGGCTACCATTTAAATATATAAATGCAACTAAAACATTTAAAGTTTACAGGTTTTATTAGCTGAACCAAGTACACTCACAAATGAGAGCATTCGTTATTTGTCATTGGGACCGAAGAAGCATGCAAAGACTTGGCCCGGCTATGTCGTTAATGGCTTCAAGTTTAAGACAACTCAACATCCTATAAATGCCGAATTTCTCAATGACGGCTTCAGTACGAAGGATTCTGGTGTTTGCATAAGAGGCACAATCTATGACGACGAGCCGGACTTTGACTATTATGGAGTGCTTCGGGATATTGTAGAATTACAATATAGTGCCCCATTTGATATGCATATTGTTATGTTCAAATGTGAGTGGTTCGATACGACACCAAATATCGGTTGGAGAATCGATAAACAATTTGGATTCGTCGATATAAATCATCGCAGGAGGTATAGAGGGTCCGACACGTTTGCGATAGCAAGTCAGGCTGTTCAAGTCTACTATACAAGCTACCCAAGGCGTCGTAGAGATCGCTTTGAGTGGTGGGCAGTATGCAAGATTAAATCTAGAAATACATTCAACGTTGAAGACCCAGCATACCAAGAGGACCAGATCGAAAAGCCCCAATACTTGGGACAACAGTCTTGTGACATGGATGTTGAATTAGAGGTTGATATACCTCTTGCTGATGAAAATAGAGGGGATGAAGAGGTTGATATACAAGACTTAGATGTCAACCAGGGAAGAAAGAGGCGTCTTGTCCCAAGTATTGAGACTGAAGAAGAAGAAGAAGAAGAAGAACTTTATGAGGATGAGGATGAGGATACAGATGAATTCGACGATGAGGATGATGATGATGATGAGGCCGAGGCCGAGGAAGAGGACGATGACGATGATTAAATATCGCTATATTTCAGTTGTATCTTGAAGCACCCAATATCTAGTCTCGAATCCTAAATTACCCTATTACATTTGGATTTACAATTAAAAGTCTAGTGGAACACAAGATGCCCTTTCATCAAAAGTTACAAGAATTGTACTTTGTTGTATTGGTGCGTGATTTTATCAGATTTTGTGTATCTAGCTTTTATTCGTACTTCACTTCTGATTGTAATATTTATTTCAGTTTGGAATATTTGCGTATTATTGTATGAGTTTCTTTTTGCAGATGGCACTCCTAGGCCTACTCGTCTGGGCGGCACTCATCGCCCTGCTGCTGGTATGGATATGTTTAGTTTTATATTCATTTATAAATCTATGTTGTCGGTATTTTGTTTATGTGTTCTATTTACAGGGCATGGTTGCGAGCACCCGTACTGGTGGTGCTGGCCGTGGTCGTGGGGGTGGCGGCGGCGGCGGCGGTGGTGGTGGTGGTGGTGGTCGTGGGCGTGGGCGTGGGCGTGGGCGTGGTGGTAGCGGTCGTGGTCGCCAGCCGCATTCCCCGGATGTGACCTCCGATCCCGACTTGGAGAGCCCGGACACAGGCTCTTCCCGCCGTCATTCTTCCTCGGTGCTACCGACATCGTCGTCGAGGCCTGTGACTCCATCCGCTAGCGGATCCATTCTGCTATCGGATGTACCAGCGGATGCAGCAGCAGATACAGCAGGGGGCCCAGCAGTTACTGCAGGGTGGGCCTCGGAGTACCCCGGGATTCAGTTTCATCCTGTTACCGGAGAGTACGTGCGCGGACCCGCGGATCCCCCGACGCCACCAGAGAGGCTGGTGGGCGAGTTCCGACGAGAGCTATGGCCCGCTGGTGAATCGTAAGTAAATTTAAGTTAATTTATTAAATTTGTTTCATTTATTCAAGTTAATAATCCAGTCGTTGCTTCTTTATAGGTTTTTCCCGTGGGATGCTGCCCGGATTCTAGGGCGCATTATCCAGGATAACTACCATGGCCCCTACCTCAATTTTTCTGAGGTGCCTCAGGACATGAAGTACGTCTGGCTCGACGAGATGAGGGTATAAATCCGTCGATGAATTATTAATTATTCTTTAAATCATTAAATTTTTTATTACGTGATATTTGAATTTGTATGTCAGAGGACGTTCTGGTGGCCCCCCCATCGCGAGGAGGCGATCCGCAGGACCTACAAAGCCGTCGCCGGGAAGAAGATACGGGATGCGGTGTACGACCTTCGTACGGCACATACGAGGAAGGACTGGATCCGGGCGGAGTACTATGAGCAGATGTTGGAGAAGATGGATACTCCGCAGTTCAAGCTGAAATCGGAGAAAGCTAAGGCTAATCGACAGGTCGCGGGTCTACATACGGGGGGATCAAGTCCCCACGCATTGACGCGTGCAGATTTGGTGAGATAGCACAAATTCAAATTCATTCTATTATTTAATTTCGTACTGTTAATATACGAAGTTAATTAAATTCTACGTATGCAGGCCCAACGGGCGGTGAAGCAGGGAAAAGAGGCGGAGACGGTCACCGCTCACGATGTATTCGTGCATACGCACAAGAGGCGGAAGGACGGGAGCTTCGTCGACGCGAGGGCCGAGGAGACTGATGTAAGTACTTACGTTTATGAGATTTATGTTAGAAATATAATTATTGTTAAGTTAATTAGATAAACTTAGGATTCAGACTATAACTTAGGGAAACATAGGATTTAGATTATAACTTAGGAAAACTTATAGTATAAACACATTCATTGGATAGGCTGCGTATCGTGAGGCACTTAGTCGGCTTGAGATCGAGCCCCCTTCCGAGAATGTCGGCAAAACGACGCCCACCCAGACGCACTCTTCTATGGCCGCTCGCTACGACGACGTGTTCGTAGAATCCGTCGGCGGCGTTAGGAATGGGCGCGTCTACGGCTTAGGTTCCATGGCACCCTCGTTGCAGCCGTCCCCGAGATATCCACCGCCTCCGCCTCCCCCAGCGCCCCCGGTTGACGATGTGAGGGCGCAGCTTGCGACTCTGACCTCCGCGATGTCAGATTTGCGGGCGATAGTGTTGGGGCGCTATCCGTCTGCTCCCGGTCTGTCTGCTCCCGGCCCGTCTACTGCTGCTGCCGGTGCTTCGGATCGACCTAGTCCTTCTTCCCCCAGACGGCTTTCGTTTAACCGCTCTGCGGACGCCCGTATCGTATCGGATAACACCATCTTGACGCTCCTTGACATGATGTCGCCAGAGCAGCTATGCGCGCTTCCAGACCATGTCTTGTCCCAAGTGCCGGCACACACGGTGGAGGAGTACATACGCAAAGCGGATGCGGCGGCACGAGTACGAGACGATCCGACGGACGGGGTTTGATTTTGTTTATGTTGTTGGTTTTGTAGACATTTGGATACTGAGTATGTTCGGATATTTTTTTTATGTTTGGATAATTTAATGTTGGATATTGGATATATTGTGTTGGTAATATTTTGTTGGATATTGGATACGTTGGATATTGGTGTCGGATATGGATATTTTGTATATGGATATATGGTGTTGGATATTGGATACGTTAGATATTCGTGTTGGATATGGATATATGGTGTTGTATATGGATATTTTGCATGTTTGATATTGTGTTGGATGTGTTGTATAAACAGGAAAGAGTCTGTTTGCAGTATTTTTTTTTTCAAAAATTAGCAGTTAGCGACGGACTGGCGACCACTCAGCGACGGATAGTCCGTCGCAAACTGGAGAAACTGAGGTTAGCGACGGAGTGGCGACGTAAAATCTGTCGCTACCTGGAGCATTTCAATAAAGCGACGGATTGGCGACGGACGATCCGTCGACCTGATGCTGTTTGATGTCCAGAAATTTTAGCTTTCGCGACGGATTGGCGACTAACTTACGGCGGACTGGCGACCACTCAGCGACGGATAGTCCGTCGCTAACTGGAGAAACTGAGGTTAGCGACGGAGTGGCGACGGACTATCCGTCGCTACCTGGAGCATTTCAATAAAGCGACGGATTGGCGACGAACGATCCGTCGACCTGATGCTGTTTGATGTCCAGAAATTTTAGCTTTCGCGACGGATTGGCGACTAACTTACGGCGGACTGGCGACCACTCAGCGACGGATTATCCGTTGCTAACTGGAGAAACTGAGGTTAGCGACGGAGTGGCGACGTAAAATCCGTCGCTACCTGGAGCATTTCAATAAAGCGACGGATTGGCGAAGGACGATCCGTCGAACTGATGCTGTTTGATGTCCATAAATTTTAGCATTAGCGACGGATTGGCGACTAACTTACGGCGGACTGGCGACAAAGTCCCGACGGACTATCCGTCGCTAACTGTAGGAATTTAATGTATCGACGGATTGGCGACGTAATATCCGTCGCTACCTGGAGAATTTTACATTGAGCGACGGTTTAGCGACGGAATGTCCGTCGGTAATTGGGTATCAGAAAATCTCTGATACGCTTTTGCCGACAAAGTTACGACGGATTAGCGACGGATATTGGGTATCAGAAAATCAGTGATACGGTTTTGCCGACTGGTTAGCGACGGAGTTTTCCGTCGCTAACCCTATATCCTGATACATGTTTTGACGAAAGCTAGTCGGTAATCCGTCGCTATATATATTTAGATGCGTCGACGGTATTCCGTCGCTAAGTCGTCGCTGAGCGACGAAGTAGCGACGGATACGTTTTAGCGACGAGGTTATTCCCGACGGCTGTTTTACCAAAATATCCGTCGTTAATCCGTCGGTATTTATTTTTAGCGACGGATTACCGACGGATAAGGCCGTCGGTAAATCCATGTATTTTGGTAGTGCTCCATCCTCTCCTCCTTCCTCTTCCCTACTCTACGGCGAAGCTCGGACGCACCATGGCGAAGCCGTGCTCGTGAAGAAGACAAAGGAACCATCGACAATAACAACAGATTCCCACTTTAAGGTACCCAACTTCCCCGTTTGATTTCTCTCTCGATTCTAGTCCGTTTTTAGATCCGTAAATTCGTGTAGAAAGCCCACATGACCCTCTTCGAGATCCCCTAGGTAGATTTCGACATGGCCATCCAACTTGCTCGAAAAATCGAGACGAAGTTGGAGAAAACCCACTTTTCTAAAATATTAAAAACTGTTTTGAAACATCAACTTGTCCATTAAACTTTCGTAAAAATTAAATAAAGGCAGTCAAAGACAACATAACCAAGATTGTAACGCACCTTTTGGATTCACTTTTTATCTAGTATGTAGAAAATTATAAGTAGTTAAAGTTCCCAAAAAAATTATAAATTCTGTTTTCAAAAAATGGAAAAACACCCGATACGGCGTGTGCCCCGATAAACCAGGCGACGTGGTTGCGCACTATACGCATCGAAAGGCGCGTATGGATGTTGTCGACATGTGGGAACTGACGGAACCCGATTTTGTTGCATGTGCGCGACGAAATCAGTACGTATCCGTCGAGATACCCCGTATCGACCCTTTGCAAATTAAGTCACAACTTTGTGCACACTCATCATATCGCGATGAAACTTGCGCCATTGGACTCAAAATATTTTTCTGGTCCTGTGAGCCAAGTTTGGTCCGATTCTGAGACCGTTGATCGGGACGCTATTTTGGCGGGCCCACAATCCCACTCAACGGACAATTTTGTGCACGTCCCACCGGAATCCAAAATTGGACATACCGTTGGGTTCGTCTCATCAAAATAAATTCGTAGACATGTAGTTTGACGACTTTAGAGACCGTAGATATTAGCACACATTTCGGTACAAAGTGGATCCAACGGCGGACATCGTTTTGACCCGAAATTACGATTTTGCCCCTGTTCCAGAATTTAACTTTTGGACAGGCATTTCCTAGGCATATCTTTTATTTCAAACTCGTTCGTGATGTTTGTTGCAGCATCCGGAGTCATCTGTGGGATTTGGCTTTTCTTGCTTCGTTTATTTGTTTGTTCGAGCTACTGGATTATTCTCTTTGCACATAACCTCAGGCAAGATACCTTGCCATTATACTGTTTATATTTAGTTTGCATTTTATTACATATCACTGTTCATTTATTTCCAGTTCTTATGGTTCTTGATTTACTGTCTGCTCAGTGATATTAGATATACTTTGTTATTATCCTTTGATTGCATGTGGACTTAGAGTTAAGAGACTACCGTTCGTAGTGTATTGCATATATCTTGACACAGTTGTACCACGAGGATGTGTGAGATGAGTATCATGTAGAGGTTCTTGCGTGTGTTCTGATCCCCCATGCGCATGCGTTAGGGCTAACTGCTAATAGAGGCATGTTAGAAGACTTAGCAGTTAGTAGAGGTATATGAGACATGGATGTGACTCTGTTAGACATCGGAGGGGAAGAACAGTTCCTTAACGTATGGGCCAAGTATGCACTTCCCTATTGCCGGTTATCTCCGCGGGAGATACGGTCCTGGATCCTAATACTGATTTACTGCTGGCCTCTGACATTCGATGAATGTTATGCTTTGAGGTCCCTAGTATCCTGATGGGCCATACCTGAGGTTACTGCTACTGAGCCAGAGTGCCCATGCATTGGAGGTTTGTTCTTAACTACATAAATACTGTAGTACGATTAGATTACCTTATTGTCGTCTTGTCACTTATTTCGGTTTGTGACATATTATATATTCAGTTTATTATGGCATGTTCTTTGTGTATCTTGTTACGTCCCTCTGAGGACCTGGTTATCTCTCCAGGTGTGTGCTTATGTGACTTTGCAGGTGTTCTAGCCAAGGTCGTAATCTTCTCCTTTCTTTCGAAGACGATTGCGCTTGGTTCGTCTCGTTACTCTATCGATCACTTCTTGTACATTTTATTTGAGGTAGTTGGTAGTGGACTTTGTCTCCGCCCAACGATTGTATACATGACAAATTCAAAGTTGCTTTTATATCATTTATTTATCTAGTGGATGAGATTTTAGTTATTATGGTTCTACTGCATTTTACAGCTTATGTATACATACAAGATTTCCATATATTGGAGTGTACTTCGTATGTATGCAGCTGGCATGGATACGTACCTAGTCCTAAATATTTTGGGACTGGGACGTTACAGTGTTAGAAGGGGAAAAGCTAGCATTATGTAAAGGTTATGTGGTTAGTGTGTGTATGGGTGTATGTGGACATGTTCATAGGGTTAGATAGTGGACATGTGTGTGTGTGTGTGAAATATACATGAAAGTGTATAGGAGGATTTGGGTTTCAAAACAATAGCTATCAAGTTACACTACTCATGGCATATTGGTTAAACAATCTACAATGCACAACCTATTTACTCATAACATGCATGGCTACCCATATATATACATATATCTATATGTATAGAGAGGTAGAGATTTAGTTATGTATCTATATACATTATAACAGTATGCATAAACTATATATATATATATATATATATATATATATATATATATATATATATATATATACCTATATAGATATATGAACATAACATAGAGATGAAGGGTTAGGTTTACATGGCAGTTGTGAACATTAGTGTACGTTAGTGTAGAGTGTCAAGAGTACAGGGGTTATAACTTAAAATGAAGGGTTCAATCATTCAGTTCAGTTTAACATTACATATTAAATCTGAAATTGAACTAGATATTTAAAGTCAATGTGAAAAATGTTAGCATGTATTCAGTTTCAGGATTTTGGAGAAATTCGAACATCAAAACCAACCCAATGTTCACCACAACCACAACCTAACATGTAAGAGTTTGAAACCTAACATTATATCCCTACATACAACAATATATATGGCTCAAAACATTACATTTAAAAACTGCAAATTGAACTAATCACTTAGAATCCAGTATTAAAGGGTTAATATGCACACAGTCATAGATTTGACAAATTCAAACACAAAACTTAACCAATTTCTTTAAGAATTGAAACCCTGTATATAACATACATGTGCAGTGATGTAAACAACAACTAATAATATGAGATTTATATTTAAATTATAAATTTAAACTGAAAAAAAATAGAGAACTAGTCTCTGATACTGTATTGTGTCAAAGATATTGGGGTTTTGAGAATTTAACATCAAAAACATATTAATGTGCATTTAGATAGGTTGGTAATCAAAGTGTAGCATGTATACGTGTCAGGCAAGGTGTCTGTGTCTACTATATATATATATATATATATATTAAAAGGTGATACAAGAATGATGGCAAGAAGAAAATAATGATAAAATATGTTCTGCTCATCTGTTTAAAAGAAGGAACCATTCTGAAACCAGAGCTATAATATCAAATCAGATAAGGTCTAGCAAAATCATCAATTTATTATATTATGAAGAAATTCGTTGCAAGAAGTTACATAAAGGCTCATAATAACAACTAAAGCTACTCCTACTCCTAAGTTAAATAATGAGAAGCAGAACAAACAAACAATAATTTTTTTAAACTAATACAAGTAATAATGGCAAGAAGAAAATAATGATAAAATCCTTTCTTGCTCAATCTGTTAAAAAAAAGAGGACCATTTGAGATCAGAGCTATACAAACAAGTCTAAGATAAGGCCTAAGACAATTCGTCAATTCATTACATTAGGAAGGAATTATATCCAATAAAGTTATACAAGGGATTATATCAACAATTAAAACTATTTTTTACTCCTAAGTTAAGTGATGAAGAAACAATTTTTTTAAGGCTGAAATACAAGGTAGAGATGATTGTTTTTTAAAAAAAAAAGCTTTGGAGATATAATCTGATAATCATATGCGTCTTCCTGAAATTATGTTGTCAGAATTCTGCCACGCCAATAAGCATAGCTGCAATAAACGATAGAGTCCATAATAAGGCATACACCCTATAATCATGTTACCTAGAATTCTTACCACGCCACCCGGTATGGCTGCAAGAAAATCTAGATTTCATAACTAAGATAAATATAGCTATATCAGGCTCTATGTCCTTGTCATGCTAGCAAATATGACTACAATAAATTCTAAATTCCATAATAAAGTAGACTTTTACCTTTCTCACTGTCTTTATCAAGTATGTTATCAGGTTATACCTTAATTCGAAAATATATATATACATATAAATACAAACTCAAATTCAACAACTAACATCAAGATTCAAAATTCAATAATAATCCATCAAAAATTATATAAATACAGACTCAAATTCAACCACTAACATCAAGATTCAAAATTCAACAATAATCCATCAAAAATCATATAAATACATATTCAAATTCAACCACTGACATCAAGATTCAAAATTCAACAATAATCCATCAAAATTAAGTTCAACAACAGGAAGTAAAGGTAAATCAAATCAGGGGAAAAATATATTTCAAATCGAAGTTAAAATAAGATTCTCAAGGGTCGTCCCAGGAATCTCTCAAGGAGGCCTAACTGTGATTGAGTACCTTCAAAAATATATCCTAATCCTACTGCAGGATGTAGTGATACTCTAGTTTGAATACCACTACATAAAATCGACCTGCATGGGCCACCACTAAAAACGTGTCACGACCCGCACCCTAGAGTAAGGACACGAAAAGTGGGTACGTCCAGCCTACGCCGCAGTATTGGCGGTAGAACGCTGTCCTAGGTCAATCATCTAACAATATAAGGTACCTGTACAGTATATACACTCTGAATGAAGGTGACATAGCAGAATACAGTTTCAATCATATCTAAGGTGGAATACGATAAAAAGATAGATAGATAAAACTGAAATCCACAAAGAGATACAAGTAGATAGAAGTCTAAGTGTCTAAGATATCACAAATCCATTTAATGTCCCAAATCTCAAATACAGTAATCCATAAAGTAAATACAACTCGAGACAACTGAAATAAATAAGAAAACTCTAGCTAGCTACTCCAACCTCTACTGTGTCTCCTCTAGGCCAGCAAGAAACCTCCAAGCTATCTGTAAAATTTATCAACAGGTCCAGTCAGGACGGGAGCGAGCACAACACATCTCAACAAGTCATAGCAGGAAAGAAAATATAATCATGCTAGAGAATAAAATACAGGAACTGAAGAATAGCATAAGGTAAAAGAGAGACTGTAAGTAAATATCTACGATATATAAAAGAAAGATAGTGCTAGTGATTCAGAGTACAAGATGAACATGTAAATAGCTTAGGACTGATTTATGACTACACTAAGAGTGATTCATGACTATACTACTTTGGATATTATTCACATGACCATTCATACTCCCTCCGTACCCTAATTAATACACAAGGATCCAGACAAGTTACGTTAAGATTCATGACTAAACTACTTGACCCATATAGGGTGATTCATGAATTGATTCGTAAAGGCTCGGTGATCATGAAAGTACATAAGTCACTAGCTGATTCTCGAAAATTCATGATAATAGAAGCAAGAGATACATAATGTAAGTGAAACACACGAGACAAGAGTATCTGATGCTCCCGAGAGGGATAACATCTCATGAAGGGATCCATATAGTACTAATCCGTGTTACCAATGTGTCAGTATCAAGTAGAATAATCTAAAGCAGGAAATATAGTCCTAAACAAGATATGAAATGATCAGAGAATGTACTCGCCGGATAACCTGGACAGCTGATAGGTATAGAGGTCCAAACTGAAGCCACAGAGTCCTATTTAGAGCAATACAGGTCAAGATGTATACGAGAGATGATAAATGAAATGTACAATGCATCTGCATTCTGTTTAGGTCAAACTAGACTAAAGTCAACACTTGGTCAACTCTAGTCAACCACACTAGTCAAATTAGGTCAACTAGGTCAAGTCCTAGCCCAAACAAGTCTAACAAGTCTCACTAGGCCTAACCAAGCCTAGGCTAGCACTCACACAATCACAAGACAATCTGAACCACAATAATACATAATATAAAATAGATAATATATATAAATACATACCTTCATACATACATTCATATCCACATTACATACATATTTATATATATAGGCATATGTTATATTATGCATATTTACATAGTTACATAAATATATACATTCATGCACATTTACATACATACTTTTATACATTATATATGTTAACATTCATTACAATGCATTATATTTTACTTATACCTTTGATTGATTCATTCATTCATATATGACATTCATTCATGCATATTACATACTTACATACATCTATACATTATATACATTGTATACAACATGTAAAAATAGAAGAGGAAAAAAGGAGAAAAAAATTGAAATGGAAAGGGAAGGGAAGGAAAATGCAAGAAAAAGGAAAAACAGTGGATATATACATGCTTGCATCATATATTCTACATTACCATACATGCTATCATTATATATTGCATTATATTCTTTATATATTATGCATTCATATCTATCATTACATGTATACCTTGCATTCATATCTAGCATTCATTATATACTTTCATGCATACATTGTATATCATTCTTTCATTCATGCATTTATGCATTGCTTACATACATTATATTAATTGTATTCCTATATACTTGCATTCAACCATATATATACATTAATGTAAAGAGGATATATATCATATACATATCATTTCATTCATCTAACATATCATGTATTACATACTCTATATTCATTTAATATCCATACTACATAGGCTCATAGGTTACACAAAATGCATATATCGTATAGTCATTCTTCTACTTAAAACCAATACTGTACCAATTGGCCCTCTACTAAATTCTAGGATTAAAGTATGTTGTAGCCCTTCGTGTTAGCTTTTCGAAACTTCAAACGGATCGCATTTTCGTGTCCGAAAGCTCCCGAAATCGCAAAAATACCGAAACACGTTCGTCTTTCGTACAGCTGACACTCAAATAATTCTACAGAAAGTTACAAAAGAATTTGGCTTATTAAAATATATATTTGGAAAGCTAACTTCGATACGGTTCTTTTAAAAAAAACGGAAGATAAATCGGAGTTCTAAGCTAAAAGTTATTACATTTCTAAGTTGCTTTGGTTAATAAAAACGTGGATGAATATTATGACGAATTTGAGTTGTTTTGGACAAAAGAACACATATAGGTCAAGATACTTGGATACAAACATAGCTATCCAAATGAAACTCATTCTAACCATCATAACTAAGATCAATCCACTCTCTAACCATTCTAAAACTGAATTTAAATATCTATTTAAACTATTATCATACATACATACACATGGGGTGTCCTAATTTGGGATCTATCAAGTAGGACACAAGACACATATCTAAAATCCTCAAAAGAGCTCCAAATGGCCTCAAATTTCAATCTAAATGGGACACATGCATGAGAATGGATCTTACGGATTCAAAACTAATTTATATCCAAAGAAAATCGATTTAGAGGATGGGTTTTCCCTATTGGGAGTGGAATCCCAATGAAATCCTTTAGGACACGGCTCCGATACGAAGATCCCTCAAAGTGGACACTCCTCCTTGCACTCCTCTTCCAATCCCTAGTAGCACCCTTCCCTTGAAGAATGGGAATGATTGAGGGAAGGTTTAGTGAAGGAATGATTTGATTTGGAGATCAAATCAATGGGAAGGCTCTCTAAAATTAGGGAAGAACAAAAAGAAAATAAAAGAGGCAAGATTGTAATGAATGAAATGAATCATTCTCCCCTAAAGGTGGCTGCCATAAAGTGTCCATTAGGGCTAATGGAAAATGTCCTAATTGCCCTTCTCTAGTCTCATATGGTTAAGTATAGACTAGGTTCAAGTTTGAGGTCAAAATGATCTAGTTTTGAGTCTCTAACTTAACCATTCTAACATGATAAAAATTAGTTTAATTAACTAACTTAAATGTTGGATTTTGTGGGCCATGCTTAACTTAATATTGGGTTCCATCTAGAGTTTAAGCTACCCGGGTCACAATACAAGTCGGAACGAGACGAAACTCAAACCCGACTAAACAAATCTAATAAAAACAATATTAAAAATATAAAATTTTCCCAAAATATTAAAATATGAAAAATGACCAAAATCATAATACATTAATTTAAATATTATTAAAATAATCTAAAATTTACCAATTAATCAAAATCCTAAATAATTCAAAAGTCACAAAATGACCAAAATACCCTTAGCCTAAAAAGTTATAAATAGTCATTCTAATCACATGGTTAGGTCCCCATGGTCATGGTTAGTCTCTAGGCTCAACAGTTCTAGGGTTCACTAGCTAACACATCAAAATTATAATTTATCAATTTTAAATAGTATTAAATTAATTAAAAATTCCCATAAATTATAAATCCTATTATTAAATAATAAACTTTTACAAAAGTTCAAAATTACCCTCATTTTAGAAAAGTGTGTGTTACAAATAATATGGATGAGTACCTCTCCTTATATAGGAGATGAAAATTCCCAGTTGGATAAGGATTAGGATTTATTTAAACCCAATTTAGATAATTCAATTATTAAATTTAAATCAATACAATCAATCCAAATCCAAATTAAATTTTGATTTAAATCTAGGTAATCTAAACTTAAATTAAATATAAATTCTATCTTTAAATTTAAACTTTTTAAATTGAACCCATAAAAATCCAATCAAAGATTTAAATTGCCACAATAATTTCAAAATATTTTTTCTAAAAATACCTATAATAATAATTTCAAAAATTATATTATTATTTAAAATAAACTAATAAAATATTTATAAAATATATATGTATGCACAAAGAATATTATTCATTATTAATAACTGTTATAAACAAAAGACTTTTTATAAATAAAATAAAATAATGGACTTGGAAATGTTGGTATGATAGTTAAAATAATTATTACATATATTATTTTGAAACTATAAAAATAGAAAAATATTTTTCTAAAAATATGTACGCTCGCACATATTCGCACTCGTCGAGCAATTACGAAAAATAAAATTTTGCGCGCGATGTACAATGCAACTAAGCGACGTACAGATACAAAATAAAAAACCAGTACCAAAATTAAAAAAATAGTAAAAATTTAGGGGTTTTACAGTGGTGGTGACGGAACGGCGATGGCGAGGTTTGATTTGGTGATGGTGGTGTCGGTTGTGTGATTATTGTCGTCGTGTCTGGGCCGTGGACACGACGTAGATGACTGTAAAGAACTGGAATAAAATTCTGCGTCACAGATACGTTGCACGAATTGTGGAGATTGGTTTGGTGGAATTTTATGGATGAGTACCTCTCCTTATATAGGAGGTGGGAATTCCCAGTTGGATAAGGATTAGGGAGGTTTAAATTCCCCCATGATAATATCATAATTAAATTCAAATTATTTAAACTCGTTTAAAACTATTCTGAATTTAGAGCTATTCAAAATAAGTTAATAAAATCTTTTCAAATGTAAATTATCACAATCAATTATATTAAACCAAAACACTATTTTAAAATATTTTTTCGAATAATAAAATATTAATATTCAACAAATTTTAAAAATACAATTATTTTCATGAATTTAAAGTCATGTATCTCGTATGTAAAAGATTACTTATGTAAAATATCATTTTTGAAATTATCGATTATATTTGTATATTAAAAGTAAATAGCTTTTTTTTATATTAAATCAATACAGTTTGTAAATTGAATAATAAAGATAATATAAGTAAATAAATAAAATAGTTACCATATGAAGTTTGAATTCCATAATAACATATTTTTGTAAAATATGTACCTCGTACATATTCGTACTCGACGAGCAATACGAAAAATACGAACTCGTACACGCGACGTATAAATACAAAAAACAAAATTAACACCCAAAATAAAAATTATAGTAAAACTTTAGGGGGTTTACATGGAAAGCTTTCCTAAGTTTAAAAACATGTTCGGGAAATTTGTGATTTTCGAAACCAGGTGGTTGTTTGACAAAAATTCTTCCTTAAGAAAACCATTTAGAAAAGCACTTTTCACATCCATTTGGAAAAGTTTAAAGTTTTGAAAGTTTGCAAATGCACAAAGTATCCGAATGGATTCTAGTCAGGCAACAGAAGCATACGTCTCATCATAATCGATGCCCTCCTCTTGATTGTATCCTTAGGCCACGAGACGAGCTTTGTTGCGAGTGACTGAACTGTCCTCGTTTACTTTGTTACGAAAAACCCATTTAGTGCCAATTATTGAGTGGCCAGTAGGTTTTGGAACAAGTTCCCAGACTTGGCTTCTCTCAAATTGGTTGAGTTCTTCTTGCATCGCGGAAATCCAAAATTCATCATTAAAAGCTTCTAAAATATTTTTTGGTTCTAATTGAGAAATGAATGCAGTGCTAGCTATAGTGTCTCTTACAAAGGATCAAGTAGTTACCCCTTTTAATATTTCACCAATTACCAAGTCCTTTGGATGAGAGAGAGTAAATTGGAACTTCTTTGGTAATTTCTTTGGAGAGCTGGATTTAGACGTTGCATTTATTGAGGTCGAAGTAGATGGTTCATCATCATCGTTAGGAATAACAGCTGTACTATTGTATGTCCTCATCAAAAGTTACATTAGTAGACTCTTCAACAATCATGGAGCGCTTGTTGAACACCCTTTATCCCTTACTCTTGGCCGCATAGCCAAGAAGAATACCTTCGTCAGCTTTGGTATCAAATTTGCCTAAGTTGTCTTTGGTATTCAGGATAAAGCAGCAACAACCAAACACTCTAAAATGAGAAACATTAGGAGTCCTACCAAACCAAAGCTCATAGGGTGTCTTCTTCGAAATGGGTCGAATTAATACCCTATTTAAAATATGGCACGCTGTGCTGACAATTTCTGCCCAAAAATATTTCGGAAGAGAGAATTGATTTAGCATAACTCTAGCCATATCGCCAAGAGTTCTATTCTTTCGCTCTACAACACCATTTTGTTGAGGAGTTCTAGGACACAAAAATTCATGACTAAAACCATTTGAATCACAAAAATTTTCAAAATCAGAATTTTTGAATTCGCCATCATGATCACGGATACGAATAATCATGTAGCCTTTTTCGGTTTAGACCTTTTTAGTAAATACTTAAAAAACAGAAATTGTACCACTTTTGTTTGTAAGAAAGAAAATCCACATAAATCTTGAAAAATCATCTACAATAACAAAAGTGTAGAGTTTTTCGCCAAGACTGGCTACTCTACTAGGACTAAATAAGTCCATATGAAGTAATTACAAAGGTCGGATAGTACTTACAGTGTTTATTGATTTAAATGAAGATTTGGTGGCCTTATTCTTTTCACATTCGGCACATACCGTGTCTTTCTTGAATGTGATATCCGGCAGTCCTCTGACTAGCTTCTTGGTGGATAGTCTGGATATAGTATCCATATTAGCATGACCAAGACGTTGATGCCATAGGAGCTTTTCATCTTTTTGAGCGTAAAGGCATCTTCCTGCACTGTTAGTATCACTAGATAGATAGAAAATATAAATGTTATCTTCCCTTATCCCCTTAAAAGTGATATCTCCAGTTGATCGATCATAGATAAAGCATTTAGTTTTCCCGATGTTAATATCATAACCGTGATCAGCAAGATGACTAATGCTGAGCAAGTTATGCTTTAACTCAGTCACTAAACAGACATCATTAATGATGGGAGAGGGAGGATAACCAATTGTACTATTAACTATGATATAGCCTTTAAGATTATTGTCGAAGGAAACGTATCCTTCCTTTTTTCATCGATAGTGTTGCGAATAGATTTGTATTTTCAGTCATATGGTGCAAGCACCCACTATCGAGAATCCACTTGCTTTTAGTTGAGGAGAAAAGGTCCACCTATACCACGAGTAGATGTGCCCTTTGGTACCCAGATTCTTTTGGGTCCTGAGAGGTTAGACTTTGGTACCCATGCATATATATATTTCTATCAACTAATCTCATAATCCTACATTATAGAAAAATATGTCCATATAGGTTACAATATGTGCATCTAGCATGTATGTTTATACTAGGAGCATGTTGATAGTGGTGTCTATAAGTAGGGTGATGATAGCTACGTGCAGCAGTAGAGTGAGTATGGTGATTGTGTGCAGCAACAAGGTAATTATAGTGATTATGTGCAGGAACAGGGTAGCTATAATGATTATAGTGACTGTGTGCATCAGCATGATGATGATAATGATTACGTGTATGTGTCTTACGTGCTGCATGTGAATAGGTGTACATAAAAGCATGATTTTGTTTAGCACGTGGATGAGTGTTCTTGTGGCGACGTGCCTTTTTGTGTTGAGTTGGTACATGTTTGTACGTATTATGACTATGAGACTGAACTTGCAGTCGAATAGCCTGCTTGCCCAGTTTAATCTCTAATTTCTTAGAGACAGCATTCAACTCATCACATTTAGTAGTATGACCGTGTATTCTACCTGTAGCAATTTTAAACTTGTTTTTCTCTTCAACAAGTTCTTTGTTTAAAGCCTTGATTTCAAGTGTTTGTTTCTCAATGATTGATTCGGCATCGTGTAAGCTTAATTTAAGCTTGGGTACCTCTTCAGTATTTTCTTTGGGTGTAGTATTTCTAACATCTTCTAGTAAACATAAAAGTCTATGGATCTCGATTTCGTAGTCCTTAATCTTATCCATTGGATGTTTATATTTATTGATTGCCTTTTTGTGATCTTCAAGTAGATCACCAAAAGCATACCAGGTTCATCAAAAGAGAAATTATCAAAGTAGTCTTTTACCTTTTCTGAAGTCGCCATTAGACAGACGTTAGCCGTATTTTGTGGAGAGTCTTATTCTTTGTCTGAATCACTAGCCTCGCTTTCATGCTAGATGCTAGTGTTGGCATACTTTCTTGTGGTTGGCTTTTTGTACGGCTTCTCATATTTGCTTCCCTTATTTGCTAAGGGACAAATCTTTCTTGACATGTCCCGTCTTTTCCATCCGAAGCATATGGGTTCTTTCTCATCGTCTCTTTTTTCTCTCTTCTTCTTGTTGAAGCATAGAAACTTTTTGAAGTTTTGAACTAGGAGAGGTTGATCGTCACCTTCGGAGTCGTCGTCATCGGTATCTTCTGAGCTAGTTATTCGGCGATGAGCTCTCAATGCAATCTCCTTCTCTTTTGGAGCTATTTTTTCGAAGTCTTTTAGATCGAGCTCATGTGTCAACAACTTGCCCATCAATGTTTCTAGGGACATTGCCGTGTGATCATTGCCTTCGATGATCGCCGTGACTTTGGGGTTCCAAACCTTCGGCAATCCTCGTAGCACTTTAAATATCTTCTCATGGTTGGAATAATCTTTTCCAAGAGAAGATAGCGGGTTGACGATGTCGAGGAATATGGTGAACATTTGAGTGATCGTCTCATTAGGCTTTATCTTGAAAGCCTCGTACTTCTGTGTCAGACGGCTGACTTTCGATTCTTTGACTTACGTGGTCCCTTCATGAGTTACCTCCAAAAGCTTCCATACTTCATACGAGGTGGTGCATATGGAGACCCTGTTGAATTCAGTCCTGTCTATGGCACAGAAAAGAGCATTAATTGCCCTAGCGTCTAGACTTACCTATTTCTTCTCCTGATCAGTATACTTGTCTTGGGATTTTACGACGAGACTTCCCTCGACAGTTATTCTGGGAGGTTTCTTGTAGCCATTAGTGACTACAGTTCACAGGTCAAAGTCTAGAGACTTAAGATAAAAATTTATTCTAGTCTTCCAATAAGTGTAGTTGGTCCCATCAAATAGGGGTGGCCTATTTTTGGATTGACCCTCACCATAGTTGGTAGAGACGGGTCGTGTGGCTCCCATGGATTAACTCTAGGACGTAAATCCTGTATCAAAAGAACAGAGCTCTAATACCAATTGAAGTTCGTGTAGGCAACTCTAGAGGGGGGTGAATAGAGTACTTGTGAAACTAATGATCAATTAAAAGATCAACTCTATTCAATCCCAACTAGTAAATAATAAATCAGAGTATAATACAAAAATAAAGTGGAGATTAGAAAGCATACGCAGACACAACAATTTTTAAACTGGTTTCCCTTGTGGAGGACTAGTCCAGGCCTAAGAACTCTAGCTCAGGATTGAAATCCACTATTTGTGAAATAGTTTTACAACCACGTGCCTTTACACAGAAGAGCACGCCAACTTCTTGAAAAGATCGCTGAGGCAAAACTTAGAATTTTTCAAGTGACTTCTTGAAGACTCTTGCACAAAACTTCTAATTGACTCGTACCGAGCACCTTGTAGGCTTGGGAAGTTTTGTGGCTAGTAGATGAGAAGAGTATGGCTCTTTGGGATGTATAGGCTATAAGAGAGAAGAGATGAGGAGATTGGATGAGTTGAAATGGGTGAAAAGGGTGCCTATATATATACTAGTCCTGGGAGGCAGAGTTCGGCCAGAACTCTGTCCAAAATTCAAAAATTATGGCCGTTGGACAACTTGCAATGAGCAATCCCTAAAAATTAGCTCCTTGAAATTAGGAGACAGAGTTCGGCCCAAACTCTGTGTGGGGGCAGAGTTCAGCCCGAACTCTGCCTCCTAGGAGACAGAATGCTCAATAGGCTAAATGGGCTTTAGCCGTTTGGCTTTTTGTTTGTGGGGATCTTTAGTTATCTAGTCTATGGTTGAGGTACTTAGTACGACTCAACGTATAATAGTCTAGACTCAAATAAAATATAAAAATATAGACTTTCGATGACAAGTTCCAGCAGTATTCGTCGAGCAGTCGTCGATGATGATTGTCTGACTTGATCTGAGTTAGTCGTCTGATGTGTAGCTTTGATGATGATTTATGTGTCGAGTTGGATCATGTCAAATATCGATTTATTAATTATAAAGATTAGGTTGATTGCGATCCAGTTTGGGTCAACAACGAGTAGTTCTGACATACGCGCAGGGCATTCTTTGGACATACTAACTCTCGGCCTATTACTGGAACGGTATGATGAGATCCAACGGGGGCGGCCAAAGAGTCGACAAGACCGGCTAGTGCATCAGCCTCCAAGTTCTATAACTGTGGCACATATTTTATAAAGAATCCTGTGAAAGTGGAGATAATACGATTGCCGCCTGGTGATAAGGGATCAAGTCTTCATGTCGAACCTCGTACTGACCTCGAACCTGACTGATAATCAATTTTGAGTATCCATAGGACTCGATGTAATCAACCCCCAGCTGTTTGGCGAGTTTGAGTATGATGATGAGGGCATTATACTCTACAGCATTGTTGGTGCATGACTCCGTGAGAGAATATGCACGATTGATAACTAGGTCGTTCGGGGTAACAAGGACGATCCCGACCCCTGCTATGATTTTACCCTTTGGCCCCGTTCTTAAGGCTCCGTCAAAGAACATGTGCCATACTGAGTCGTCCGAAACTGTGTTGGGCTCCAGTACTTCATTGGAGATTTCTTCGTAGAGTTTTTAAGTTTTTGGCACCGGATGAGCTGCCAGGACATCTGCCAACGCTTGGCCTTTGACTGCCTTCTGTGGAACGAACACCACGTCGTAAGGAGTCAAGAGGATTGGCCATGTGGCTAGTTGTAAATTTAGTACCCCTGGCTTGGTCATAAGGACTCTGAGAGGGTTGATCCTAGATACCACATGGATCGTCTCTCCGGTCATATAATGTCGTATCTTGTGGATGGCCAAGAGAAGGGCGAGATATTCCTTCTCAACAGGATTATACCGGTGCTTGGCTCCAACCGTAGTCCTATTGAGATAATATATCTCCTATACATGGCCTTTTTTATTCTTTTGGGCTAATAGGGCACCAAAAGAATGATCCATGGCTTGGACGTACAGCAGGAAAGGCTTCCCCACAACTGGGGCTACCAGTACAGGAGAGCTGGTGAGGTACTTCTTGATGTCGTCGAACGCGCACTAGCACTCTTTGGTCCATACAAAAGTGACCCCTTTCTTTATTAGTCTGGTAAAGGGTTGACATTTACCAGAGAGATTTGCTATGAACCTCCTTATATACGCCAGTCGCCCCTGCAAACCTTGAAGCTCTCGGAGGTTCTTTGGAGGTGCCATGTCCAGAATTGCTTTGGTCTTCTCCGAGTCGATATGAATTCCTTTTGCTGTGATGATAAAGCCTAAGAACTTGCCGCTGGAAATGCCTAGGAAGGACTTGGTTGGGTTCATCTTTAGCTGATGTGTCCACATTAGATCAAACACCGTCCGTAGATCATCCAAGTGGTTGGATTTGCACTTGGTTTTGACGGCGATGTCGTCAACATAACACTCTACCGACTTTCGGAGATATTTGTGGAATATAGTACTCATAGCCCTTTGATAGGTAGCTCCCGCATTTTTTAATCTGAAAGGCATTACTGTGTAGCAATACACCCCCTTCGGAGTCCGGAATGCCATATGCTTTTCGTCTTCGGGGAGCATCTTGATCTGGTTGTAGCCGAAGAACCCATCCATGAAGGACATACTCGAAGCCACAGGTGTTTTCAATCATCACGACGGTGATCGAAAGAGGGAACTCATCTTTAGGATAGGCCAAATTGAGGTCGCTGAACTCTATGCAAATTCATATCTTCCCATTCTTCTTAGGGACCGGGACGACATTTGTGACCCAATCTGGGTGCTGCTCTTCACGGATGAAGCCACTCTTGATGAGTTTATCTACCTCCTCCTCAATAGCATCTATAATGTTGGAGCAGAACCGACGCTGTTGCTGCTTGACCGGTTTAACATGGGGTAGGATATTAAGGCTATGTATGGCTACTTACGGGTTTAGCCCTGGCATATCTTCGTAGCTCCAAGCGAAGACGTCGATATACTCGCAGATGAACGCGAAGACGTCGATATACTCGCGGATGAGCTATATCAGGGACTGCTTGTCATCTTCTGTTAGACTTTTGCTGATGAAGATAGGCTTAGGTGAGACCTCATCTCCAAATTCGACCTGGACGACTTCATCTTCCATAGGGGCTTCATGCTGCTCAAAATGCCACTCCTAATGGGATGCTAAGCGCTACGCCCAGGGTTCATCTTCAGAGTAATCGAACGCTTGGTCTTCGTCCTCGACTGGGGTGTTTAGAGAGACTATGATGGCGGATAGCATTTTTTCGAAGTCCCGAACGGCCCTGGCATCAGAATACAGGGTGCACTCTTGCTCGTAGTCCGATGCTGGTGGAAGGTTGACTACTTCTACTGCTACCTTGGGGACAGGAATGAAGTCTCGCTGTGCCTCTGCTGCTGGACTACTCTCAGACTGGAGAGTAACCATGTTGGCCGTGATGGTCTTCTCTTCGTAATCCAACGATATGACGTTGGCGTTAATGAGGTACTGAATTTTTCCCTTCAACACATAGTAGTCTTGTGTTGAGTGATGGACATACTGGTAATAATGGTAGTACTTGGGATGGTCCACCTTTCCCACCTCATCAGGATGCCGGGGTGCCGGGATGGATAATTTGCCACTCTTTATAAGCATCTCGAAGAGCTCCAGCGTATCCTCGTCATTGAAGGAGTAAGTCTTCCTTGGCCTTTGTGCTTCCGCGGGCTTGGGGTTCACCGCTGGTGAACCTTTGGAGATGTTGACGGTCATGGCTTGCTTGCCTTTTTTGCTTTTAGGGTTATTGCTAGACGAGCATCTACCCTTGTCTTCGGGCACAGAAAAGTATAGCCCCAGGAGCTGCACGTCCTGGGCTTTCCTTTGTGCGGCATCCGCCTCTGTAATAAAAGGTATCCACTCTGTGCAGGGAGCACTGTACCACAATTTTATAGCGGGCAACATGTTCTTGCGACAGGAGTCCATAAGCATGGGTTCGGGTATACCGGGTGATAATCTGACGGCTGCCTGGCAAAAGTGCTCGATGTATGCGCGGACAGGCTCTTTCTTCCTCTGGACAATTTCTATGAGGGTCGACATGGTCATATCCATGCCTCCTTCGTAGAATCGGTCCACGGACAGAGTCTTCAGGTCTTCAAATGACGAGATACAATCGTCTGAAAGACTGCAGAACCACTCATAGGCTACCCCTGCAGGGCTCCTATGAATATGTTGGATAGGAGGGCATCATCCTTTCCCCGTTGCTGAGGCAAGGTACCTCAAGTATTATCGGGAAAAACCTTTCCCTTCATAAGGTGTAAGCATCTGAGGATTTTATTTGGGAGAATAGACAACGTTGTCCCACTCGACAGGGTATGGCTGCCAGATCTCTATATTCTGGAGCGTTCTTTCTTCTCTTTGGCATCATGATGAGCATACAGCTCCTTGGTGGCCTGCTGTATCTCGACCGATATTGCGGAACCTGTAGCCGATGGAGTACAGAAGGATGGACCTACCTGATTGGTAGTAGGCAGCCTGCTGGATTCGTCATTAGTTGGCAGATTACGTGTAGGTGTAGAGGCAGCAGGGGCCATGCTACTCTTGAGGTCGATTATGACCGAGGACAGAGTCTTCATGGTGTCCGTCAGCGTATTTAACTTCGTCTCGAGGACTTCGATACGTCTGAGAACTTCATTGTTGTCTTCCTCAATACCATCGATAATGAACACAGATCGAGTCTGTAGGGCCTAAAAATCAAGTTGTACCATGAACCTACTAACCAGTATTCAAGTTACGCTCCAACAATCAGGTTCCGCCACTGATATGAAGCTTAGAGAATAAACTGTGCCGTTGAACAGGTTGTGCCATATATCAGACTGCGCCAGTCTTATTACACCAAAATATATGTGGCGTCTGACACTTAATGGCCATCATTACCTGACAGCACTGACAACTGACACCATAGTGAACGAGGAAAATCTTTTCGAATCCCGCGAATTGTGCCGCTCGAGGAGAGTTGGTTGACAACTGTCCTGTATGCTTTGTAAGTTGCGCCTAGGTGCAATCCAGACAAAATCTTTAGTTGTGCCTTGGCACAATCTTAATGACTTCTGCTCAAAACATGCCATGTGTCTAAGCGTAGCTCAATCAGGGGCAGTTTTACTCACTGACTGAAGTTCGCACAATCTGATAAAGTTGAGACAATTTTTATCACTAAAGCAGGATGACGTGGCGCACATGCCACTAATCTCTCAGGACGTGTCAACTATCCTGTACACGACCACGCGCATCTCAATCACATGATGCCATGTGTCTAAATACAGTTAGTACACGACTTATAACTGAATGAAAGTTGGCGCAACCCAATGTGGCGCAATCAAGCCTCGCGCACATCAGAATAACTGCCAAAACAGTTATTTCCTGAACTCTATAGAGTTTCCAATTATTGTTGAAGAAATACATCATACACACAGAGATCAAGAACTCTTACAAAAATTGCTGCTACATTCTCCAGAGGCTACAGTCTTCAAGTTCACATAGTCCAAGGGATAAAGTGGTCATCTTCTGATCAGATTCCTACAGTTGTACTTTCATAGCAGAGTCGCCATTTTGTTACATTTTGTTTGCAAAAATAAAAAGTTTATTCCAAACTTGTGAAAGAATAGTATAATGTACAATGAATTCTGGTGAAGTTCAACTGTAGGAATCTGATCAGAAGACGATCACTTTATCCCTTAGACTACATAAACTTGAAGACAGTAGCCTCTGGAGAATGCAACAGCAATTTTTGCAAGAGTTCTTGATCTCTGTGCGTATGTATGTGTTTCTTTAACAATGATTGGAAACTCTATTTATAGAGTTCAGGAAATAACTGTTTTGGTAATTATTCTGATGTGCGCGAGGCTTGATTGCGCCACGTTGGGTTGCGCCAATCTTCTGTTGTGCCAAATTTCATTCCGTTATAAGTCGTGTACTAACTGTATTTAGACACGTGGCATCATGTGATTAAGATGCGCATGGTCATGTACAGGATATTTGACACATTTTGAGAGATTAGTGGCATGTGCACCACGTTATCCTGCTTTAGAGATGAAAATTGTCTCAACTTTATCAGATTGCGAGAACTTCAGTCAGCGAGTAAAACTGCGCCTGATTAAGCTGCGCCTAGACACGTGGTAGCTTTTGAGTAGAAGTCATTCAGATTGCACCTAGGTGCAATTAAAGTTTTTGTCTGGATTGCGTCTAGGCGTAACTTACAAAGCATACAGGACAGCTGTTAACCAACTCTCCTCAAACGGCACAATTTGCGAGATTCGAAGAGATTTTCCTCATTCACTATGGTGTTAGTTGTCAGTGTTGTCAGGTAATGATGGCCATTAAGTGTCAGACGCCACGTAGATTTTGGCACAATAAGACTGGGCACAGTCTGATATATGGCCCAACATGTTCAACGGTGCAGTTTGTTCTCTGAGCTTCATATTAGTGGTGCAACCTGATTGTTGGGACGCAACTTGATCACTGGTTAGTAGGTTCATGGTGCAACTTGATTTTTCGGCCCTACAAGACCCCCTTCAAAGTTTTCAAAACATAAAAAATATTTCAAAGTTTTTGAAATACTTTAAACTTATAAAAGTTTTGACTTAGTCAAGTTGTGCCAGTCAATGCCCGGTCATCACAATTAAATTTCTTTTTCGAAAACACTCAATCTCCACTTCGTCTTCCCGAGTTTTATTGATGATTTTTTAGTTTCCCATGAGGAATATGAAGAGTCAATTTAGTGATATATATGTAGAGGCTGATTTTCATGCTTCATTCTTCACCTCTGTAATTCTGATGGCGTCTAAAAAGGAGATGGAGGCCAATGATGTCACCAACATCAAGTCTCCTGAAGCAAAATCCGACGTCATGCCTTCGACTTATTTGTTGGAGGCTGACCCGGCACTGAGGGCGACGAACTTTTTAGACTGCTTCGTGTTAAACCCATCCGTCTTTAATCGCTCGAGTGGTGGGCCATCCTCTGAAGAGCACGGCAATTCGGAGGGATTCCTTAACCTGCTGCGTCGCTCGAGAATCCACAACATGCAAGAATTGGACGCCGCCCTTTGTCAGACCAATAAAGACAAGAAAAAGGAATAATGTTTTAGCACGATGACTTTTTATTCTCTTTTCTTGTGTCTTTGTCTATAAGGGTCCACCCATCACTATAATAAAATTTATAATTTCTGACATCATTATTGTGTGGCTGAGATTCCAAGTAGCGTATGTAGATACACTCCTTAGATGAATTCAATGTTTACTGTTTCTCTGAGAGACACATGGCAACCATCACATGGTTTTAGGCGCCTATTGTTTAGTTTTTTCCTGAAATAGGCTCCTAAAATGATGCGCCTGTTTTCATTCTTCAGCACTTTAAAAAGGATAGCCAAAATGAAAGAGACATTCATGTTTTCTCAAAACAAATGACTTCTCACAAGGTCCCACTATCCAGTAAGAATTCATCATCCATAAGTTCCCTTGTGCCACTTCATCCTGATGTTATTCTTTTACATGATGCGCCTTCGAAAGTTGGTATGTCTCAAAAAAGAACCAAATGGTTTTCTCTTATGAGCATTTTTCTTTTGCGCCACTTTTGAAGATAAGTACTGATCTGTATGTTGTAGACTCCATTGATATGCGCTAACTATTTCTGAGAATAGACGCGTACTGTGGTCCAGTACTTAGCTTTGATCATAGGTGCGCACTACTGATATATGCATGTTGATCGACATACAATGTTGATATGCGCCCGTTTGATCAGCGCACTATTTTGATATGCGCCAGTTGATTGACGCATACTGTTGAAATGCACCTGTGCTTCTGAGAATAGGCGCACATTGCTGATAGGCATCTGTTGATCATTACACTGTCGATGTGTGCCTGTTCTTCTGAGAATAGGCGCACGTTGCTGATATGTGCCTGTTGATTTGATGCACGCACATTTTTGATAGATTTTGCTGACATTTCTTTTTTTCGTTCCTATTTGCAGATGTTTGGTTGGCATGCTTCTTCAAAACTGGCATCGGTGATCTGAATGCTATGGAGAGCATTCTTTTGACACCCATATCAGACAGCTCACATGATTCTGACACTCAGGTCATACAGCTCAGGACTATGTGTACCAGAAGGGTCTTCCTCAGATGGTAGAAAGAGCCTATACACATGAAAGTTGGATGGTGGAGAGACAGAATTAGGAATCGTATCACAAGGGTGATCTCGTTCCTAGTTTTCCTGGCGGATCGTCTTCTCTCCACCAGTTGTATTGACAGCAGCTCATCTTTGGACTGCTGTACTCTGTGGTTCTCCTCTCGTCTTTCTGAGAGAGAAGACCAGAGCTGATTCCATTGTCTGACTCGTTGCTTCAGGTCGAGACGACAAGGAACTGGCACCAATAAATAAGAAGATCCAAAGATGTAATAGACCTTCATGTTATATTTAGAATAAAAATCCGAGATGTAATAGATTTCCATTAAGATGTATCTATGTTTTTGTGAAACCCGTAAATTTTAATTAATTTAGTGTTATTTTTATTTATTATAATTAGATTAAAATTATTATTTCTGGAATTTTAGTATTTGGTTAAACCCGTAAAATTTTATATTTTTAATTGTATAATTTGTTGCTAGATTAATTATTATCATTTTAGGAAAAACCATATTTTTAGAAAAATTATTAATCCTGAAATTTTGATTGTTGGGCCTGACCCGTCCTAAACCTATATTGAATCCATTTTTGAAACCGAACCCAAATTTTGATTTTTCCCGAAATAAATCTTTTAGTATATATATGAATATAATTTTCCTTATTAAAAGAAAAGAATACTTATAATTTCCTTTTAAACTCTCTTAATACTCATTTAACTCTGTTTCTCTCTCTCTCTCTCTCTCACTTCTCAAAACCATCAGAAAGAAAACTCTTCCTTTCCTCTCCCAAACGTACGTTAGCCGACCCCTCGGCACCCAGGCCGCCGCCACTTCCCACTTCTCCTTTCATATTCCCGAAACCCCCGCATCATCCTCCCTATAAAACCCCATCTACCCCTTCCTCTCCCCACACTTCATTCACTTCACCCAAACCCTCTATCCCCAAATCCCAGCCCTAGTCGATCCCGATCTCCCCTCGGTGCGCGTCCTGAGCCGCCCCGACGCCACCTCCAGCGTCGCCCGAGCCACTCTCGGCCGACCCCACGACGCCTCCCAGTCCGGCGACCCATGCGGCTTCCCCCGAGCCGATCGCCTCCCTCCGGCGTGCTATCCGACGTCGATTTTGACCCGAACGGCGAACCCCGCTCCTCCAACGCTGCCACGTGCGTACCTCCCTGTGTGCGTTGGTGTCCCTGTACCCCGGACGCTGTCCAGTATTTATTGTGGTTTCCAGTACTATTCTGGATTTTCCCGAGACCGCAGGATTTGCCTTTTCTTCTTTCTATTCTCATCTGAGGGCTCTAGCCGAGCACCCCAGGTATCTTCAGCGTTCCTGTGTCCCTTCCATTTAGTGTCGATGATGACATGGTCCTCCATCCCGACATGGGATTCAACATTGATAATTATGATGTTGGATTTAGATTTTTTTGAACTTAGTTTTGGAATGGTTTTGTGGCTTGGATGTTGTTGTTTGATGGTTCTGTGGTTTCTCGGAAGTTCCGAGAGAAGTTCAGATTTTTCGGAAATGGCTCTGTGACCATTTTCCTTAGAGAGGTTCTGTGGTTTTTCGGTTTTTCGAGTTATATTTCGGGTTTTCCGAATTTTATAGTTCGGAAAGTTTTCTGTGATTTTGATATAAACCTACTCTTGGGTTGGATAAATTGGAATTTCTGGTTGGGAATGTTTTGTGGTTTAGAATATTGTGGGTGTTGGTATTTTCCCAGGATTGCGTTGTCCCAATTATAGAGGAAGTGTTGCCCAAATTTTCATAAATATATTTTAAAACTATTTTCAAATCCCGATCTTTGCAAAACAAACTACATTTTGGAGTGTTGGTTTTAAAATAGATTTTTGTATCTTTTCGGGCGACGACCATATTGGTCCATGGGCCCTAACTAAATACAAACGAAACCGGCCAACCCGGACGTTGAGGCATTAGTTAAAACATGAGTTTTTGAATGACCAAGTCTAAGACGCATTTTATAGTTATCTTTAATTTATTATTATTTTTAGAATGGGTTACTGCTGTTAGTATTTTGGTGCAGGGCTTCGGCCTACTGTTGGACTGTTCACGGCATTCAGAGCTCGCTTCTAAATTAAATTAATTTATGTAAAAATATTGGTAAGGACATAAGTCCAAGTTTTCTTTTCTATTTTCCTGTGGACCTGTAATAAGTAGTTTAGTTTTACCTTTTCTTTTCTGGATTGTTGGGTTGTAGGTAAACGCGTTAATAATAAAATGAATATTTATTTTAATATAGAAAATTAATAAGAGTTTTCTCACATTAAATAAAATAAGATTTCAAGTTTGTAACTTAGACAAATTTCATGTTTTCTCATTAAAAGAAAAATCTAATTTTTATATATATATATATTACAAAATACAATGTTTTGCCAAATAATTGAAAAATGCAAAGTTTTCCAATAAAAATGTTAACTTGACTTTTACCTCGTTAAATTAATAACTTTGAATTGCATCGATAAACGTGTTTTATTTATAACAACATAAAATTTGACTAGGATCAAATTTTAGAGATTGTAACTAGCACACCTAGATATGGTTTCCTCATTTATGCTAAGTCGGGATTCTCAATGTAGGATTTCGAGGACGAGTTTGATTTTCTTTCCCGGAACCGACTCTTCAAACCCAGTCATAAACAAAGGCAAGTACGGTTGTGTTTATTTTTCAATTTGGTTAATAATTGCAATATTGCAAGATTAAACCACATTGCTATACGGAACTCTCCTAGAGTATTGATTGTTATTGATTGTTGGATTGGGGAAGTAGTGTAGTGTATTATGACCAATACCCCTCATATTGCATATTGATTGTGCGAGCTTACCCCTCTTACACACGGGGATAAGCCGTATCGTATCACTAGGATACTAATGCACAACCCAAGCCAGTGATAAGCATTACATACTCAAATCACATTGTTTTTAATTGTAAAAAATTGCTAGAAAATATTGTTCAAGTATTTAAGCTGTTTAAAATACAAATTTCTAATTATTAGTCGAATTGTTAAATTTTCATAATTGTACTTTGCTCCTTTCCTGACTGGATTCTCCACCCCCAATAGGTTCCATTGATGATGCTGAGCTATTGATTAGTAGCTATTACGACCCTGAGCTCTACCCTGTTGTGCTTCCAGATTTTCACTTGGAAGATGTTGATCCTGAGGCTGATGAGCCAACTTCCTAGATGATGATTTTCCTTTTAGTTTTGATGTTTGAATAAAAAGACAATTTTTATTTTATCTGATGTATTAAATGAAGCTTTTGTTGGACAAGTTTTAATATTAGAAATTTTAGAAGTTGTGACAAAATATATTGTGTTGTTGTGATTACCTGCATTTGGATACAGCTTACTGCCGCCGTCTCACAACGGTGCAGGCTGGGCATGATCCGATTCGACCCAACAATTTAAGACCGGGTCATGACATATTTTTAGTGGTGGCCCACGCAGGTCTGATCAACAACTTAGGTAAACATATCTAGAAATATTTAGAACACTAGAAAATTAATTTGTCACAACATAGGACCGATATATATTATAAATAAATATATTTTTTTGTTATAGACTAGTAGGCTACCTTGCTTATGTTTTGCAATCCTAAATCTTCCAGAGTACGGCCACAGACAAGACCAACACTACTGGCGATGGGTTGTCATCGCACGATCACACCCCACCTCCTAAATCGAGTCTGGATCCTATACCCCGGCAGCTGATCGATCGTCCCCATAATGCACCAGCTCCCTGTAGATTTTACACTACTACTCAAGTGTTAGATCCTACATCTTTCAAGACTGAACAGCAAGCCCCTGCGGTGGTGCCTGATCCAGCTGCCCCACCAGTGCCCGTGGACCCTACCGACCTCGTAGGCCTGCTACGAGGAGTGCTTGAGGCACAGAGAACTCAAGCTGAAGCTCATCACGAACAGACGGCGATTATGAGAGAAGGCATGGAGAATGCCCATAATGTGGCTATGGCTGCACTGAAGAAAGGAGAAGCAGCCCAATCTGAACCAAGACCGGCTAAAGTCGACGATATTGAGAAATTCAAGAAGCTGGGCCCTCGACCTTTCAAGGGAACCGAGCGAATTATCTATACTGGCGAATGGCTCGACAGCATGGAGCGTCTTCTCAGCGTTGCTCGACTTCCTGATGACCTCCAAGTTGAAGCTGTGGGACTCCAACTGCTAGATGTAGCCAGCACCTGGTATCAAAATGAACCCCGACTCTAGGACAGACAGCTTGATTGGAACAACTTCAAGAGGTTGTTCCGCAGGAAGTTCTTTCCAACATCAGAATTGCAGGAGATAGAAAGACAGTTCCAGAATCTGAAGCAAGGGAACAAGACTGTTGGAGAATATGCGACAGAGTTTGGTCAACTTAGTCGCTTTGCAAAGAACTTGGTTGCTGACCCTGCTAATCGTGCTGAAAGATTCATGTATGGACTAAGGGAAGAGATTCGCACTCCTGTGATCGCAGGTGGTGCCAAGACGTATGAGAGGATCTTAATACGAGCTCAGAATATAGAGAAGAGTCAGCCTGCTCATTCAAAGAGGGAGTATTCTAGAACTAGCAACTTCCAGAATAACCAAAAAAGGTCCAATCATAACAATAATAACAGGCCTTCTCACCACCACCACCAGCATCATCAGGCGATAAACAATGACAGAGCGCCTTAGAAGCAGATTCCTGTCTGTAATTTCTACAAGAGGCCAGGGCATCAGGCGAACATCTGCAGGAAGAGGCTAGGACACTGCCTAGTTTGTGGGTCTGCCACCCACCAAGTGAAGGACTGCCCCTCGACATTCAACCAGACTGGAACTACACAGCAGAAGGCTCCTCTACCCACTAAGGAACAACAGTTTAGGCAACACCAACAGAAGACTAGGCGAGCTTTTGTCCTAACAGTAGATGAGCAAGAGCCAGAGCAGGAACCCACCACTGATGTCATCGCAGGTTCCATTTATGTGCATTCACATCCTGCTTTAGCATTATTTGATTCGGGTGCATCATACAGTTTTATAGCAACAAAATTTATCTCTGCACACCACCTAGTTACGGGATTTAGCAAGAAGATATATAGAGTTATAACCGATGGTGGACCCATACCCATCACTGAGACCTGTAACTGCCCAATAACTATATCAGGACACAATTTCTTAGCACCCTTACTTGTGATGCCCTTACCTAACTATGATGTAGTCTTAGGAATGGATTGGTTAAGTAAGCAGCATGCGCTGATAGATTGTCACAGAGGTTGTGTAGTCTTTAGCCCACCTAGAGAGCCGGAGTTTGAAATCTCTCGAGCTCCGAAAAATATGGAGGGTATTACTTACTCCTCTATTACCGAAGAACCTGGACCTCCTCACCCTATCATAGCATAATTCATGGATGTCTTCCTTGATAGTCTTTCAGGATTACCCCCAGATCGAGATGTAGAATTCAACATCGACCTAGTTCCCGGCTCTGCCCCTATTTTTCGGGGATGCTACAGAGTCAACCCTAAGGAGGCCAAGGAAATGAAAGACCAGATCAATGAGCTGAAGGCCCTTGGATTTATCAGAGATGGAGCTTCACCCTGCGGAGCACCTGTCTTGTTCGTACCCAAGAAGGATAGGACTGTACGTATATGCATCGACTACCGGGCGCTGAATAACATCACCATTAAGAACAAGTACCCTCTACCCCAGATCGATGACCTGTTTGATCAACTCAGTGGAGCTAAGGTGTTCTCGAAGATAGACCTACGATCTGGCTGCCATCAAAATCAAGGTCAGGAAGGAGGATATTCCAAAGACGACCTTCAACTCCAAATATGGTCAGTATGAATTTTTGGTCATGCCGTTTGGATTGACGAATGCCGTGCGATTTTCATGAACCTTATGAACAAGGTCTTCCATGAATACCTGGATCAGTTTGTTGTTGTCTTCATCGATGATATCCTGATCTACTCGAAGATCGAAGAAGAGCATGAAGAGTACCTGAGAAAAGTTCTAGGAACTTTAAGGAAGGAGAAGCTCTACGGTAAGCTATCTAAATGTAAATTCTTCTTAGACAAGGTAGATTTTCTGGGCCATGTTGTCACAGGAGAAGGAATTTTGGTGGATCCAAAGAAGATAGCTGCTATTGAGAAGTGGAGTACACCAAGTTCAGTTGCTAAAATCAGAAGTTTCTTGGGCTTAGTTGGCTACTACCAAAAATTTGTGAAGGACTTCGCCAGGATTGCTGAGCCGATGACGAAGCTCACAAGGAAGAATGAAAAATTTGTATGGACTGAAGCTTGCCATGCAGCATTTGAGGAACTGAAGAAGAGACTTACAACCGCATCGATACTTGCGCTACCCGCAGGTACCGGCGGTTTCTCAATCTACAGTGATGCTTCTGGTAAAGGATTGGGTTGTGTTCTTCAACAACACGGGAAAGTAATTGCTTACGCATCTAGGCAATTACGGACTCATGAGAAGAACTATCCCACGCATGACTTAGAGCTTGCAGCAGTTATTTTTGTACTGAAGCTGTGGAAGCATTACCTCTATGGAGAGAGAGTGAAAATATTTACAGACCACAAAAGTCTTAAATATGTTTTCACTCAGAAGGAGCTGAACATACGACAGAGGCGATGGCAGGAGCTGATGAAAGATTTCGACATCGACTTACAGTACCATCCGGGTAAGGCTAATATGGTTGCAGATGCACTTAGTTGATATCCGATGACAATATTTTTTGACCAAGGAGCGGCATTTGCTGGAAGACATAGAGAAGCTTAGACTGGAGATTGTAATACCTGAAGAAGAAATGAAGAAGCTGGAAAGAGAAGCAATTGTACCAGGAGTTGAATCATCAATGATACAGTTGCAAGTACGTTCAAGTCTGATGGACAAAGTCAAGGAGACATAATTTTAAGACGAGACGCTTTGCAAACTCAAAGATCAAGTGCTGGCAGGATCACTTGAAGGATTTTCAATCACCAGCGATGGAGCATTGAGGCATGGTACGAGGCTTTGCATACCAACTGGCGAACTGAGGAATGAACTGATGCAAGAAGCGCACCAGTCGCAGTATTCCATACATCCAGGAGCTAATAAAATGTATCGGGATATGCGTACTGTAGTGTGGTGGTACAAAATGAAGAAGGACATATCCAGATTTGTGGCTAGATGCTTGATTTGTCAACAAGTGAAAGCTTGCAGACAGAGACCAGCAGGACTGTTGCAGCCGCTAGACTTCCCAGAGTGGAAATGGAAACACATAACGATGGACTTTGTATCGAGATTGCCTCGATCCCAAGGAGGAAAGGATGCCATTAGGGTTATTATGGACCGACTGACAAAGTCAACTCACTTTATCCCCTTCAAGGTTGGTCTATCCACAGAGAAGTTGGCAGCACTATACATGAAACATATCTATAGGATTCATGGAGTTCCGGTAAGTATTGTATCTAACAGAGATACCAGATTCACCTCTCATTTCTGGAAGAGCTTGCATGACAGTTTGGGAACACAATTAAAGTTCAGCCCCGCCTACCATCCTCAAACTGACGGACAATCGGAGAGAACCATCCAGACGCTAGAAGACATGCTGAGATCTTACGTCTTAGAATTTGGAGGGTCTTGGAAAGACCATTTGTACTTCGTAGAGTTTTTCTACAACAACAGCTACCAAGCTAGCATCGGTATGACCCCGTTCGAGGCACACTATGGACATCGTTGCCGCACTCCACTTGCTTGGGACGATGTAGGAGAAAGAGTATTACTTTGACCTGAGATGGTGACCGATACAGCAAAGAAGGTAAAGGTGATTAGAGACAAGCTCAGGATTGCTCAGGACAGACAGAAGCATTGGGCTGATAGTAGTCGTCGACCACTGGAGTTCGAAGCAGGAGATGGTGTCTTCGTCAAGCTTTCCCCAACAAGAGGAACTATCAGATTCGACAGAGCAGTAAAGCTGAGCCCCAGGTATATCGACCCATTCAAAGTTTTGAGCCGAATTGGAGAAGTAGCGAACCGATTAGCTCTACCAGCTAATCTTGAAGGCGTGCACAATGTCTTCCATGTTTCATAGCTCAGACGCTACACCCCGGATCCGAGCCACATCTTGGACAATTCAGAGCTGGAGATTGGACCCAGCCTCACAGTACCAGAGAAGCCAGTGGCGATTTTAGACAAAGGTGAGAAGACCAGGAACTCTGTGACGCCCATAGTCAGAGTTATGTGGCGACACAATTCCCCAGGCGAGTCTGCCTGGGAGCGAGAAGATGAGATGCGGGAGCAGTATCCGTATCTATTTGAGACCTGAGGTAATTCCTAACCCTATCTTTTAATTTCGAGGACAAAATTTCCTAAGGAAGGAAGGTTGTGAAATGCGTAAATTTTAATTAATTTAGTTTTAATTTTATTTATTATAATTAGATAAAAATTATTATTTCTAGAATTTTAGTGTTTGGTCAAACCCGTAAAATTTTATATTTTTAATTGTATAATTTGTTGCTAGATTAATTATTATCATTTTAGGAAAAACAATATTTTTAGAAAAATTATTAATCCTGGAATTTTGAATGTTGGGCCTGACCCGTCCTAAACCCATCTTGAATCCATTTTTGAAACCAAACCCAAATTTTGGTTTTTCCCGAAACAAATCTTTTAGTATATATATGAATATAATTTTCCTTATTAAAAGAAAAGAATACTTATAATTTCCTTATAAACTCTCTTAATACTCATTTAACTCTCTTTCTCTCTCTCACTTCTCAAAACCATCAGAAAGAAAACTCTTCCTTTCCTCTCCCAAACGTACGCTAGCCGACCCCTCGGTACCCAGGCTGCCGCCACTTCCCGACTCCTCCTTTCATCTTCTCGAAACCCCCGCATCATCCTCCCTATAAAATCCCATCTCCTCCTTCCTCTCCCCAAACTTCATTCACTTCACCCAAACCCTCTATCCCCAAATCCCAGCCCTAGTCGATCCCGAGCTCCCCTCGGCGCCCGCCCCGAGCCGCCCCGACGCCACCTCCACCGTCGCCCGAGCCCCTCTCGGCCGACCCCACAGCGCCTCCCTGTTCGGCGACCCGCGCGGCTTCCTCCGAGCCGACCGCCTCCCTCCGACGTGCCATCCGACGCCGATTCCGACCCGAGCGGCGAGCCCCGCTCCTCCAGCGCTGCCCCGTGTGCACCTTCCTGTGTGCGTTGGTGTCCCTGTGTCCCGGACGCTGTCCAGCGTTCATTGTGGTTTCCAACGCTCTTCTGGATTTTTCCGAGACCGCAGGATTTGTCATTTCTTCCTTCTATTCTCATCTGAGAGCTCTAGCCGAGCACCCCAGGTATCTTCAGCGTTCCTGTGTCCCTCCCATTTAGTGTCGATGATGACATGGTCCCCGATCCCGACATGGGATTCAACATCGATAATTACGATGTTGGTTTTAGATTTTTCCGAACTTAGTTTCGGAATGGTTTTGTGGCTTGGATGTTGTTGTTTGAGGGTTCTGTGGTTTCTCGGAAGTTCCGAGAGAAGTTCAGATTTTTCGGAAATGGCTTTGTGACCATTTTCCTTAGAGAGGTTCTGTAGTTTTTCGGTTTTCCGAGTTATATTTCGGGTTTTCCGAATTTTATATTTTGGAAAGTTTTCTGTGATTTTGATATAAACCTACTTTTGGGTTGGATAAATTGGAATTTCTGGTTGGGAATGTTTTGTGGTTTGGAATATTATGGGTGTTGGTATTTTCCCAGGATTGGGTTGTCCCAATTATAGAGGAAGTGCTGTCCAAATTTTCAAAAATATATTTTAAAACTATTTTCAAATCCCGATCTTTGCAAAACAAAGTACATTTTGGAGTGTTGGTTCTAAAATAGATTTTTGTATCTTTTCGGGCGACGACCATATTGGTCCATGGGCCCTAACTAAATACAAACAAAATCGGCCAACCCAGACGTTGAGCATTAGTTAAAACATGTGTTTTTGAATGACCAAGTCTGAGACGCATTTTATAATTATTTTTAATTTATTATTATTTTTAGAATGGGTTACTATTGTTAGTATTTTGGTGCAGGGTTTCGGCCTACTGTTGGACTGTTCGCGGCATTCAGAGCTCATTTTTAAATTAAATTTATTTATGTAAAAATATTTGTAAGGACATAAGTCCAAGTTTTCTTTTTTATTTTCCTGTGGACCTGTAATAAGTAGTTTAGTTTTACCTTTTCTTTTCTGGATTGTTGGGTTGTAGGTAAACGCGTTAATAATAAAATGAATATTTATTTTAATATAGAAAATTAATAAGAGTTTTCTCACATTAAATAAAATAAGATTTCAAGTTTGTAACTTAGACAATTTCATGTTTTCTCATTAAAAGAAAATTTTAATTTTTATATATATATTACAAAAAACAAAGTTTTGCCAAATAATTGAAAAATGCGAGTTTTCCAATAAAAATGTTAACTTGACTTTTATCTCGTTAAATTAATAACTTTGAATCGCATCGATAAACGTGTTTTGTTTATAACAACATAAAATTTGACTAGGATCAAATTTTAGAGATTGTAACTAGCACACCTAGATATGGTTTCCTCATTTATGCTAAGTCGGTATTCTCAATGTAGGATTTCGAGGACGAGTTTGATTTTCTTTCCCGGAACCGACTCTTCAAACCTAGTCATAAACAAAGGCAAGTACGATTGTGTTTGTTTTTCAATTTAGTTAATAATTGTAATATTGTAGTGTAGTTTATTATGACCAATACCCCTCATATTGCATATTGATTGTGCGAGCTTACCCCTCTTACACACGGAGATAAGCCGTATCGTATCACTAGGATACTATTGTACAACCCAAGCCGGTCATAAGCATTACATACTCAAATCACATTGTTTTTAATTATGGAAAATTGCTGGAAAATATTGTTCAAGTATTTAAACTGTTTAAATTGCAAATTTCTAATTATTAGTTGAATTGTTAAATTTTCATAATTGTACTTTGCTCATTTCCTGACTGGATTCCCCACCCCCAATAGGTTCCATTGATGATGCAGAGCTATTGATTAGTAGCTATTACGACCCTGAGCTCTACCCTGCTGTGCTTCCAGATTTCCACTTGGAAGATGTTGATCATGAGGCTGATGAGCCAACTTCCTAGATGATGATTTTCCTTTTAGTTTTGATATTTGAATAAAAAGACAATTTTTATTTTATCTGATGTATTAAATGAACCTTTTGTTGGACAAGTTTTAATATTAGAAATTTTAGAAGTTGTGACAAAATATATTGTGTTGTTGTGATTACCTGCATTTGGATACAGCTTACTGTCGTCGTCTCACAACGGTGCAGGCTGGGCATGATCCGATTCGACCCAATAATTTGGGACCGGGTCGTGACAGTTTTTAAAGAAGGAATAAAGAATGATTTTCTCTTCTTTTATGATCTGATTTTGATGTGGTGATAATAAAATTAGAATTAAGGGAGAAATATGGAGATGACAAGTTGCTATTGTGGACACTGAATAAATGAACAATTACTGCAACTTTCGAGGAAGAGAATAAATGAATGAACCATCATGTCAGTTTTTGAAGAAAGGAAAATGAACGAACTGTTATAAATGAACGAACGGTTATAAGTGAACGAACAGTTAGGTTTCTTTCAAAAAGTCGCATCAGTTCTCGATGTTGACTGTCTAATTGTTCTGTCTATAAATAGAACAAAACTTTTGTAGATATCATCACTTTCTTTCCTTTCTGTATAAAATGTCTTCCAAAGATTTGCTCACTCCGAAGATTGAAGGAGAGACCGAGACGCCCTCTACTGAGCCTCCGGTGCCTCCTCAGAAAGAAAGGAGTGAAGGTTCAACTGCTCCTCCACCAGGAGAGGACTTGATTTCCAAGCTAGTGGAGCCTGAGAAGATTGCCGAAGAAGAGGCATTGAGGATGGCT
Organism: Iris pallida; assembly: GCA_029216955.1. Lineage (NCBI taxonomy): Eukaryota > Viridiplantae > Streptophyta > Magnoliopsida > Asparagales > Iridaceae > Iris > Iris pallida. The sequence continues at coordinate 1,288,234 of JANAVB010037216.1, read as the reverse complement.
GCCTGCAAGTTTCTTGTGAGTTCAGACAATGAGATGTTTGAACTGTTGGCAAACTATGTATTTAATCATGAAGGATCGGGGCCTCCTCCCCGTCCTTAATATTATGTAACTCCATTCTGCTTTTGAATAAAAAATAAACTTTTATTTATATCATGTCTCTGAAAATAAAGTACATTTTGTCTTTATATATAATATTTCTTGAGAAATTTGTCATTGATAGGCATCATAGAGACTCTGCCGTCCATATCTGTTAATTGATAGGCTCTATTTGAGAAGACTTTATTTACCACATACGGCCCTTTCCATTTTGCCTCAAACTTTTCCTTGCTCATATGTGTCATAGTCATAGGACGTCTGACTGTAAGAACTAATTTGCCTTCCTAAAATGTTCGCACTCTAACTTTGCAATTGAAAGCTTTTGAAATTTGGGACTGATAAAGTTCGATGTGCTGTTGAGCTAAAAGCCTTTTCTCGTCAAGCGCCTCCAATTCTTGAAGCCGAAGACGATCATTATTTTCTGTAGTAAGCTCATTAGCAATAGCGATTCTTAATGAAGGAATTTGAATTTTTAGAGGTAGGACAACTTCACATCCATATACTAGGGAAAAGGGTGTGCAACCTGTGGGGTTACGGACAGTACTGTGATATGCCCATAGACATTCTCCAAGTTTATCGCTCCAATTACGTTTGTTAATAGAGACAAACTTTTTAAGGAGTTTGATAATGGTCTTGTTGAATGCTTCAGCCAACCCGTTAGCTGCAGGATTATAGGCCGTTGAGGCAAAATTATTGATTCTGTTGTCATCACAGAACCTATTAAACTTTAGGCTGATAAATTGTGGCCTATTATCATGGATGATTCAGCGAGGAACACCAAATCTGTATATCACATGATGTTTGATGAAGTTAATGACACTACTAGTTTTTACTTCAGTCAAAGGTATAGCTTTTGCCCACTTGGAGAAATAATCGCTTATAGCCAAGATGAACCGATGTCCTTTAGATGAAGGAGGATTGATATATAGGGCCAATTATATCCATGCCCCGAGCTTAAAATGGCCATGAAGCAGCAGTCAGATGAAGAAATTTTGACAGTTGATGGATAAAATCTGCATAAATTTGACATGCACGGTATTTCCTTGCATAGTCAATAGCATCTGATACCATAGATGGCCTGTAGTAGCCCATACGTCGAATATGATCCTGAAGTTTAGGACCAGGCTGATGTGCTCCACAAATAACATTATGAGCTTTATATAATATCTGCTTTGCTTCATCACCAGCGAGACATCTCAAGTGTAACCCATCAAAAGTTCTTCGATAGAGAGTTTTAGTAGTATGATTATAATAGAATCGAAGCGATCGCGACGGATACTTGTAGCTTCCTTAGGATCTTCTGGCAAGATGTCATGCACTACAAAATCAATGAAAGGTGCTCTCCAGTCCTCGCAAGTGACATTGACTTCAGTTAGATTGCTGAATTTAATGTTGTGGTTGTTTTCGACACAAAATAGTTCTCTATTAGAGATAACAACCATTTGTTGTCTTTTGACTTGAACTGCCAATACCGCAGCTAGGTTAGCTAAGGCATCAGCTTCTGTATTGCATGTGCGACGTACATGTTCGATGAAGAACCCTTTGAATGAATAAGCTATCCTGGTTGCTGCTTCATTGTAGGTACCAAATCTTGATGTCGGACTTCATATATGCCTCTAACCTGATTAACAATCAGTTTAGAATCACCATATACTTCGAGATATTCAATATTCAATTATTTGGCTAATTGGAGTCCAATGAGCAAGGTATTGTATTCTGCCACATTGTTAGAGCACGATTCGTCTAAAGAATAAGCCCTTTGAATAGCTAATCCATCGGGTGAAACGAGAACAATTTCCACTCCACCCACAAGGGTACCTCCAGGTCCAATTCTAGAAGCTCCATCAAAGAACAACCTCCAGGTAGAAAATTCTTCTGAGATCATATTTGATTCCAATATTTCGTCAGGAATCTTATCATAGAGTTTAGATGTCTCAGGGACAGGATGAGCTGCTAAAAAGTCAGCAAGTGCTTGGCCTTTCACAGACTTTTGAGGAATATAAATCATATCATATTGTGCTAATAATGTGGCCCATATGGCAAGCCTAGAATTGAGTGTACTTGGCTTCTTCATTAAGACTCGAAGAGGATTGACTCGGGATATGACATGAATAGTTTGGCCTATAATGTAATGTCTTGTCTTCTGAACAGCAAACATTAAGGCTAAACATTCCTTCTCCACCGGACTATAACGATGTTCAGCTCCAATCATTGTTCGGCTAATATAATAGATGGCTTGCTCATGACCTTCCTTGTTCTTTTGAGCTAGCAAAGCTCCCAATGAATGATCCATTGCCCGGACATACATTAAGAAGGGTATCCCTGAGATTGGCGGTACAAGAACCGGTGGCCTCATTTAGATACTGCTTTATGTCATCAAATGCTCGTTGACATTCTTGTGTCCAATCGAAAGATACGCCTTTCTTCATTAATTGAGTAAATGGTCTTCAACGTCTAGATAAATTCGAAATTAACCGCCTGATGTACGCAAGTCGACTTTGGAATCCTCGTAGCTCTTTTAGGTTGCGTGGAGGACGCATCTCTTGAATGACTTTGATCTTCTCGGGATCAACGTGTATACCCTTAGAGGTAATGACGAAGCCAAGAAATTTACCACTAGAGACACCCAAGAAAGACTTGGTGGGGTTCATTTTGAGTTAATGCTGGCGCATTAGATTGAAGATAGTTCTTAAATCTTGAATGTGATCTTCTTTGAGACGACTTTTGACAGCAATATCGTCAACATAGCATTCGACAGTCTTTCACAGATGATCATAAAAGATAGTACTCATAGCCCGCTGGTAAGTTGCACCTGCGTTCTTTAGACCAAACGGCATAACGGTATAATAGTACACTCCAAGAGGAGTACGAAACGAAGTATGTTTCTCATCTTCAGGATTCATCCGGATTTGATTATATCCAGAAAATCCATCCATGAAAGAAATTCGTTCGAATCCACATATAATGTCGATCATGACATCAGTAATTGGAAGAGGGAATTCATCTTTAGGGCAAGCATCATTGAGATCCCGAAAGTCTATCCAGACTCGAACCTTTTCGGTTTTCTTTAAGACTGGAACAACGTTGGCTACCCAGTCAGGATGCTGCTCTTCTCTGATAAAACCGCAAGCTATAAGCTTTTTGACTTCATCATCAATTGCATCCATCATTTCAGGCTTGAATCACCGTTGTTGTTGTTTGACTGACTTGGCATTCAGCAAGATATTAAGCTTGTGAGTTGCAATTTGAGGGTCTAATCATGGCATATCTTCATAACTCCAGGCGAAGACATCATTATATTCACGAATAAGGTGAATTAATTCTTGTTTGTCATCTTCTGAGATTTTTGATAATGAAGATTGGTCGTGATACGTCCTTCTCTCCAATATCGATTTGGACTAGTTGATCCTCAGTAGGTGGTTCTCGTTGTTCAAAAAGAAGCCACTGATTGTCCATCCTTTGTGCCCAAGGGTCCATTTCAGGAGCTTCTTCAAAGTCATCTTCGTCATCTTTCAAAAATTCAGTAGATACCATGTTAGAAGATACTATCACCCTATGAACAAGACCAATGCTGGTGTCAGAATCCCATAAAATAGAATCAGAAGAGTTAGATCGTTCTTCTTCATCAGATTCAGAAGCTTCCAGAGTTGGAAGTGGTGAAGCATAACCTAGTCCCCTTTTCATTTTACTATGGTATTGTTTTGATTTTCCTTTTGGAACAGCAATACGAAGAGGAGTTCGCCTTCTTTTACCGTTGTTGAGGCAAGTTTTGAAATCATAGCCCATTTTACGGATGATTGATTTGGATTGTGGACTATAACGACACAATTATAGCCTTCCTGTATCATCTCTATTATCATTATAGAGCATAATTTTTGGTTCCTCTCTTTTGTTGAAGAATATAGGTTTTTCATCTTTCTTTCGAGACGGTACTAAGAAGTACGACTCTTGTATTGAATCCAGTGATACCATATTTCGTGGAGATGATATGACTTCTATTATAAGTGGTTTAAAACTATCTAGCATATCCAAATAACACAAAGTATAGTAAGAGACATCAGTATACTGCAAAGGAGATGCTTTATTGATTTTTACACCATCATTTACAATAGAAACTTTAGCCTTAGCAGGCTTAGTCAGATTGATGATAAGAGGGGGAGAAGAAGAACGAGAAGGAGGAGGGGGCTTCTTGTAATGAAGATCGATTACAAACGGCTCAGAAGAGACAAGCTCCCTTTGTTCCTGACTATCACCCTTGGGCTGCTTCTCATGGGAAAGAAGATAGATAGTCAGTGGTTTAGAAGACTGAGGATAAGAGGTACATCTTTTGACCGGGATTATCAATGTATCATTCGGTACATTTTTATGTTCTTCATCTGTGTCCATTGCTAGTACCACTTTCATGAATTCTTTCTTGTGCATGCGATAATCGTTGCAGTATGCTTCAACTCCTTTGAAAGGGTTCAGATCTGCAATCTCTTTTTGCACTTCTCCATTACCATCCACATATTTGAAACATTGGTGGAGAGTAGAACGTACAATATTGTGTTCATGGAGGAATGGCCTTCCTAATAAAGAATTGTATGATCCATGATTGTCAATAACATAGAAAGTTACCTTCGTACGAAGATTGCCAATTTGAAGTTTTAGGCGTATCTTTCCCAAAGGTTCACTTCTTCCTTGATTGAACCCCAAGATGGTAGTGATAGTTGTAGAGAGGTTATGCACTGGGATCTTCAAAGCATCCAGTAAAGACTTCGGCATGATGCTATGTGCGGACCCTGGGTCAATCAGAATGCGATCGACTTTCATGGTATCTACATACCCCATGAAATAGAGAGGACGATCATGACGATTGTCTTCTAACAACATGTCATCTTGTGTAAAAGTAATGTTGGGCATTAATTCAAATACACTGACAATGTGTACAGCTGACTGGCTCCTTTTCAGGCTTCTTGAGAAGAGTAAGACAAGCGTCAGCCTGCATCAAGGCTTCACTTAACGTCTCTCGAGTTTCTTTTGAGAGACGTAAAAGTTCAAAGATTGATAATATTGCTGGAGTATTGGCCAATTGAGCCAATATATCAAAGTTATATGGCTTCTCGAGTCCAAGAAATGAGGTCTTCTTTAATGCTTTGTCAAAGCGAACAGGTTGTTTTCCCTTGTCTGTTGTTGGTTTAGGAGGAGATGGTTCAACCACCGGCAGGGATGTAGATGGTATATTCTCAGTAGGAGAATATGATGTAGGAGGAACATGAGGAGATGGAGCAGGATTCTCTTGATTTTTGGGATATTCCCGGAGATAGGGTTTCCCAGATCTAGTGCCCATTAGAATTTTTTCTTCTGTTACTAGTTCAAAAGATACCATATTGCAGTTCTTGGCTTTAGATTTAGAGTGCTTCTTTTGCTTAGAGAGGAAGGCGTTTCAAACTCTGCTACCAGATCTGGATGAATCTACATAATCTCTCTTCTGTCAGTCGATAATGGAACAAGACCTTCATTTTGAGGAGGTGGGAGATTCACGATCTCAAGTGTAGTCCTTGGAATAGGGACAACACCATCTTGTACAAGTTGTGGTAGAAAGCCACCAAATTGCACAAAAATGACATTAGCAGTCACCGTCTTCTCGTCCTGCTGAGAGTAATTGCTATAGAGTTGACCAACACTTGGATTTTACCCTTGAGCACATAACATGCTCTGGTTGGATGCTCTATAAATCTGTGATAAACACAATATTTAGGGTGATCGATTTTACCCACTTTTTCTGGCCGTTTTACCTCTGGCAACCGAAGCTTATTGTTTTTGATCAAGCAATCAAAGATGCTGAAAATATCATCTTCATCGAAAGAATACTCTTCCTATGGACGAGTTGTCTTCTGCAGTGGTGCTGATGGAGTGGGTGCTGTCTGAGTGACATTGACAGCCAAAGACTCCTTGCCCTTGAGATTGATGGCTACTGTTTCTTTACCCTTGCAATTATTCTGGCAATTATTACCCTCGAGTGTAGAATATTCGTCTTGGTGAGGATGAGTCATCTGAACTCCTAACTGTTTGAACTTTTTAGCGCTGACCTCTGCTGCCTTGGCATTCACAATGAAAGAAGACCAGTCCTAGAATTGTGTAGATCCCGTCCACATACTGATAATAGGCAACAAGTTTGATTTGCAAGTGTCTATTGTTACAGCAGATGGAGTTCCTAAAGGCATTTTGAGTGCCTCTCGGCAGAATCTTTCAATAAAACTCTCTGTAGATTCATTGTGCCTCTGCTTAATCTTAATGAGGGCAGACATTGTCATGTCGTTGACTCCCTAATAAAATAGCTCCAAGAACATTTGCTTGAAACCAGCAAAAAAAAGTGATACAACCATCAAGCAAGCTACGATACCAGTCATATGCTGCGCCAGCTAAACAACCGACGAACGCTCTGGTAAGGAGAGCATCATTTGGCTGTAATTGATCAGTCATCACCTCAAAGTGATTGATGTATTGACTTAGAGAGGTGCTGCCATCAAACAACATAATGGTTGGAAGCTTGTATTTAGGAGGGAGTGGAACTTCCTTCCACTCTGTAGGATATGGTTGCTTTCTGCCCAGTCTTTGTAGGCCATCCTTCTGCTTGAAGGCCTTAAACTGAGTGCGTAAGAGTTTGACAGCCTCATTAGCATCACCTGATGTTTGAGAATTGGTAGGCTGATTAGAAGTGTTAGGAGGAGAAACAGTATGATAATTACCACCCCTAGCACTAGACTGACTGGGATCAGCTTGAATTGGCACAGAGGTAACCTGAGGAAGTGGTACCCCCAGACTAACAGGTACAGAAGATGCTATGAGCTCCGGATTAGTAGCAGAATTTATAACCGGTGGTACTGCATGTTGGGCCACGATTATTGTATGCATACTTGCAACCATTTCAGCCATGGTCTTCAATTTGTCTACTAATGCAACAATTCGTTACTCTTGACTGGTTGAAGTAGAGGCATCTTGATCTTCCGTAATAGTATATGCTGTCACTTCTCTTGCTGCTATTGATGAGATAGTTTGTTCAAAACTTTTACTATCTGCATCAAACTCTGAAAAAGAGTCCTCTCCTACATGGGCGATGGGGAGATCTTCTTGATTAAAGATACCTTGGTTCAAATGTTCTCGATCTAGTGTATTGAAAGACACCTTCACTGGATGCATGAATCCGATCCAAGTATTGCTGACTGGGATTACGGGATGCATTACGTCTTGGACGTTGTCCACCCCAGTGCCTTGAGAAGTCAGGTTAATAGAAGCATATAATAGCTCGTCTTCATCTTTTATTATATGTTCGGGAGTTGAAGCATAGTTCAGACGATCGAAGAAAGATCGTCGAGCCGATCGGCAACAACAGTTGATGACGACTTCATGAAGGCAATGGCGATCTGAAGCATAAATTGGATATGAGGGAGACATCCCTGTAATCTCCCGTCTTTGTGTAAGATGTTGCCAAAGATCAGTTATAACTACAGGACGAGAAGAAGTCGGAGGAACATATTTCTTATGATATTAGGAACATGTCTCCTATTCTTCAGATGTTTCGTTCCCTGAGTGTAAAAAGATATACTCAACTTATTAGCATAAGTGGTTGGGTCCTTCTTTTCAAACTTTGGCTTCTGGTATAGGTTGACCTTTGGCATAGGGTTCTTACATTTCACCAAAGTTGATACTGGTTGACGCCTATTGAGATAAGCGTGTAAATCAGAAAATTCTGATCCAGGTGTCTCTGTTTGTGATACCCTCAATTTTTCTTGCTTAGATCTTGAAATTTGCAAGGTGGAAAGGTCTTGACCAGACCCCATAGGGGTAGGTAAGGTACCTCTTTGATTAGTATTCTTTCCGATATCAGAGATTCGAAGACCTATGTTTAAAGGAATATAATCTGATATGTCTTCCTCTGAGTCATAGACCAGGGAAGTTTGAGAAAAGACCAAAGGGTGCTTTCCTTTATTTTGTAGAGGGCCAGCTAAGAAGCGTTCCCCTTTGTTCTGTTGTGAGACCATTTTAGGCACAGATTGTGCCAATTGAGGAAGTGTCAAAAGACTCTTCCCTTTGTTCTGTCTAGTGGCAACACTAGAACATTGCTTCTCCCAGTTCAAAACTGGATAATTGAAAGAAGGAATAGCCAAAAGACTAGTTCCCTTGGGTTGCGCCAAAGCAGCAGACTGTGCCTGAGTTACTGATTGCTTGGGTTGTACCATAGTCCTACGGACTACTGGTGGCGCCTTGGCAGTAACATGGGTAGACTGTGCCTCAACAATGGCCTGAACAGACTGTGTCTTGGTAGTAAAGAGAGTAGTAGACTGTGCACGGGCAGCAGGAAGAGTGGATTATGCCCTGGCAGCAGAAACAGGCTGTGCCAGAGCCAGTGAGGCAGATTGCGCCTTGGCTATTGAGCACTCAAGTTGCGCCTGGGCAACAGCAACTGCAGGAGATTTAGGACTCCACACAGTCCTATTCGTGGCAATAGCCACAGTGCGCTTGTTGCTCTTGGTATTGATCATATTCTCGTAGGCTATCTGGTTGACTTGAACAACCAGAGTCTTCTGCGTCTTGCCGATCGACGCAGTATCACATTGAGTTGTCACCTGCTCGTCGGAGGAGAAAGTCGTCCCAGCAGAGTCACCATTTTGTTTTTTGCGAACAGAGTATGCGGGTGACTCAAGGGAGCCGTAGATCCTTCATTTTCTGGCTCAGATGCCTGAGCCTCGCTGTCCTGAGGATATACCATAAGACTGTGATCTTCTTCGGACTCAATATGGTTGCTACCCCCAGTTTTGTGACTGGTTGCGCCAATGGAGACATCTGTGTCATACTGTGCATCTTCAGATTGGAATACAGGGTTGTCGTGCATGGTAGGAGGCTGGCTACCTCCAGTTTTTGACAAGAAACCCAATACAGATCTGGAATGAGTGCCTTGGAACACACCTGCATCGGGTACCTTAGCTTTATTGCTCTCTGACCTCCTCTTCGGTTTAACAATCGATATGAAAGGATTCTGGGAGGGCTTCTTGAAAGCTCTGTAACCTTGCACCGTGTAGCATGTGGTGATGCGGTGCTCGTCTTCTCTATGGCTTACGGACCCCCTATTAAGCCTCTGGCATGGGGCCGACGTAGAGTAGAATCTTTGGAAGACGGAATGCATGCTCGGCGATAGCGCAGCCATCTGCTGACAACAACAGTTGATGGTAATCTGGGTAAAAAAGCTCCTTGATTTAGGTACGTCCTGTGCCACAGATTCTTCTTCCGCTTGGGAGAGGGTTGGATCTTCTGTCGTAGCACTCCTATTGTACATACAGGGAAGCTGCATGTAAGTATGGTCAGAGCGGGTCTGGCAAGGAAGCCCCTTGTCGCTTCTGCGAGAACGCTGCTCGCGTGGCTCCCTCTCCATGGGCCATACCCTCTGGATTGGCTTACGCACAAGAGTACCCCAGTGGAAGGAAGATTCGACTGGTTGAGGCATTGGAGCGCGAGAGCCAGTCTTGTATAGCTTTCCGTCGACTGCGCGTGTAACTATCAACACGGGCCTCTGGTCTGTCGTTGTTGTCGCACGCTTGTTGTACGAAGCATGAGCCACCTGGGATCTCTTTCTACTACCTCCAGCGGGCAAGTAGTATTCAGAGTCCACCGAAGGTTTATCTGAAGGAAAAGCGATTCTGTCGAAGACAGATCTCCTTACCAGCAATACTCCCGTCGTGGGGGGTTGGACCGGTGTGCACTTCTTTTGGCATCGTTCCTTCGTCAGATCAACCATGGAACCCCCATCTTCCTCGCCATGCTTTCCCAAGACGAGAATCGGGCGAGGGGATAAGGGTGTAGCAGCTGGAATCTTTTCTGTGGCTTTGACGTTGAGGGGGTCTTGAGACGCAGTTCCTACCATCGTGCTGCTGGCTACAGCCGCCTTAGGCCTCCAGATACGTCGAGTCTTCTTCTGTTGTACGAACCGCTTCAAAGTTTTTGACTTTTTACCAGAGAGAAAATCTTCAAAAGCTTGCTGGTTGAAGCGTACGACCAGCATGTCTTGAGAAGCTCCTAGCAAGTTGTCATCAGAATATGTCACCGCCTTCTCGTTGGAGGAGAAGGTAGTCTCCAGCAGAGTCGCCATTTTGCGATGTGCATTACGGTTTGGTGGAAGAAGAACTCCTTCTATTTATAGAGAACCAAGCACATATACGATGTGCATTAGGGTTCCTGAGATATGAAAGAATCTGTTGTCATTGCACGTTACGGGCTTCTATGGCGCTGACACGTGGCGGATATCGAGATTCTCCTCAAACGAGATCTCTGGTTGTTATAAACATAACCGAAGGAGGTGACACGTGGTGCATGCCGATTTGCTTACTCATATACAGCCAAGTAAATCTTGGGATTTTTTCCTAGATTTGGAGTCTAATTGCACCTCGTCTATGATTTAAATTAATCTGATATGATATCAATTATAATTTAATCCCAATCTTCTCTGCAAAAGGCGGTTTAAACTAACCAACTGTGGTGGACCCACGCTTCCTGCGCCGTTGGCGAGGACTAAGTACTGCTATGCTTCTGGGGCGACGAGTAGACCGTGCTTCCAGAGACGACGGAACCTCTGTGCTTTCAGGCGACGAGTGGACTTGGCTTCGAATGACAACGAGACTTCTGTGCATATAGAGCAACTTATGAAGCTGTGTTTCAGGATACCGAAGTCACTGTGCTGTAGGCGACAAGTAGGCTTGTGCTTCAGGTTGGCGAGGTTACTGTACTTTTGGAGCAACAGGCTGACTTGCATTAGTTGCGATGGGAGTTCCCAAGTCTCTTGTATAGAAGTAACTTAAGCTTCTGAACCTGAGCAGATGACTGCACTGTGGGAATGGAGATGGTATACGCATATCACCATCCTGTGCCTCATACAGACGTAGGTAAGTAGCTGTGCCTCTGAACAATGGAGGCGTTGGCTGCGAAGGGAAGGGTATGACACCTTTGTGCGTCTAAGATTGGCGCAGGCAGGTAGCTGCACCTCTGGAGTGAAGGCACTGGCTTCTGAAGTAAAAGAAGGGGAGGGGGGCCTACCACCATGTTGCTTCTAAGGTTGGCACAGGCAGGTGGCTGCGCCTCTGGCTTGAAGGTTTTGGGTTTTGAAGCAAAGAGCAATAAATATCTGCTCTTTAAGGAACTTCCTTCTTGGCTCTATCGAATCTGTACTAGATCCTTTGTAGAAGAACAGAATTAGTCCCTTATGTATAGTCCTGATGTGCCTATACTAGACTGACTTGAAGGTTTTGGCTTTTAAAGCAAAGAGCAATAAATATCCGCTCTTTAAGGAACTTCCTTCTTGGCTCTGTCGAATCTGTACTAGATCCTTTGTAGAAGAACAGAATCAATCCCTTATGTATAGTCCTGATGTGTCTGTACTAGACTTTAGTAGATATGACAATAAAGGGACTTCTCTCCATATCTTCTGTTTTGTCTTTTTAGCACTGAGCCTCAGTCTTTTGCGCTTTGGCGAAGGGATGTCGTCAGCTGACATTTTTCATGCTTCTACAGTATCATAACACATGTCATGGTCAAGGGAGTCATAATAACAACTCCATAACTGACGGTACGTCGCCTAGAGCTAAGTCAAGTAGGTAACCCTAAGTGTCGATGCCATCATCGACTACACCCGAGGCAATTTTCGGACTCAATTAAGTCTACACTAACAAGAGCATAATGAAGTATATGTAAAAGCAGTAATACGAGGCAAGGTATACTTGCCTGCAACCCTAGTGCACAAATAATACTCTGGTCCCTCATGTCCCGACCACGTCGTCAGAGAGACCTACAAATACACAACCAAGGCTTACGATATGCTAAGCGAACATTTCATGATTTCTTAACTATTCACACGCAGTGTTGCATATACGTATATATGTGCTTACGTACATAAAAATATATATATACTAAGGGTGATAGTAAGCATAAGAGAGTTGGGACAAGAATGTGAGGATTGACTATACTCAATTTATACAATATTCATGCGAATATGGGACACCTAGTGTATATATGCAAGGATATATATATATATATATATATATATATATATATATATATATATATATATATATATATATATATATATATATATATATATATATATATTTTAAAAAAAAAAAAAAAACATATTCGCTAGGTGTCCCATATATACACCTTGTATACATACACTAGGTGTCCCATATTCGCATACATACACACACACACACACACACATATATATATATATATATATATATATATATATATATATATATATATATATATACATATATATATATATACATATATATATATATATATATATATATATATATATGTTACATATTTATAAGGAAATGTTTATGCGCTATATATACATAAAGAAACTATATATATAAGACGTATATACATAAAGGGAATTTATATAAGTTATATATATAAGGGGAAGTATACGACTTATATATATATGTATATAGGAAATATATACGGAAATATATACGGGTTCTTGTGTATATATATAAAGGGAACATATATAAGGAAATATATATAAGGAAAAGTATACGAAATATCTACGGTTTGCATATAAATATAAAGAAAGTTATATATATAAGTTATATATATACGGGAATATATGTTTAGTTTGCACATATATATAAGAAAAAATATATAAGGAAATATATATATATACATTAGCAATGAAATTATGGTATATATACGAAAATGTATATAGAAAATTATATACATATATGCGAAAATATATACGAAAATGTATATAGGAAATTATATATATAAGAATATATATACAAGTTATATATACGGGAATATATATGGAAATTATATATACGGGAATATATACGGGAATATATACGAAGTTATATATACGAAAATGTATATAGGAAATTATATATATAAGAATATATATACAAGTTATATATACGGGAATATATATGGGAAAATATATAAGCGTTATATATAAGGAGATGTATATACGAAAATATATACATATATGCGAAAATATATATATAAGAATATATATGTAAAGGGAATTATAAATACAAGATTTATATAAGGAAATGTATATATGAAAATATATATAGGAATATATGTACAAGTTAATGTACATACGGGTTGTACACATATATATTTATATAAGGAAATATATATAAGGAATATATATATAGGTTATACGTATATATATTAGCAATGAAAATATGGTGCATGTATATAAAGGAAATATAGCATCACCTATTGTGCATTAGCAAGAATCTCCTAGTGTTATATTTCACACAAAGGAATATATGTATACAAAAGGAAATACAAAGGAAGACTTAGCAAATAACAAAGCTAAATTATTGACATGTTGCCATGAACCTACTGCCATTTATGTCTATGCATGGGAACGAGGAAAGGAAACATGGTGTTACATTTGAAAAGTAGAGAATGGGAGTTAGACATGTTGTGAAGTGAAGGGCATGGGACAAGCTCTATATGAATGAACTTGCTCTCCAAGTTCACAAACCATGGCAATCAAACACATGAACAAAGAGGTAAAGATACAAGGAGGAAGAAGAAGGTCACCTTTGTCGTACACGTGTGACGACAGCGAAGGCATGCGGGAGAGGGTAGGCAATACGACGGGGGTACGCGTCGTTGAGGCGGAGATATCGGAAAGCCGTAACACATCGGAAACGTGCGCGTACGACTTCGAAGAGTCGTAAAGCCGCTCGGGGAGGAGCGCCTCACTGCCTGGAGGGTTACCTTCCTAGGGGGTGGTCGACGGTGGCCGACCTGGCGTGCACGAAGGCACGGAAAGCACGCGGCAGCGCTCGCGCACAGCGCTACACCCGTAGCAATGTGCAGCTGCTACTGTTCCTTACGGTGAGGGGGTGCCGTCATAGGTGGGGAGGTCGTGCGATGGCCTAGGCGGCACGCACAGCAAGTGCAGCAGCGACAGCAGTAGCATGCTGCTCGGCTCGGGCTCGGGTGCTGCTCGGTTGAGCTAAGGGAGAGGGGGAGTTACTGTGAGGAAAGATGAGAAGAAGAGAATGAAATGGAGTGTGTTAGAACGTAAAGAGGGGTGGTGGTCGACTGCATAGTATGGATAGAGAAAGAGTGGGTGAGATGTGTAAGCTTTTTGAAAAGTAAGGGAGTGTTGTTGAGTGGTGATTGGCCAATAGGTTTAGTGTGTCATAGGAACTTTCTTCTAGGACCTTTGTGCATGGCCAAAAGCGGCTAATTGGTATGAAGGAGGGTTTGATTGAAATTAAGTTAGGAATCTCTCCCTAATTTAGGATTAGGAGTTGGTCATTTAGGATTAGGGTAAAATAGTACTAGGGTGTTTGGTGTTTTGTATCGATGAATTGGTGTTGCGTGTGTAGGTATTGATAATAGGATGATATGGTGCTTGGGTTGAGTCTATTTAATTCGGGTCGGGTCACAATTGGTCTTGGTGAATTAAATAGCTTAAATTAGTCATTTATAATTACGGGAAAATAAGTAGCATGTGGGGGCTTAATTGAATGGAACACAAATAGCATGTGTGTAGTGGACCCAAAGTGGGTCTTGTCCATATGTTGGGTTGACAAGTTTGGGTCGAAATGGTGTCCCCAATTCGAGTCGGAAATAAATATGACTCCATGGGGTGAATCAAGATTGGGTCTTAAGTCAGGAAAGTTGTGCAATAAAAATGAAGCACAAGATGGTGTGTCTGAGTGGGACACGAAGGTCATGGATAAAGAGTGTCTCAAGTAGATCATGCATGACAAGTTGGTTTGAAGAAAATAACTAGTCTTATGCTCTTAATTTAAAAGTCACGGTAACGTGTATATGAAAATCAAAAATAAAAGTAGGAAATCATTAATAACATAGAAATCATAATTAATCATATTAAATTCCTAATTAGTCTAGACAAAATCTAATTAAAATTTTAGAGGTCGTACACAACTACAAAGTCTCAAATAGTCTCAAAGTATAGATAAAGAACTAGATGTCAGAAGGTGGTGCCTCATCATCAATGAAGGATGGATCCAGTGTCGAGCCGTACTCCTGGAGAAAATTGTCTAAGCCTGGAGAATTCACCAGGTCCTCGACGGGATCGAACAAGAAACAAGAAAACAACATGCTGAATAAACTATGATATATAATAAAATAAAGTGATGCATGCAACAGGAAGCCTAATCGTTCTACAGTGATAATGCAGTTAAGAACAAATCTTCAACGTATGGGCACTCTGGCTATAATGGGACCTGTATGGTCCCTCAGGGGATACCAGGAACCTCAAGGCATGACATCCCTCAAATGTCAGAGGTAAGAAGGATCAGGAACAGGGGTTTCAGGACCGTATCTATAGCGGAGCTTCCGACAATAAAAGGGAAGTACATACTTGGCCCATACGCTAAGAAACTGTTCTCCCCACCCAATGCCTAATAGGATCACCTCCATGACTCATATGAACCTCTAGTAACTGCTAAGTCTACTAAACATGCAATTCTATTGGCAGTTACTCCTAACCGTCGTACGTCTCATACGTATCGGTGGCCATCCGACTACGCGAGTACGTGTCCTACATGTGGCGCACAACACATGGTAAGCATGTGTCAAGTCCATTTGAGATATGTCAATATCTCATCTTCAGTGGGTGGTCACTAGAGCTAAGCCAATACAGAAAAATAAGATAAGACAGTAAAACGACTAATATAGTCGTTTGCACCCAAGTGTGACTTGGACACACAAGTGATAAAAACAAGCAGTATATATGAATAAACTAAAATAAATGACAGAAAATAAATGATAATAAATCACAGAGTATAATGGCAATGCATCTTGCCGGAGGGTGGTGCAAAAAGTAGCAAAATCCAATAGTCAGAATCGTCAGCAATGGAAGTCAAAATCTGCAAACAGCTCTGAATACTGAAACAAATATAACGAACATTTTTGGTATAAAAGTTATGCCTTGAAATGCCTGCCCAAAAGTCTAATTCTGGACACAAGGGCAAAATTGTAATTTTAGGTCCAAATAATGTCCGCCGTCGGACTCATTTTGCACCGAAAAGCGTGCTAGTACTACTATCTCTAAAGTCATCAAACTAGATATCTATGGGTCCGGTTTGACGAGGCGAACCCAACTGTATATCCAAAGTTGGATTTCGGTGGACCGTACACAATTTTGCCCGTTGGATCGGGTCGCAGGCCCGCTAAAATGATATTCCTGTCGACCTTCTCATAATCGGACACACACACACACACACACACACACACACACACACACACACACGTACACACACACACACACACACACACACACACACACATACACACACACATATATATATATATATATATATATATGGATACAACTATCTATGTATAATCATATACATATATATATATATATATATATATATATATATATATATATATATATATATATATATTTAACAGACATTTTATTGAAAATGGAAAGAGGTTCATAGAGAGCAATACACACGGTTACAAGGCCCGAACACACAAAAGGGGCCCTGTAGAACAGGTTGAAAATAAGAAAAAGTGCAATTACTAGGATTCGAAATATCAAAAATTAAAATTTTGAAAATAAAAAAGGGGTTAGAGGGTCGGATATCCAAACATCCAAATTTTCAAAAATTTTGAAAATTTGAAAATTTGGCAAACGCGCAGGTGGCAGGTCTGAGCGGGCGCTCAGCCCGATGAAAAGGGTTTAGTGGAGCGCGCGTCTCAAAGAGAGCGCACGGACGGAGGTAGGGGCACCCTGCCCGAGGGGAGGGACGTACGGCTCGAGGAGCCTCGGCCCTCCCCCCCGAGCGTTGACCGGAGGCAGGGGCACCGGCGTCGAAGACTGGGGAGGGACGGCGGTGACCGACGGCGGGCTCCGGCAGGCCAGGGACGCCGTCGGGAGGGGCTCCGGCGGATGGAGCGAAGGCTCGCGAGGTCAGGAGAAGGGGGCACCGGCGAAAGGAACCAGTCCGACGACGGTTGGGAAGACGAGGTGGCCGGGGAGAGGACCAGCGGTGACCTCCGGCGGGAGAGCGGCGATCGGGGAGGAGGAAGGGAGCCAGAGGCGTTGTCCGACAGGCCAAGCGGGGGACGCCGACGGGTGGGGCTCCGGCGGAAGGAGCGGAGGCTCACGCGGCCAAGAGGAGGGGGCTCCGGCGAGGGGTTGACAGACCGCCGACGGTTGGGAAGACGAGGGGGCCGGGGAGAGGACCAGCAGCGACCTCCGGAGGGAGAGCGACGAACGGGGAGGAGAACAGGAAGGGAGGAGAAGGAGAGGAGGCGAGCGGCCGGGGAAGGGCCGCCGGCCGCCGACTCACCACCGGCAAGGGGGAGGGACCGCCAGCGCGCGGTGGTGGGAGCTCTGCAGCTCGTACCGGGGAGTGGACGTCACTGCAGACGAGGAGCCGTCGAACGACGCCGGGGAGACAGAGCTCGTCGATGGCGACGCAGAGCACGGGGGGCACGACGCCGCCACCAAAGCCCACGAATGGGGGGCCTCCGCCGACTGGGAAAGCACCGGCGAGGCAGGAGGGACGGAGGCTGCAGCCGGACCAGGGCTGCCGGGAGCCGGGAGCGAGGGGACCGGCCACTTGAGGGAGAGAAACGCGACCGTCTCCGAGGGGGGCGGCGCCGCCGCGAGGGTAGAGGGCGTCGGCCAGGAAAGGGTGGCAGCGAGAGGGAGAGGCGCCGTGAAGGGGGAAGTAGCCGGCGGCGAGTAGGTATACGGTGTCGGCGGAAAGGAGAAAAGACGACCGGCCGTCGCCGGACAGGGTGGGGCCGCTGGCGAGGCGGGAGGAGAGGCGATAGCGGGAGGCTCGGGAGGAGTGGCTATCGGAGGGAGGACGGCTGCCAAGGCGGGGGGAACCTGGGCTGGAGGAGCACTAGGTGCGGCCAAAGGAGGGAGTGGCGCACCGACTGGGACGCCGACCCTGGGGAGCGGCAGGCCGGGACGTGACCGCGCTGCACGCGGGGCGCCGGGGAGCACTGGCGGAGCGCCAAGGAGTGACGGGGCCGGCGACGGACGGGGGCACTGGGAACGGCGGTTCCGACGACGCCGAGGGCGGCGACGGCTCCGAGGAGGAGAGAATGGGGAGGAGCCGCCGCACGCCACGCAAACTCCGGCCAGGGTATGGGGGGCCCCCGCCGCCCGGGGGCGGCCGGCCACCAGCCGAGGGGGGGAAGCCGAAGAGCTGGAGAGCTCCATCAGGAATCCACACCCACATGGAGAGTATTGTATATATATATATATATATATATATTATATATATATATATATACATATATATATATATATATTTATTTTATATATATATGGATACTACTATCTATGTACAATCATATATACACTTATATACCACATATATTTTTATGAATGTATATTATAAAAATATCTCAAGCAATGTACACTTTTTTTTTCGTTGATGACTTGAGGGTTGAGGCAGTAGGGCTTCAGCTGCTTGATATTGCTCGTACCTGGTTCAGGAATGAGCCGGCTCTTGCCGGAGAGGGCCAAACCTGGGCTGAGTTTAAGGACCTCTTCAAGAAGATGTTCTTCTTACTTACTAATGGATTGGACCTTACTAGACAGTTTCAGAACCTCTAGAAGGAAGGTATGTCAGTTAATAAGTACGCTACAGAGTTTGGCAGGCTGAGCCAATATATAGAATATATGGTGCAAGACCCAGAGATCAGAGCGAGTCACTTCTGGGATGGTCTAAACTAGGAAATGAAAGTCCTTATTCCTTCTTTCTATGAGACTTATGCGGAGATCCTTACGAAGGCACAAGGTAGAGCAAGAGTTGGGCTTGAAGCACAAGAGGGATCGCGACATCCTTGTAGGGGCTAGTGCAGGGCCTACTAAGCACCCCCATGTTCAAAGGGAGTTTTCTCAGCCCCAATTTGAGTACCATCCAATAGGTAGGGTTTCAGTCCAGCCGATTCAACAGCAGCATCAGGACTCCCACTTGTGCCTTCTGTAGGAAGTCTGGATATACTTAGAAAAACTGTAGGAAGAGGTCGAAGTATGTTGGAACTGTGCAATGGCTGGACATCAAGTGAGGGATTGCCTCCTAGCTTGTCCATCCTATGGTAAAGCCCCAAACCGTAGGGGTCCAGCTAGGTCACCTATGGAACCATAAATAGCCCCGTACCAGCATAGGGAGACACCCTAGCAGGGCAGGGCTTTTGTGATGGCGGCGAGGAGACCAATACTGCAAGTGATGGGATAGAAGGTTAAGTTTTGTCCCTTTTTTTCTTCATATTCCCTTCCATCTATAGATTCCTTGATTGATTTCTTTGCACCTATAGCTTTCATCTGTGATTTTCATACTAGAGTAGTAGTGAACCCTAGTAGAGATTACAATAACATGATACTGTAGAGGCTATAACCATACACGTTTTTTTATATTCCATAGAGTCGTATGTTGTATAACTTCAGAATGGATTTTGCTAGACTTTGATTGTTGGGGGCTTGGCCTAGAGGAGAGTGCAACCAACTTAAATTTTAAGGACAAAATTTTTCTAGGGGGTAGGATTATAGCTACGATATTTCTGAATTGGAATATTTTTGTCTTTTCCTATCTTGTACCAATATAAAAATTATATTTCATATTAATTGTAATAATTGGATTTTTATTTTATTATTCCATGATTGGTATTGTTGTATATAATTAAATATATGATGTTGTAAGTTGCTAGTTGTTAGCTACTAGTTAAACTAGTTGTTAGTAAACCTAGAAGGACCCAAGTAGGCTTGTCATGACACTTGAACCTACATTTTAGGTTAGCCACATCGAGACTCATTTGAGTCATATTGAGTCATGAATAAGGATTAGAACTAACTACCAACTTAGGCTAGAAATTTTCCTACATTGACTTAAACTCTTTATGACAACTTGAGGGCATTATAGACATTTTCTATAGGCTTCTAGGGTTCACTATATGGCTGGTCATAAATAAAGAGAAAGCTCATTCTTTCTTATTTCATTTTGAGCTCAAAAAACCCTAGTTTAGAGCCTCCACAAAACCTCTACATTTTCCACTCATTCCTCTACAAAAAATCTTCCAAACTCTCCCAAAACTTCACCTATTCTTCACTCTAGAAGGCTTGGAGCTTGGAGACCAAGGATCACAAGAAGAGGAGTCCAAAATCTTGGAGGATTGTGTCATACTTGACACTTGAGCCCACTTTGAGAGTTTCATTGGGAATCCATCTCCCAATAGGTAAAACACTTGTCATTTCTGCCAGTTTAGACACTATTTTTGTGCGTGACACTATTAGAAACTCACCCATGGACTAGGGGCACCCATAGGTGGAAGAGCAAGGCTCCAACCACCATTTTGGTAGAAGTTATATGGAGATCTTGCCTCATTTTTAAAAAAAAAATCCGAGAATGGCACACCAAATGTTTGTCATATTGTTTCATAGGCTAAATGGACATATGAATAGTGTGTGAGGCTAGTATTATGTCCACAAATGGATACTAATAGGTTGTGTCATGTTATATTAGGAAACATGATCAATTTGGAGGTTTTTGGACTCATACACTAGTGATACACATGGCACATTCTACACAACATATCACTATAGCTATCTACTATGCTAACTAGACTCTAATCCACATATTGGATGTGGTCATGATGTTTTAGGGGTGTTGGGACAATACTTGTGTATGTATGGTGAGGCCATACCCATGTGTATGTCTCTCACTCTATATATATATACACACACACACACACACCTTGAGAAGATTAAACAGTCTCAAGAGAATCCGCAGAATTGATATCCTTGTGATTATCGAACCTAAAATTCCCCGAACAAACTCAGGTCCATCCAGTTGCAGCGAGGCTTCTCCTCGGCTATTATCAGCTGTCATGATATTTGGATCCTCTTCAGGGCCGGCATTAATATTGGCATCATCCACGACTCAAGATAGGCCCTCTCGTGCTGGATGGAACATCCCATACTCTCTTCCCCTTCCCTCCTGTCGGCCGTGCATGGCAGTTACGACATCCCTGAATGTAGACAGATGTGGGAAGACCTGATAAACACTCATCTGAACCACAACGATCTTCTCTGGCTCTGTGTTGGTGATTTCAATGCTATCATATGCAGAGAGAAGAAGTCAGGAGGTCGACCCCCTCCTCCGTCGACCATCTACGACTTTGCCAACTTCATTTTTAACACTCACATATCCCCCTTCTGTTCAACTACAGGGCCTTCACCTGGTGCAATATACAAGAAGGCTCTTGTAGACAATACTCTTGCCTTGATCGTGTCCTCATCAACTCTAAGTGGTCGAGTTTGGAAATCATCTCCAGTCTCTCGCACCTCAATGCGACTGAGTCAGATCAGTCCCCTCTCCTCATAGAGATTAGCATCAAATCGAACCAGATCAAGAAAAGCTTTCGCTTTCTCGACTTCTGTAGCCACCACCCCCAATTCAGGAACATCGTCGCTACTGCTTGGAGTGGTGAGGACACCCTTCAGCCCCTTGTTCGTGTCATAAAAAAACTCAAAGCTACCAAAAAAGCCCTCACTTTTTGGAGTAAAAAAGCGTTTGGGGACATTTTTCAGGATCTTCGTACAGCTGAAGACGACGTTACCCCCATAGAAGCTCTCTTCGCCATCGACAGATCTCCCGTCGCCTGCACTTCCCTGAACCTTACTAGAGTACTATTAAAATTTTGCCTTAAAATAGAGTCCGATTTCTGGAAACAGAAAGCTAGACTGACCAGGGACAGTGAGGGAGACAGAAAGACTAACTATTTTTACACTTGTGTTAAAGGGCGCAGACAGAAGCTCAACCACCACCAAATTGCAGATGAGAACGGAGACATTATCAAAGATCAATGGGGTATCCAATTGGCTTCCAAGAAGTACTACTCCCAATTGTTCACCAAAGATGGCATTACTAGGGACAATGATTTCCTAGCAACGATCCCTCGTCTGATTGAAAAAAAAAGACAGCACCCAATTGGAGCTCCTTCCTTCTGAACAAGAAGTCAAAGATGTTGTTTGGGCCCTTGACGAGCACATCGATCCTGGACCCGACAGATTCACTGGTGCATTCTTCAGATCATGCTGGGACATCATCAAGTCGGATATCCACGAGACGGCCATCACCTTTTTCCAATGAGCCAGGTATCCCAGATCTATTTCCTGCGCTAACCTGATTCTTATCCCCAAATAGGAAAACTCGGAGACCTTCAAAGATTTCTGCCCTATAAGCTTGTGCAATTTTACCAACAAAATCATCTCTAAGATTATTACCAACCGTATGACCGAGATCCTCTCCAAAATTATTTCTTAAGAGCATAGTGGTTTTGTTCATGGTCGAAACATTTTAGACAATATTCCAATGGCCCAGAAAATGATCACATGCATGAAATTTCCATCTAGGGGAGGGAATATTCCTATCAAATTGGACATGGAGAAGGCGTATAGCAGGCTGGACTGGCAATTCATAATTTGGGTTTTCAGGGCCTTTGGGTTTTCGAAAACCTGGACCAACATCATATAGAGATCGATCAGCAATTCATGGTTCTTAACAGTCATTAATGGCCAAGCTGAAGGCTTATTCAAATCTAGTCGTGACGTCAGACAAGGCGACCCTTTATCTTCTACCATCTTCATCATCGCTGCGGAAGCTCTGAGTAAAAATTTGAACAAAATAGTGGGTTTCCTGAATTTCCAATATTTTCATATCTCTAGCGGTTATTCGATCATCAATCACCTGGCGTACGTTGACGATATCCACATATTCTCCTTTGGGGACGTCGAGTCAGTAAAGGTGGTTCATAACATGCAACAGAGATACGCCATATGCTCTGGTCGGTGCGTCAACCACTGCAAGGGTGTCATCTACGTCCACAACAAGACTAATAGAGACCACTCCTCCCCTCTTACCAATATCACTTACTTCTCTGTTGCTTATCTATATTTCTACTACTTGGGGTGCCTGTTGGTGTATAGCAGATCCAAGGCGGGCATCTACAAAGGGCTGGTGGGCAAGATTAGGAATAAACTTGAAGGATGGCACAACGCTACTTTATCGCCCGACGGGAAGATGATTCTGACTCAACACGTGATCTTCTCTATCCCCGTATACACTTTAGCAGCTTGCTTCTCTCCTAAGAAGGTGCTCACTTCCATTGAAAACCTCTTCGCCAACTTCTTATGGGGACACTGCGACGGTAAGGACAAGCATCATTGGGCAAGCTGGGATACCTTGGCCAGACCCACCGATAAGGGTGGTCTTGGATTTTAGAGGTTGTCGCATGTTGTTGACGCTTTCTCGATGGTGTTGTGGTGAAAGCTTCGAGTGAGCCGTAATCTCTGGGCGCAGTTCATAAAGGCCAGATATTTCAAGCACATTCATCTGTCAGACGTTGGTTTCAACTGCAGATCCTCTGCGACATGGCAGTACATTCTTTATGGCCAGAGCCTTGCTGAGCCTCTGATCTTTCTGCAGCTGGGATCGGGCAAATCATCTTTATTCTCCGAACATTGATTTGGGGAAGATATCCTCCCCCAGCTTCTGGCTGCCCCTACTAATAGTTCGATCAGAGATTTGTGGGATTCAGTAGGCGACTGAAACTGGGAGAGGGTTCGTGAATGGTGCAGAGATGAGGACGCAGCTTTGCTCATCGACGCTGAGCTCAGGATCAGAATGGAACCTGTTATTCTATAGTGGTCTATTAAGGCCAATAGATCCTTCTCAGTTGTATCGGCCAGAAGTATTGTTCGTGACAGTGGGGTGCCTTTCCCAACCATGGGATCTTTTTAGCAAGCTTGTATTCCCAAAAAATGGTCATTTCTGATGTGGAGAGCGTTTCGTAAGAAGCTCCCCACTGACAATGCTTTCAATTCCATAGGCTACAGCTTAGCATCTGCGTGTCATTGCTGTATGACAAGACAGTCTAAAATAGTCGACCATATTTTATACTCAGGAGACTTGCTTATAAGGGTTTGGAACGCTCTCTCTCACCGTTGCAGACAGGACCAGGACGGTGGAAGCTTTAACGATCTTCTGGCCACTTAGAGTAGCACCTCTCATGGCCACCAGATCATTGCAGCCACCGTCACGTAGGTCATTTGGAAAAACTGTAACAAATTCTGATATGAGGGACACCAGTATTCGTCCAACCAACTCATCCGGGAGGTTCTCCGACAGACTCACAAAGTCAGCAGACACTACAAATATGGATACGATGACTTCTGGCAGTCCTTGCTTTTTTGATGCTCTGATAAAGGAGTAGGAGGCTGCCTTCTTTCTAGCTCTTTTTATGTCTTTCTTTTGCTCTTACTTATAAAAGCTTCGACATTTTGTGCCTTGATATGAATACAATGGGGGATTCTTATATATATATATATATATATATATATATATATATATATATATATATTTTATATATATATATATTTTTTATATATATATATATATATATATATATATATATATATATATATATATATATATATTTTATATATATATATATATATATATATATATATATATATATATATATATATATATATATATATATATATATATACATATATATAAAAAAATATATATATATATACATACACACACACACACACACACACACACACACAAACACACATATATCTATATATATATATATATTTTTTCACACACACACACACATATATATATATATATATATATATATATATATATATATATATATATATATATATATATATATATATATATATATATATATATTTTTTTTTTTTTTTTTTTTTTTATATATATATATAAATATATATATATATATATATATATATATATATATATATATATATATTATTATATATTTTTTTCACGAAGCCATCATTTTATTCATTCAAAGGACAAAATGTCAAGTACAAAACTTTTGTCACACTACAAACTAGGATCTCCCTACTAATGCGAGCACTTGATTGAAGCCTTAGAAATCAGTCTATGAATCTCCTTTACCAGGGCCTCCTTCGATAGCGTGTAACCTTCATAGCGCCATTTGTTCCAATTTTTCCACAAAACCCATATTATCGCACCAACACCAATCTATTGTTGATGAAGCTGCTTTCTACGCCACCATTTATGCAATCTTTGGATCAATGTCATGCTCCTTCCCTTGATCTGAAAGTCTAGCTGCATCGAAATCCATATCTCCCTTGCCAAATCACCTTCATGAAAGATATGCTCCATTGTTTCAACCGAACTAAGCATACAACAATGGCATTTAGAAGCCATACTGTAACCCATCGTCATGATCTGCTCATCCGTAGGAAGTTTACAATGAAGCACCCGCCACAACAATATTGACCATTTATATGGGATACAAGTTCCCCATATATGAATGAAAGATGGGTTGATCGGCCATTGTCTTCGAGAAATATCCCACGCTGATGCTAGCGTAAACCTTCCCGACACCCTACGCCAATGCATCCCCGTCTCCTCTTGTACTATATATTGCTCTGCCATCTCTCGCCCAGCCAATAGCCTCTTCCAAACATGAGAAGAATTCGACGTGATCATCACATTAGTCGGGGTCGCCTGGGAACAATATTTCAACATAAAAAATTGAATCCAGAGACTCTCCTGTGTTCTGAATTTCCACCACAATTTAATTGTGAAAGCCTTCATAATGTCTTTCAATCTCTTGGCTCCCAAACCACCCTCCGATTTGGTTCGAGCAATAGCTTCCCAACCCAACCATTTTCTTTTAGGTGCTCTATTGCTAGAACCCCAAAAGAAAGTACTAAACATAGCCTCAATGCGCTTTAACACTAAATACGAGGGATTACACGCCGCCAGTGTGTAAACAGGTATTGAAGTGAGTACTAATTTTAGTAGAACTAATTTACCTCCAGGTGATAAAATTTTGTTGTGCCAACCATCAACTCTTGCCCGTATCTTGCTGAGGAGTTCTTCGTACATATCTGCATTTCTATGGCCAGCAGCCATAGGACAACCAAGATATATGAAAGGAGGAGAACCAATGTCAAACCCTGTTCGATCTGCCAGCTCTGTGATTCGATCTGGATGAGTCTTCTCCGAAACATATAGTTTGGTCTTGGCCACATTTAGCTTTTGTCCTGACGCTTCCTCATATCTGTGCAATGTCTCCTGAACCAATGATATCGATCGTAAATCACCTGCTGAGAACAACAAGACATCGTCAGCATATGACAAATGGGTTATAGGCATGCATCCTCTGGGAGAGATGAATGGTGTGAACCCTTCAGTGGACGGCAAAAGCTTCAAACTTCGGGACAAAGCCTCGGCTGCAAGGATGAACAGAGCTGGAGATATGGGGTCATCCTGACGAACTCCTATGAATGCCTGGAAATAACCCACAGCTTCTCCATTAATCAGCAGTGAAAACCATACATTATTCTGCAGTCGAAGCATCATGTCTACCCATTTGTTATGAAAGCCAAACCTACGCAACACCTTGAGCATGAATCTCCAGTCCACTCGATCATATGTCTTCATCATATCCAACTTAATCGCAATATTGCCACCCCAATGCTTCTTGTTCATCTTAGCAACTATTTCTTGAGCAAGGACGATATTGTCCATAATATCTTGGCCTCGAACAAAGCCGCTCTGTTCAGGTGAAATCAGCTTGGGAAGTAAAGGAGCCAACCTCATGGCAAGGGTTTTCGAAATAATCTTGTTGAGCACTGAACAAAGACTGATCGGGCGATAGTCCGAGAAAGATTTTTGCTGTTTGATCTTGGGTATCAACACCAATGAGGTATTCGTAATGGCTCGAGGAAGAGAGAAACCCTCAAAAAACATCCCCACTGCCTCTGTTATATCATCACCAATAATCTCCCAACTGCTTAGAAAGAATTTAACACTAAACCCATCGGGTCCCGACGCACTATTCATATCCAAAGATTTAATAGTGTCAAGTAGCTCTTGCTTCGCCGGAATAGCTATGAGACGGTCATTCTCATCATCCTCGACCAAACATGGTATCACCGATAGGAAGTCATCATCTTCTTTGATATCCCCTCTCTGGTACAATGCCGAGTAGTAATCAACCGCATATGATTGAATATGAGACTTATCAGTCAGTAATACATCATTAGAAGTACAGATCGAGTGGATTCGGAGAGCCTTCTTCTTGAAATTAACACATTCATGAAAATATGTTGTATTCTTGTCTCCTTCTCGATCCCATTTCATCTTGGACTTTTGTCTCCAATACTCCTTCTCAATACGAATACGTTGTTTGAGCAACGCTGTATTCTGGGCAAGAGCCACTCTATTCTCCTCTGAGCCTTCTGCTTCAAATGCTAATTCAGCAACAAGGACCTTATCCTCTGCTTCCTTTACTGCTTGAAATAAGTCCCCAAATGTAGCTCTACTCCACTTCGATAATGCTATCCTACATGCATCCAAACGTAGTGCAACCTTGGTGACACCATGATGATGATCCTACGAGTTCCAAGCTGCCTGAATCAGCTTCATGTAATCTTCATATTTAGTCCAGAAATCCAAGAATCTGAAAGGCTTTCGAATCCCTTGCTGTTGAGCCAATAGTCTAACAATAATAGGCGAATGATCAGACTCAGCTCGGTTCAAATGTTCTTCTACTGAGCAAGGTGCCAATTGATGCCACGTGCTATCCACAAACACCCTATCCAATCGCGAGGCATGCCGATCCGACTTGTCTGACTTGACCCAAGTATATGAACTTCCTGTGAAAGGCAATTCAGAGACTCTCGCTGTCAATTGGAAGTTTGCAAACTCTTGCATGGATACCGCTTCTGTACGTCTACCTTCCAACTTTTCCTCCACTCGCATAACAGCATTGAAATCACCACCGACGATCCATGGCAACTGCTGCGAGCACTGAAGCTGTAACAATCTGTCCCAAAGAAGCCTACGACCCTCCTTCTTGTTATCTCCATGCACAATCGATAAAAGGGTCTCGATTGGTAAGACAGGATCCACAAGCCTAACTGAAATAGCCTGTTCGAACTCATCCACAAGCAAAATATCACAATTAGCTTTGGCCATAACCCAGATGTTCCCCTTGGCATTGGAAAAAGCAGATGAGAATCCCAGTTTGAGCCGATAGCGAAGAAGCTGCTCACTATCCACTTTAGGCTCTATGATAGCTACTAAATTAACTTTATGGATTCTTATAATAGTCTTCAACCTTTTAAGAGTCATAGTGTTTGCGACTCCTCTTACATTCCATATCAAGAAATTATACATTAAGGGTTTGAGAGATACCAGCTTGTGCCTTGCTTGCAGCCGAGCGTGTGATTTGATCAGATGGCTCAACCTGCTTCTTCCCCTTCTGACGCTTTTGAGTGATTCCCGTTGAAGCCTGCATCTCGTGCTGCAAAGGCTCTTGACGCATGTCTTGTACTCCAATGCCTTCGTCTGAGTTTTCTTCATTATCCGAAGGGGAGGCTCCCCCTATGAGATCAGACGTTCCTTCCCCAACCCGACCATACAGTTCTTCTTTCTCCACAATGTCCGCCCAGTTACTGTACAGACCCCGAAACTCTCCTTCTTCTATGTCCCCAATAGCGTCAAGTTGGCATCGGTAGTGGCATGCTCAGGATTGACCGCCTCCGTCATGTCAACGCTATTATCCACACCTTCCTCTGCAGCCGGGAGGGCATCCGAGTTGCTGATTGGCCAACATGGAGCCATAGTAATGGCTCCTGAGGGAACGTGAGATGGCGATACAGTTTGTTCAAGCTGAGTTGCAGCAGGATCATCATTATCCCCCCTCTCGAGGGATTAGTGGCTTCATTAATTATAATAACACCATCGTCTACTCTTGGCAAATTTAATGTGGCATGCAATTGTGTTTGGGTTTGACGCGTGGTCGTCTTAGAGTTGACAATTGGCTCAGGTTCCTTCTCCTGCATAACTGTCTTCCCTTTGTTTTTCAGCTTACACGAATCCACGGTGCGTCCTTGATGAAAGCAATGATTATAATACAGCGGTATATTCTCATATTCTACGTTCTGCCAAAAACTCCTTCCCTTCGATAAATTTATACGGATTCTTCGCTGTAAAGGCTTCCCAGCATCAATCTCAACAAAAACCCTAGCCATACTTGGTCTTGCCAATTCTTCAGTAGCATGATCAATCTTGAGCGGTGTTCCAATTGCCGACGTGATCGTAAAGAGCGCATCCTTGGCATATAAGTGATACAGTAAATCTGGGAGGCTGACCCACACCGGCATGAAGGCCGATTCGATCAAAGGTGTGAAATCTGGTTCCCACTTGAAGATCCACATTGGAGCATGGGCTATGAACCACATCTCCTTAGATCGAAGCCTCAGATAATCCTCTTCAATAGTAGGTCGAATCAGTATATGTTTACGATCAATGACACCCGCCTTAATCGATCCTTTGAACTCAAACCCTTGTAGAACCTTTCTAACGACCTCAATCGGTGGTTTATTGTGCGAAAACTTCCTAATCAGAGCATATTTCAACGGAGCCGCAAGGGCTTCTTATTCTTCTACAGTAAACAAAATCGTAGGCGCTCCTTTAAAGGAGGACACCACACGAGCAGCAAGTCTGGAGGGAGCATCAACTCGGCCTGCGACCGCATCTGCGAAGGGCTTGGGCGCAGCCATGGCACCGGCCTGGCCAACGGCCAAGCCGGAGTCGGCGGAGGGTGAAGAAATTGCAGAAATCACCACCGCGGCGCTAGGGTTACGCACGCAAGAATCTTCTCTATCCATATATATATATATATATATATATATATATATATATATATATATATATATATATATATATATATATATATTGTGTGTGTATATATATGTGATATATATAAGTGTACTATTTTATATGTGTGTTATATCTGGAATACATATCTTAGATATATGACCTATATAACTAATGTAAAGATACATATGTTTGTGTGTGTTATATATATAAATATACTGTTAAAACAGGTAGGATTTGGTTTATTTGTTGGCCCTTAAAACTTGGTTATAGATAGGGGACACACACAGGGTTTTTGCAGCAAGTAACGGCTGCTACGAGGGCTCATATTTGCATATGAACTAGTGATGGTGTGTGTCAGGATATAGGGGCTTCCAAGTTTAGGGGCAGTGGCAGCAGGGCACAGAAGTTCCTGTGTAAGCTGCTCCAGGTAGGGAGGGACAGGAAGGAACCCATGTACAGGTGTTTAGGGATTTGGGGCTTCATGTAAAACAGTTAGCACAGGTAATTAGAGAAGGGGAATCAGTTAAGGGGAGTTGGGGAATCTGTACAGGTTTCAGATATGCAGGACATGCCATGTTCACCTATGCACATGTGTGCATAGGGAGGGACTGTCCTGGACAAGTTGGGGGGAAAATTGAAGTGGACCAAGTACACTGGTATCTGTAGGACAGGTTTAGGGAAGAGGGATTCATAAGGTGTTTGGTCAAGAGAAGTGAGGGTAGGTATCAGTGGGAGATAGGGGGTTTCTTAGGTTGGAGTTTGGATGCATTGAGCATAACGGGGAAGGCAATGAGTGAAGTACAGAAATTTGCATATAAGTGCTCGATCCAGCAGTGTAAAGAAGAGCGGGACTTAGCAGCTGCTATAGGGGCTCGGACAAAGAGCCACTACAGGTATCTTAAGATAGGGTAAGGGGATCCTAGTACAAGTACATATTAGGTTAGAGGGCTTCATAGGACCAGGGATCCTATTTATTAATATGTGCACATTTTGTACATAACTGTTAATTTAACAGTAGTACCAAGTGAAGCCATTTGCAGGGCAATCGGGAAGCATTTGGAGGTTAGGGCATGAGCAATAGGACCTGCTGCGCTAAGCAACATGTGGAGAGGGTTGCTTGGCTTTGAAGCCTTAGCCAACAGCAAATACAAGGTTTAGTGTGTTCATAGGTAAGGAAAGCCATGCTTGTGTAAGCAAGACAGCAGAGAGAGGGAGTACACAGGTAAAAACTGTGTACTTATGCACAAGTGGGTCTCAAGACCAGTGCACATATGTGCACAGGACTACGGACACTATCCTGTGTGGACAAGGGTATTGACAAATGTGTAAGTGTAAGAAATGTGTAGGATATTATCTTGAG
The DNA here is from genome assembly GCA_029216955.1 of Iris pallida. Lineage (NCBI taxonomy): Eukaryota > Viridiplantae > Streptophyta > Magnoliopsida > Asparagales > Iridaceae > Iris > Iris pallida. The sequence goes on along the minus strand of JANAVB010037216.1, from coordinate 1,257,022 downwards.
TGTGTGTTTTTATGTATGAGTGTTATCCAAGGGTATTCCTAGAAAATAGATGGAGGAATGGAGTATATTAGTTAGGATAAAGGATAAGGGTTTAATTTGATTGTCAAGTGATATATGGTAATAGACATTACCTATAGAGTAGGCAATGTGATTGGAAAATATGTGTAGCAAGGTACCTATGGTAGATAGATAATGTATAGGTAATATATAGGATATGTAAGGATATATATATATGTTCAATATGTGTGTGTGTGTGTGTGTGTGTGTGTGTGTGTGTGTGTGTGTGTGTGTGTGTGTGTTGTGTTAAGGTATTAGAAGCACAATGGTGTAGGTAAGATATTTGGGTAGTGTATATGAGTTAGGTATTACCCGTAAGTTAATACATAGGTAAAAGGCTTTTGAACCCACACCTATGCAGTGATAACTAGTAAAACCTAGAAACATAGTGTATGGTCACAATAGATTGGATATTGACACATAACCTAGAACTAGCTAGTTTGACCATGTTGACTAGTTTAACCTAGAGTTGATCTCGTTTGACCAATTTGACCTAGAAATGACTTATTGACCTAGATTTAGACTAATTAGACTTGTTTTCATTCCAAAACATGATATTGATACAATATTCCATATTTAGGTCTTCGATTCACTGTATCGAACGTCGTTGATACTTTATATCAAATTTCATGTGAGTACATTCTCTGATAGTTTCCTTTATCTGATACTTGTTATGATTCATGTTTTTGGTGATGTACTACTTGATTCCCGAAATGATGGTCACACGAGTTAGTTGTTACAGTTTTTTTATATACATATTGTTCTTATATCTTATTGTACATTTCGATCTTCCTGCTCATGAGTTGACACAATATTGTAATATTATGGATAACCAATCCTATTAGATTGAGCAATACTTTTGCACTATTGTGGATAGTCAATCCTATTGGATTGAGCCATAATATTATGATATTGTGGATAGCCAATCCTATTGGAATGAGCTATACTCTTGCACTATTGTGGATAGCTAATCCTATTGGATTGAGCCGTCCTATTGGGGATAGTCAATCCATTGGATTGAGCCGTACTCTTATACTATCGTGGATAGCCAATCCTATTGGATTGAGTCATACTATTATGGATAGCCAATCATATGTCACTTGTACGATTGAGTCATACTATTGTGGACATTGTTATTGATAGAACACTTGTTGGAAATAATGTTTCAAATACCATTAGTTTAATTTATTTTCTGTCTAATTCATGTTTATTGTGATGCTCTTGTGTACTCTGTCTTTTCATTCTCATTACATGATATGCTAGATAGTTATGGTAAAGTTCATTATGCTCATCATATATTACACTCACTATTACGTTTTTATTATTTAATTGGAACTGCTGTTAGAGTTTGTGTTTCACTCCAGTCCTGACTAGATAACATTTTTCAAAGGTGAAGACCATTTTTAGGAGATTTTTCTTGGACCCGGTGCTCCTCGAGGATGCACCACCAGTAGTGCCTTAGCCAATAGCTAGGATCCTGGATCTGTCTCCAGTTTTATATATATTTTGGACTTGTTTTATTTATTCAGGATATGTACTTATTGACGTTAGACTTTTAGACTCTGTTGTACTTGACTCATGCTATTAGACTTCTATTTCCATCTTTTTATTATCTTATATCTCTTCGTACTTTTATCATCCTTTAGATATCTGTGATTGAGTATATGTTTGTAGATGATTTATTATTCCTCCATGCAGAGTTGAGATTACTGTCGATAGGTTTTGAATGTATAATTGTTCAACTGTTTTGATATTGTTGTAGACATAGACAACGTTCTACCATCGATGCTGCGACGAAGGCTGGACGTTGTCATGCACTTGTGCCCCTATACAGGATGCGAGTTGTGATAGGTTTTGGGTTCTTTAGGTAACCCGACACATGAACCCGAGCCCAACCAGATTTTTAATTGGGTTCAAATATCTTAACCTAAGTCCTAATCCGAGTATCTTTAACCCTAACCCAATCCATTAATGAGTTTACTAGACCGGGCTCAGGTTTTGCCCACCTGAGTTGTACCCGTACTAAGATATTTTTAGGGAGTTCACTATTGTAACTGCCCACTTACTATGGAGTCATTTTTTAGTTAACCGTCAACGTTGTTAGTGGATGATTATAGCAGCCAGGGAGGTTATCTTCTCTCTATACAAACTCATACTTTTGTACTTAGTACGATGGAGAACAAAAGAGATGGAGAGTGAGCAGTCAGTCAACAACAAGAGTGAAAGAGTGCCTCGTCCAAGTTATGTTCGACATTATACTATCCTGTCCCGATAAGCGGCGGACTATTTTATATGCTTGCGGCGAATCAGACTCGATCGAAAACTTAGACAGCTAGTCTGACTCGGTCGCTGACCTTGGTACAGGATAACACTTTGTGGCATCAAACAAATCGATTTGGATGAATGTTATGAGAATCAATCCAACTAATGGAAAAACTTTTGTTGGATTAAGTCCTAGATACATCAGACTGTGTCTCGACGAGTGAGCTCTATATAAGAGTCCCCTCAACAGGATCGGGCTGCTGTATGGTTTTCTCAAAATTTTTGCTGCTTGGTTTTGATGAATGTGTTTTTGCGTCGAGTTTTACATTCATTCTAACAAAATGTTAGTGCCATTCCAGGAGCTCGTAATTGAAGCTTGAACGTTGTAAAGCGCTCTGATTCTCGTCATGATCGAATACTTGGTGGGTGGTTCGGCCCCTTCTTTTCAACTCATTTCCGAAAATAAAATTCTGTTTGACTCGAACTTATTCAAATCGATGATGCCAAGTTAAATGCATGCCAAATTACTAAGATCAAGACTCGGGATAGCTGTATCGATTTAGAGTAATTTACTCTGAAAACATAAGTTTCACACCAAAAAGGAAAAAGTTAAGGTTCTAGAAAAGAGATAGACTATTTAATGAGCTGCAAATATAATAAAATATCCGTTGCGGCATATAGTGCCTCGGGGAATTTGATGCCTATGGGATGCCAAATCAGAAGTACGACTTTGGGGAAAATAAATTGTTGCATGAGTTGGAAAAAATGATAATGTTGCTTAATACTGTCCATGCTATGCAATCTGTTTCATATGTTAAAATGTTCACGCATTGGCATGGTCATTGACAACTTGTGCACAAGGTATACTTTCTCGAAACGGTATTCGGGGCACCAAAAATCGAATAGACCTGTGTGGTATTTGAGATTTCATGCTTGGCATGAGGCATTATGAGACCTCCAGTTAGGCTTGTAACCTAGTCTGATAGGGCACATCGTAATGCCATGGAAAATACTCTCGTTGTGATGTAACACCGATGACCGCATATAAGGTAGCATGCTCACCTATTGTCTTATGCAGATGGTAAGTATTATATCTATTTTTTATAGGGACGAGCATGGTTGTGGTAAGAATTGAGATAAACTATATGATTTTACTGTTTCAAAGAAGGCTGTCAATATGAACTGAATTCGTTTAGTTCTAAATAGAAAAAAAATCCAATGCATGCCTACCTTAATAATTAGAATTGGTTTAAAGAGTGGGTTCATCCCGCTCACTAGTGAATTCCAAGTGTACTAATCCTCCAACCCCACAGGTGACGAGAACTCTGGCGGTGCACGGTGCTAAGTCAAAGTTGAAGTTCGGAGAGGCATTTTGAAGCTCTGCCTATTTTGAGGTATTTTGAAACCAATTCATCGAAGGCTTTTAATGTATAAAAGGGTGTGAATGTATAGAAAGACAAGTATTAGTTCAGGCAGCTTGTCGAGTGTTTTCTTTTGTTTCAATCAAAGTAGCCACAATGATACATCCAATGTAATCACGACTTGCACTTCGTTGCAAGCTATCATTGAAAATCATATTTCTATCTTCCTAAACTGCGTGTTCAATTATCTGCGATTTCTAAAGTTTCAACTTGATGTTTCAAAAAATGTATCAAATATAATTTTTTTTATCCTGTACGAGTGCAAGTCCAGACTCGTACAGCATCACGTCCTAGCGAGGACGATCGATTCGACATATATTCAACGAGGATGAACAGTTTGTCGAATTAGGGCATGATAAATTGGTATCAGAGAACGGTTCAATTTCATCAGATTTTCGAAAAATGTTTCATTTGGAATGTTGTTGTGATTACTCGATTGAATGCTTGTCGATATGCTGCCTGAAGTAAAAGTTCCATACAGGTAAGCTCGTAGATATTTTAAAATCCTAACGGGTTTACTTTATTTTATAGAAATGACTAAGAAAAAAAATCCAGCCACGACAACCAACACTGTACATAATTCAAAGGGCGCTGGCCCTAGCAAGACTACGATGGAAAGAATATTGCATCTGATGGAGGCACAGCAGCAACAACTTCAGGTGAAGATCCAAGCCCAATTTGGTGTGCAACAGAAGCAGATTGACACCTTAACGCAGATCGTAAGCAATATGGCGGCTGACACCAATGCTACGATCAAGGTACCTGAAGTGACGAAAGAAGCCCAGGAAGAAGTTCAACCAGAAATGATGAACTCTTCTTCCTTGTTTAAAGCAACGGAGTTTCGCAAGATAAACCTGTCTAAGTTCAACGGTCGAGTAGATCTTGATGTGATCGTGGGATGGCTTACGGAGATTAAAGTCTTATTTAATCTTCTTCGCATCAAGGGGTCCCAGAGAGTTGTATGTGCGGCGCTACAAATGCAATTGAGGGCCTACGACTGGTGGGCGGCAAAGAAACAAAAAATCTACAAAATCGACCCCGACACCAAAATTGTTTTTAAAATATTCAAGGAAGCTTTTCTTGAACAGTATGTTCCTCGTGCCATCCGTCGAGAGAAGGGAGACGAGTTCATGATGTTGAGACAATAGAATATGTCCATTGATGATTATGATGCAAGCTTCTCGAAACTTGCAAAATTTGTCGGCGCCTTCCTGTCCAACAAAGAAGAATGGCGTGAACATTTTCAGCAAGGCCTGAAAGACAAACTTCGTAGGGATGTCATGAACCAACGGTGCCAAACTTATCATGAATCCTATGATGCCGCCCTTGATAGTGAGTGAATCTTTGGCCGTATGTAACAACGAGTCGTACCTGCCATCAGTAATAATTTCAACAAGCATCCTAACGACGTCGGAAGGTCTGGAATGCAAAAACGTCCAAACACATTTGAGAATCGGGGCTCCTATATGGAGTACGGTATAGAAAGTACGGTCGAAATGGACATCAGACATTTTAATGCCTGGTGTTCTAATGCTTCAGATGTGGTAAGATAGTTATAAGTCTTATGACTGTCCTACAGGGAGAACGAACCCTCCAAAGAATGTTCTGAATCCACACAGGAATACTTCAAATTAGAATATAGTGCCTCCACTACGAGACGTAAATGAGGTGTCAGTGAACCCGCAGAATACATGCCATGGGGGACAAGGTCGAGTTTATGCATTGACTCGAGATGAGGAGTTCGAGTCCGATACTATTGTAACATGTATACTACTCTATAAAAATATACCTGCTCGAGTACTATTCGATTCGGGTGTGACGCATAGTTTTATATTTGCTGATTATGCTAAAAAATAACATTAGCGTTAGCACTCCATCGAAAGTCGATATGCCTGCATGTAAACTTTATTTGTAAGAATGGCCACATTGGTATCAGGGACAGAAATCTATCCTTAGAAGTCGTCGTTGTTTGCAAAAAACAAAAAAGTTTATTCCAAACTTGTAAAAGAATAGTACAAAGTACAATAAATTCTGGAAAAGTACAACTGTAGGAATCTGATCAGAAGACGATCACTCTATCCCTTGGACTATGTGAACTTGAAGACTGTAGCCTCTGGAGAATGCAGCAACAATTTTGTAAGAGGTCTTGATCTCTGTGCGTATGTATCTGATGCTTTCACAATGATTGGAAACTCTATTTATAGAGTTCAGGAAATAACTATTTTAGCAGTTATTCTGATGTGCGCGAAGCTGGATTGCGCCATACTGGGTTGCGCCAACCTTCTGTTGTGCCAACTTTCATTCGGTTATAAGTCGTGTACTAACTGTATTTAGATGCGTGGCATCATGTGATTGAGATACGCGTGGTCGTGTACAGGATAGTAGACACGTCTTGAGAGATTAGTGGCATGTGCGCCACGTCATCCTGCTTTAGAAATAAAAATTATCTCAACTTTATCAGGTTGCGCGAGCTTCAGTCAATGAGTAAAACTGCGCCTGATTGAGATGCGCCTAGACACGTGGCAACTTTTGAACAGAAGTCATTCAGATTGCGCCTAGGCGCAACTATGGATTTTGTCTGGATTGCACCTAGGCGCAACTTACAAAGTATATAGGACAGCTGTCAACCAACTCCCCTCGAGCAGCATAATTCACGGGATTCGAAGATATTTTCCTCGTTCACTGTGGTGCCAGTTGTCAGTGTTGTCAGGTGATGATGGCTATTAAATGTCAGACGCCACGTAGACTTTGGCACAATAAGATTGGGTGCAGTCTGATATATAGCGCAACTTGTTCAGCGGCGCAGTTCATTCTCTGAGCTTCATATCAGTGGCGCAACTTGATTTTTAGGCCCAACAAGACCCCCTTCAAAGTTTTTAAAACTTAAAAACTATTTCAAAGTTTTGAAATACTTTGAATTTATAAAAGTTTTGACTGAGTCAAGTTGCGCCATTCAACTGCAGTCATCTCAATTAAATTTCTTTCTCGAAAACACTCAATCTCCTCTTCGTATTCCCGAGTTTTATTGATGATTTTCCATTTTCCATGAGGAATATGAAGAGTCAATTTAGTGATATATATGTAGGGGCTAATTTTTATACTTTATTCTTCACTTCTGTAATTTCGATGGCGTCTAAGAAGGAGACAGAGGCCAATGCTGTCACCAACATCAAGTCTCCTGAAGTGAAACCCGACGTCATACCTTCGACTAATTTATCGGAGGATGACCCGGTACCGAGGGCGATAAACTTTCTACACTGCTTCGGGTTAACCCCAACTGTCTTTAATCGCTCGAGTGGTGGGCCATCCTCTGAAGAGCACGACGATTCGGAGGGATTCCTCAATCTAATGAGTCGCTCGAGAATCCGCAACATGCAAGAACTGGACGCCGCTCTTCATCAGGCCGATGAAGACAAGGAAAAGGAATAATGTTTTTGTATAACAACTTTTATTCTCTTTTTTGTGTACTTGTCTGTAGGGGTCCACCCAACTTTTATGAAATCTAAAGTTTCTGATACATTATGTGGTTGTGATTTCAAATAGTGCACGTAGATGCGTTACTTCAGCTGATTCAAATGCTTTACTATTTCGTTGAGGGACACATGGCAGTCATCACATGGCTTCCATCACCTATTGTTTAGTTTTTTTCCAAAAATAGGCTCCTAGAATGACGCACCTGTTTCATCTTTAACCCCTTTAAAAGGACATCCAGAAATAAAAGAGCCATTCATACTTTCTCAAAACAAATGATTTCACACAAGGTTTTACTATTTGTAAGTTCACTTGCGCCACTTCGTCCTGAAGCTACTGTGCCTTCAGAAATTGGTAAGTCTCAACAAAGGATCAATAGTATGAATATTTTTTTCTTTTGTGCCACTTTTAAAGATAGATAATGATCTGTATGTTGCAGACTTCCTTGATATGTGCTAACTATTTTTGATAATAGGTGCGCACTATGGTCCAGTGCTTAGCTTTAATCAGAGGCACGCACTGCTGATATGTGCCTGTTGATCAATATATTATTTTGATATGCGCCTGTTTATCCGCACATACTGTTGAGATGCGCCTGTGTTTCTGAGAATAGGCGCACACTGTTGATGCGTCTGAGCTTCTGTGAATAGGCGCACATTGCTGATATGCGTCTGAGCTTCTAAGAATAGGCGCACATTGTTGATGTGCTTCTGAGCTTTTAAGAATAGGCGTACATTGCTGATATGTGCCTATTAGTCGGCGCACACTGTTGATGCGTGCACAGTTTTAATAGATCTGACTTTTCTTTTTTTGTTCATATTTGCAGAAGTTTGGTTGGCAAGCTTCTTCAAAACTGGCATCGGTGACCTGGATGCTTTGGAGAACATTCTTCTGACACCCACATCAGACAGCTCATGTGATTCTGACACTCAAATCAGACAGCTCAGGACTCTCGGTATTCCAGAAGGGTCTTCCTCAGATGGTAGGAAGGGCCTATACACATGAGAGTTGGATGGTGGAGAGACAGAATTAGGAATCGCATCACAAGGGTGATCTCATTCCTAGTTCTCCTGGAGGGTCGTCTTCTCTCCACCAGTTATATTGACAGCAGCTCATCTTTGGGCTGCTGTACTCTATGGTTCTCCTCTCGTATTTCTGAGAGAGAAGACCAGAGTTGATTCCATTGTCTAGCTCGTTGCTTCAGGTCGAGACGACAAGGAACTGGCACCAACAAATAAGAAGATACAAAAAAGTAATAGACCTTCATGTTATATTTAGAAAGAAAATCCGAGATATAATAGATTTCCATTAAGATGTATCTATGTTTTTAAAGAAGGAAATAAAGAATGATGTTTTCTTCTCTTTTTGTTATGATTTTGATGTAATGATAATGAAAATGAAATTTCAAGAAAAAAATGTGGAGATGACAAGTTTGCTAGTGTAAATGCAGAATTCAGAAGTATAGAGAATGCGAACTCTCATTTAGAAAAAGTGAACAGTCACTTCAATTCTCGAGATAAAGACACTGAACAATTACTACAACTTTCAAGGAAGAGAATAAATGAATGAACCATCATGTCAGTTTTTGAATAAAGGAAAATGAATTAACAGTTATAAATGAACGAACAGTTATAAATGAACGAACAGTTGGGTTTCTTTCAAAAAGTTGCATCGGTTCTCGATGTTGACTGTCTAATTGTTCTGTCTATAAATAGAACAAAACTTTTGTAGATATCGTTACTTTCTTTCCTTTCTGTACAAAATGTCTTCCAAAGATTTGCTCACTCCGAAGATTGAAGGAGAGACCAAGACGCCTCCTGCTGAGCCTCCAGTACCTCCTCAGAAAGAAAGTGGTGAAGGTTCAACTGCTCCTGCACCAGGAGAGGGCTTGATTTCCAAGCTAGTGGAGCCTGGAAAGACTGCTGAAGAAGAGGCATTGAGGATGGCTGCCTACAAGTTTCTTATGAGTTCAGACAATGAGATGTTTGAACTGTTGGCAAACTATGTATTTAATCATGAAGGATCAGGGCCTCCTCCCCGTCCTTAATATTTATGTAATTCCATGAATAAAATGAACTTTTATTTACATCATGTTTCTGAAATAAAGTACATTTTATCTTTATACATAATATTTCTTGAGAAACTTGCCATTGATAGGCATCATAGCAACTTTGCCATCCATATCTGTTAATTTATAGGCTCCATTTGAGAAAACTTTGTTTACCACATACGGGCCATCCCATTTTGCCTCGAACTTGACTTTGCTCATATGTGTCATAGTCATAGGACGTCTAACTGTAAGGACTAACTTGCCTTCCTGAAATGTTCGCACTCTGACTTTGCGATTGAAAGCTTTTGAAATCTGGGCTTGATAAAGTTCGATGTGCTGTTGGGCTAATAACCTTTTCTCGTCGAGCGCCTCCAATTCTTGAAGCCGAAGACGATCATTATTTTCTGTAGTAAGCTCATTAGCAATGGCGATTCTCAATGATGGAATCTGAATTTCCAGAGGCAGAACAGCTTCACATCCTTATACTAGAGAAAAATGTGTACAGCCTGTGGGATTACGGACAGTAGTACGATATGTCCATAGACATTCTCCAAGTTTATCACTCCAATTACGTTTGTTGATAGAGACAAACTTTTTGAAGAGTTTGATAATGGTCTTGTTGAATGCTTCAGCCAACCCGTTAGCCACAGGATTATAAGCCGTAGAGGCGACATTATTGATTTTGTTGTCATCACATAACCTATTAAACTTCTGGATGATAAATTATGGCCCATTATCATGGATAATTTGGCGAGGAACACCAAATTTGTATATCACATGATGTTTGATGAAGTTGATGACACTACTCGTTTTAACTTCAGCCAAAGATATGGCTTCTGCCCACTTAGAAAAATAATCGGTTATAGCCAAAATGAACCGATGCCCTTTAGATGAAGGAGGATTGATAGGGCCAATTATATCCATGCTCCAAGCTTCGAAAGGCCATGAGGCAGCAGTCGAATGAAGAAATTCTAACGGTTGATGGATGAAATCTGCATAAATTTGACATGTACGACATTTCCTTGCATAGTCAATAGCATCTGATACCATAGAGGGCCAATAGTAGCCTATACGTCAAATACGATCCTGTAGTTTAGGACCAGGCTGATGTGCTCCGCAAACACCATCATGAGCTTCGCGTAATATTTGCTTTGTTTCATCACCAGCGAGACATCTCAAGAGTAACCCATCAAAAGTTCTTCGATAGAGAGTTTTAGTAGTATGATTATAGTAGAATCAAAGCGATCGGTGGCTGATACTTGTAGCTTCCTTAGGATCTTCTGGCAAGATGTCATGTAATACAAAATCAATGAAAGGTGCTTTCCAGTCCTCGCAAGTGACATTGACTTCAGTTAGATTGTTGAATTCAATGTTGTGGTTGTTTTCGACACAAAATAGTTCTCTATTAGAGATAAAAACTGTCTGTTGTCTTTTAATTGGAACTACCAATACTGCAGCTAGGTTAGCTAAGGCATTAGCTTCTGTATTACATGCGCGACGTACATGTTCAATGAAGAAACCTTTGAACGAAGAAGCTATTCTGATTGCTGCTTCATGGTATGGTACCAGATCTTGATGTCGGACTTCATATATGCCTCTAACCTGATTAACAATCAGTTTAGAATCACCATATACTTCAAGATATTCAATATCCAGTTGTTTGGCTAATTAGAGTCCGATGAGCAAGGCATTATATTCTGCGACATTGTTAGAGCACGACTTGTCTAAAGAATAAGCCCTTTGAATAGCTAATCCATCGGGTGAAACAAAAACAATTCCCACTCCAGCCACAAGGGTACCTACAGGTCCAATTCTAGAAGCTCCATCAAAGAACAACCTCCAGGTAGGAAATTCTTCTGAGATCATATTTGATTCCAATGTTTTGTCAAGAATTTCATCATAGAGTTTAGATGTTTCAGGGACAGAATGAGCCGCTAAGAAGTCAGCAAGTGCTTGGCCTTTCACAGACTTTTGAGGAACATAAACCATATCATATTGTGCTAATAATATGGCCCATGTGGCAAGCCTAGAATTGAGTGTACTTGGCTTCTTCATTAAGAATCGAAGAGGATTGACCCAAAATGTGACATGAATAGTTTGTCCTATGATGTAATGTCTTGTCTTCTGAACAGCAAACATTAAGGCTAAACATTCCTTCTCCACCGGACTATAACGATGTTCAGCTCCAATCATCGTTCGGCTAAGATAGTAGATGGCTTGTTCATGACCTTCTGTGTTCTTTTGAGCCAGCAAAGCTTCCAATGAATGATCCATTGCCCGGACATACATTAAGAAAGGTATTTCTGAGATGGGTAGTACAAGAACCGGTGGACTCATTAAATACTGCTTTATGTCGTCAAATGCTCGTTGACATTCTTCCATCCAAACAAAAGATAACATTTCTTCATTAATTGAGTAAATGGTCTACAATGTCCAGATAAATTCGAAATAAACTGCCTGATGTACGCAAGTCGACCTTGGAATTCTCGTAGCTCTTTTAGGTTACGTAGAGGACGCATCTCTTGAATGGCTTTGATCTTCTCGGGATCAACGTGTATACATTTAGAGGTAATGACAAAGCCGAAAAATTTACCACTAGAGACACCCAACAAAAGACTTGGTAGGGTTCATTTTGAGTTGATACTGGTGCATTAGATTGAAGATAGTTCTTAAATCTTGAATATGATCTTCCTTGAGACGACTTTTAACAGCAATATCGTCAACATAGCATTCGAGAGTCTTTCGCAGATGATCATGAAAGATAGTACTCATAGCCCGCTGGTAGGTTGCACCTGCGTTCTTCAGACCAAACGGTATGACTGTATAACAGTACACTCCACGAGGAGTACAAAACGAAGTATGTTTCTCATCTTCAGGATTCATCCGGATTTGATTATATCCAGAAAACCCATCCATGAAAGGAATTCGTTCTAATCCACATGTATTGTCAATCATGACATCAGTAATTGGGAGAGGGAGTTCGTCTTTAGGGCAAGCATCATTGAGATCCCGAAAGTCTATGCAAACTCGAACCTGTTCGATCTTCTTCAGGACTGGCACAACGTTGGCTACCTAGTCAAGATGCTATTCTTCTCTGATAAAACCGCAAGCTATAAGCTTTTTGACTTCATCATCAATTGCATCCATCATTTCAGGCTTGAATCGCCGTTGTTGTTGTTTGACCGACTTAGCATTTGGCGAGATATTAAGCTTGTGAGTTGCAATTTGAGGATCTAATCCCGACATATCTTCATAACTCCAGGCGAAGACATCAATATATTCACGAATAAGGTGAATTAATTCTTGTTTATCATCCTCTGGAAGATTTTTGCTAATGAAGATTGGTCGTGATATGCCCTTCTCTCCAATATCGATCTGGACTAGTTGATCCTCAGTAGGTGGTTCTCGTTGTTTAAAATGAAGTTTCCACTGATTGTCCATCTTTTGCGCCCAAGGGTCCACTTCAGGAGCTTCTTCAATGTCATCTTCATCATCTTCCAAAAATTCGACAGACACCATGTTAGAAGATACTATCACCCTATGAACATGACCAATACTGGTGTCAGAATCCTATGAGATAGAATCAGAAGAGTTAGATCGTTCTTCCTCATCAGATTCAGAAGGTTCTGGAGTTAGGAGTTGGTGAAGCATAACCTAGTCCCCATTTCATTTTACTGTGGTATTGTTGTGATTTTTCTCTTGGAACAGCAATACAAAGAGGAGTTCGCCTCCCTTTACCGTTGTTGAGGCCTGTTCTGAAATCGTAGCCCATTTTATGGATGATTGCTTTAGATTGTGGACTATAGCGGCGTAATTGTAGCCTTCCTGTATCATCTCTATTATCGTTATAAAGCATGATTTTTGATTCTTCTCTTTTGTTGAAGAATATAGGCTTTTTATTTTTCTTTCGAGACGGTACTAAGAAGTATGACTCTTATATTGAATCCAGTGATACCACATTTTGCAGAGATGATACGACTTCTATTATAAGTGGTTTAAAGCTATCTAGCATATCCAAATAATACTTAATAAAGTAAGAGACATCAGTATACTGCAAAAGAGATGCTTTATTGATTTTTATACTATCATTTACAATAGGAACTTTAGCCTTAGCAGGCTTAATCAGATTGATGACAAGAGGAGGAGAAGAAGAACGAGAAGGAGGAGGGGGCTTCTTACGACGAAGATCGATTACAAGCGGCTCAGAAGAGGCGAGCTTCCTTTGTTCTTGACTATCACCCTTAGGCCGCTTCTCATGGGAAGAAAGATAAATAGTCAGTGGTTTGGAAGATTGAGGATATAAGGTGCGTCCTTTGACCGGAATCACTAGAGTATCATTCGGTACACTTTTCTGTTCTTCATCTATTTCCGTTGCCAATACCACCTTCATGAATTTCTCTTTGTACAAACGAGAATCGTTGCAGTATGCTTCAACTCCTTTGAAAGGATTCAGATCTGCAACCTCTTTTTGGACTTCTCCATTACCATCCACATATTTGAAACATTGGTGGAGCGTAGAGGGTACAATATTGTGTTCATGGAGGAATGGCCTTCCCAACAAAGCGTTGTATGAGCCATAATTGTCAATAACATAGAAAGTTACCTTTGTACGAAGATTGCAAATTTAAAGTTTTAGGCGTATCTTTCCCAAAGGTTCACTTCTTTCTTGATTGAACCCCAAGATGGTAGCGATAGTTGTAGAAAGGTTATGCACTGGGATCTTCAAAGCATCCAGTAAAGACTTCGACATGATGCTAAGTACGGACCCTGGATCAATCAAAATGCGATCCACTTTCATGGTGTCCACATACCCCGTAAAATAGAGAGGATGATCATGACGATTATCTTCTAATAACATGTCATCTTATGTAAAAGTAATATTGGGTATTAGTTCGAATACACTATGACAATGTTTACAGCTGACTGGCTCCTTTTCAGGCTTCTTGAGAAGAGTAAGATAAGCGTCAGCCTGCATCAAGGCTTCACTTAACGTCTCTCGAGTTTCTTTTGAGAGACGTAAGAGTTCGAAGATTGACAACCTTGCTGGAGTATTGGCCAATTGAGCCAATATGTCAAAATTGTAAGACTTTTCAAGTCCAAGAGTTGAGGACTTCTTCAGTGCTTTATCAAAACGAACAGGTTGCTTCCCCTTGTCTGCTGATATTGGTTTAGGAGGAAATGGTTAAACCACCTGCAGGGATGTAGATGGTATATTCTCAGCAGGAGAAGATGATGTAGGAAGAGCATCAGAAGATGAGACAAGATTATCTTAATTTTTGGGATATTCTCGAAGATAGGGTTTTCCAGATCTAGTGCCCGTTAGAATTTCTTCTTCTGTTACTGGTTTAAAGGATACCATGTTGCAGTTATTAGATTTAACTTTGGAGTGCTTCTTTTGGTTAGAAGATAAAAGCGTTTCAAACTCTGCTACCAGATCTGGATGAATCCACATAATCTCTCCTTTGTCAGTCGACAACGGAACAAGACCTTCATTTTGAGGAGGTAGGAGATTTATGATCTCAAGAGTAGTCCTTGGAATGGAGACAACACCATTCTGGTGGAAAATTACCTAATTGTAGAGAAACCACATTAGCAGTCACCGTTTTTTCGTCCTGCTGAAGAGTAATTGCTCCAGAATTTACTAACTCCTGGATTTTGATCTTGAGAACAAAACATGCTCTGGTAGGATGCCCTATGAATCTGTGATAAACATAGTATTTAGAGTGATCGGTTTTACCCACTTCTTCTGGCCATTTTGCCTCTAGAAGGTGAAGCTTATTGCTTTTGATCAAGCAATCGAAGATGCTCAAAGTATCTCCTTCATCGAAAGAATACTCTTCCTTTGGACGAGTTGTCTTCTGTGGTGGTGATGATGGAGTGGGTGTTGTCTGAGTGACGTTAACAGCCAAAGACTCCTTGCCCTTGAGATTGATGGCCAGTACTTCTTTACCCTTGCAGTTATTCTGGCGATTATTACCCCCGGGTGTAGAATATTTATCTTAGTTAGGATGAGTCATTTGAACTCCTAACTGCTTAAACTTTTTGGCACTAACCTCCACCGCCTTTGTATTCACAATAAAAGAAGGCCAATCCTAGAATTGTGTAGATCCTGTCCACATACTGATAATAGGCAACAAGTTTGATTTGCAAGTGTCTATTGTTACAGCAGATGGAGTTCCTAAAGACATTTTGAGTGCCTCACGGCAGAATCTTTCAATAAAACTCTCCGTGGATTCATTGTGCCTCTGCTTAATCTTAATGAAGGTAGACATTGTCATGTCATTGACTCCCTCGTAAAACCGTTCCAAGAACATTTTCTTAAAACCAGCAAAAGAAGTGATGCAGCCATCAGGCAAACTACGATACCAGTCATATGTTGTGCCGGCTAAACAACCGACGAATACTCTGGTAAAAAGAGTATTATTTGGCTGTAATTGATCAGTCATCACCTCAAAATGATTGATGTACTAACTTGGAGAGGTACTGCCATCAAACAACATAATGGTGGGAAGCTTGTATTTAGGAGGGAATGGAACTTCCTTCCATTCTGTAGGATACGGTTGCTTTATGCCCAGTCTTTGTAGGCCATCCTTCTGTTTGAAGGCCTCAAACTGAGTGCGTAATAGTTTTACAGCTTCGTTAGCATCCCCTGATGTTTGGGAATTGATGGGTTGGTTAGAAGTATTAGGAGGAGGAACAGCGTGGTAATTACCACCCCCAGCACCAAACTGACTAGGATCAGCTTAAATTGGCACAGAAGCAACCTGAGAGGTTGGTACCCCCAGATTAATAGGTATAGAAGATGCTATAAGCTCAAGATTTATAGCAGGGTTTACAATCGGTGGTACTATATGTTGAGCCACGATTATAGTGTGCATGCTAGCAACCATTTCTGCCATGGTCTTCAATTTGTCCTCTAATGCAACAATTCGTTGCTTTTGACTAGTTGACGTAGAGGCATCTTGATATTCCGTAATTGTATATGTTGTCACTTCTCTTGCTGCTATTAATGAGATAGTTTGTTCAGAACTTTCACTATCTACATCAAACTCTGAAAAAGAGTCCTCTCCTACATGAGTGATGGGAAGATCTTCTTGATTAAAGACACCTTGGTTCAAATGTCAATTTCTCGATCTAGTGTATTGAAAGACACCTTCACTGTGTGCATGAATTCGATCCAAGTATTATTGACTGGGATTACGGGATGCATTACGTCTTGGACGTTTCCCACCCCCAATGCCTTGACAATTCATGTTAACAGAAGCATACAATAGCTCGTCTTTATCTTCTATTATATGTTCGAAAGTTGAAGCATAGTTCAAACGATCGAAGACAGATAGTCGAGCCGATTGGCAATAATAGTTGATGACGACTTCATAAAGGCAATGGCGATCTGAAGCATGATTTGGAGGTGAGGGAGACATCCCTGTAATCTTCCATCTTTGTGTAAGACGTTGCCGAAGATCAGTTACAACTACAGGACGAGAAGAAGTCAGAGGAACATATTCCTTAATGATGTTAGGAACATGTCTCCTATTCTTCAGATGTTTTGTTCCCTGAGTGTACAAAGATGTACTCAACTCATTAGCATAAGTGGTTGGGTCCTTCTTTTCAAACTTTGGCTTCTGGTATAGGTTGGCCTTTGGCATAGGGTTCTTACGATTCACCAAAGTTGATACTGTTTGACGCCTATTGAGATAAGCGTGTAAATCAGAAAATTCTGATCCAGGTGTCTCTTTTTGTGATACCCTCAATTTTTCTTGCTTAGATCTTGAAATTTGCAAGGTAGGAAGGTCTTGACCAGAACCCATAGGGGTAGGTAAGATACCACTTCGATCAGTATTCTTTCCGATATCAGAGATCCGAAGACCTATGTTTAAAGGAATAGAATCTGATGTACCTTCCTCTGAGTCATAGACCAGGTAAGTTTGAGAAAAGACCAAAGGGTGCTTTCCTTTATTTTATAGAGGGTAGGCTAAGAAGCGTTCCCTTTTGTTCTGTTTTGAGACTGTTTTAGGCACAGATTGCCCCAATTAAGGAATTGTCAAAGAACTCTTCTCTTTGTTCTGTCTAGTGGCAGCACTAGAACATTGCTTCTCCCAGTTTAAAACTGGAGAATTGGAAGAAGGAATAGCCAAAAGACTAGTTCCCTTGGGTTGCGCCAAAACAGCAGATTGTGTCTGAACAACTGATTGCTTGGGTTGCGCCACAGTGCTATGGGCTACTGGTTGCACCCTAGCAATATAGGCTACTGGTGGCGCCTTGGCAACAACATGGGTAGACTGTGCCTCAGCAACGGTTTGATCAAACTGCGCCTTGGTAGTAAAGAGAGTAGTAGACTGCGCGCGGGCAGCAGGAAGAGTGGATTGTGCTCTAGTAGCAGAAGTAGGCTGTACCGGAGCCACTGAGGCAGATTGCGCCTTGGCCACTGAGCACTCAAGTTGCGCTTGGGCAAAAGCAACTGCAGGAGATTTAGGAGTCCACACGGTCCTGTTCTTGGTGATAGCCATAGTACACTTGTTGCTCTTGGCGTTGATCATATTCTCGTAGGCTGTCTAGTTGACTTGAACAACCAGAGTCTTCTGCGTCTTGCCGATCGACGCAGTATCACATTGAGTTGTCACCTTCTCGTCGGAGGAGAAAGTCATCCCCAGCAGAGTCGTCATTTTGTTTGCAAAAAACAAAAAAGTTTATTCCAAACTTATAAAAGAATAGTACAAAGTATAATAAATTCTAGGAAAGTACAACTGTAGAAATCTGATCAGAAGACGATCACTCTATCCCTTGGACTATGTGAACTTGAAGACTGTAGCCTTTGGAGAATGCAGCAGCAATTTTGTAAGAGTTCTTGATCTATGTGCGTATATATCTGATGCTTTCACAATGATTGGAAACTCTATTTATAGACTTCAGGAAATAACTGTTTTAGCAGTTATTCTGATTTGTGCGAAGCTGGATTGCACCATACTGGGTTGCGCCAACCTCCTGTTGTGCCAACTTTCATTCGGTTATAAGTCATGTACTAACTATATTTAGACGTGTGGCATCATGTGATTGAGATGCGCGTGGTCGTGTATAGGATAGTAGACACGTCTTGACATATTAGTGGAATGTGTGCCACATCATCCTGCTTTAGAAATAAAAATTGTCTCAACTTTATCAGGTTGTACGAGCTTCAGTCAATGAGTAAAACTGTGCCTGATTGAGTCGCGCCTAGACACGTGGCATCTTTTGAGCAGAAGTCATTCAGATTGTGCCTAGGCATAACTTACAAAGTGTATAGGACAGCTGTCAACCAACTCCCCTCGAGCAGCACAATTCACGAGATTCGAAGAGATTTTCCTCATTCACTGTGGTGTCAGTTGTCAGTGTTGTCAGGTGATGATGGCTATTAAATGTCAGACGCCACTTAGACTTTGGCACAATAAAACTGGGCGCAGTCTGATATATGGCACAACTTGTTCAGCGGCACAGTTTATTCTCTGAGCTTCATATCAGTGGTGCAACTTGATTTTTGGGGCGCAACTTGATCACTGATTAGTAGGTTCATGGCGCAACTTGATTTTTAGGCCCTACAGTCGTACTAGACATCAAAGAGTACAACATAATCCTGGGTATGGATTGGTTGGATGCTTGCCATGCAACGATCGAGTGTATGGAGAAGAGAGTTATGTTTCGTCTTCCTGATGAGACAGAGTGTCATGCCCCGATCCCGCTAGGGTTATTCATCCTCGCTTTGATCCCGGCAGGATTCACTACCAAAATTCATCGCTTTAGTGATGGCCGTATCCGTCGTCCGACCGTCGGTAAATGGCAATACCGATGGATGGCCGACGGATTTTGGTCAAAAATATCAGTCGGGAAAAGTCCCGTCGCTAAAAATAATTCGTCGCCAAGTTGTCGCCCAGCGACGATTATGCGATGAATTCTTGTCAACCATACTCGTACATCTCGCGACGAATGGCCGACGGATTTTCGTCAAAGCACGTATCAGAAAGTTAATGATATATCGCCTTAGCGAAGGCCGTATCCATCGCTAAATGGTCGGTAATTGCGTATCAGAGAGTATCTGATACGCAATATCCGTCGCTAAATGGTCGGTAAACGCGTATCAGAGAGTGTCTGATATGCAATCTCCGTCGCTAATTCGTCGCTGGCTAGCGACAAAAAAGCAGCGGTACATCCATCGACCCGGTTCTGTGAATCTTTCATATTTCCAGAACTGTGGCGGCGGATATTCTGTCGCTATTCCGTCGGAATTAGTCGCTACTCCGTCGCCGACCAGTCGCGGATTTGGTGACGGATTATCCGTCGCCAAACTTTAAAAGACTACTAGCGACGGTCTACCGACGGAATATCCGTCGATCCTATTCTGTGATTTTTTTATATTTCCAGAACCTTGCCGACGGATCGTCCATCGGTGAGTAGTCGTCATCCATCGGTTGGTAGTCACGGGTCTGTCGCTAACTGGGAATTTTTTGAAAAAAATTACATAAAACAAAGCATTCCCTGTTCACACGACATCCACCAACATAAATAACATAAATTATCCAAACATTCAACATTATCCAAATAATCAAACATTAAACATCCCAAACATCCACCAACATAAATAAAATAGATTATTCCCAAACATCTACCAACACAAACCAACATAAATAATACACCAATCATTTAAAACAGTCAACATTATCCAATATTTCAAATTATCTACACAAATATTCAATATTTAAACAGTTTTCAAAATATTCGAATACAAACATCAGTGAGGAGGAGGAGTTGGATCATTCGATGGTGCTGGTACTCCCTGCTGCGCCCGACACATGTACACTTCCACCAGGGGTGGCGGCAATCCCTCTAAGACATGGTTTGGAAGTTGGCGTAGCAGCTCTGGCGACATCAAGTCGAAAAGGGCCATCATAGCAAGAGGCGGTACGATAGTGGCAGTAGGGTCAAAAGAGAGACACCCGACGGAAGAAGGACCGGTAGCACCAGTAGACGGACCAGAAGAAGACATACCGAACGCATTAGAAGGACACAAAAAGTACATAGAAAACTATGTCCGCAAGTCCGACACCGCCTCGTTCAGATGCGCAAGCTGGGACGTCATATCATCGTCTACCGGGGCCGCGGAAGGAGGCGGGGGAGGTGAAAATCTCAGAATCGCCGCGTGCAACGGCGCCAGGGAGCCGACTCCTTATAGGTGCCCTTTCTTAAAGCCGCCGACGGTATTTACGAACATGTCGTCGTAGAGAGCGACCGTAGAAGAGGGCGTCCCGACGGGCGTTATTTCGTCGACATCTTCGGGTACAGATGGCTGAACCCGACTAAGGGCCTCACGATACGCAGCCTATCAAATGAATGTGTTTATACTATAATTTTACCTAAGTTATAATCTAAATCGTATGTTTCCCTAAGTTATAGTCTGAATCCTAAGTTTACCTAAGTTATAGTCTGAATCCTAAGTTTACCTAAGTAATAGTTTGAATACTTATAATTCTAACATAAGTCTCATAAATGTAAGTACTTACATCCGTCTCCTTGGCCCTCTCGTCGACGAAGCTCCCATCCTTCCGCCTCTTGTGGGTATGCTGGAATACATCGTACATGGTGACCAAGTCAGCATCTTTTCTATCCTTCAACGCCCGTTAGGTCTACATATGAAATATTTATAGAATTTAATTAATTAAGTATATTAATAGTACCGAATTAGATAGTAGAATAAATTTGCGGTATCTCACCAATTCTACAAGCGTTGCTGTGTGGGGCCTTGATCCCCTCGTATGTAGCCCTGCGGCACGTCGGTTCGTTTTCGCTTTTTCTGATTTCTCCTTGAAGACAGGAGCATCCATCTTCTCCAAGAGCTGCTCATAGTAGTCCTGTCGGATCCACTCCTTCTTCGAATGTGCCGTTCGAAGGTCATAAACCTTATCCCGGATCTTCTTCCAGCGGCGCTTCTATAGGTCCTGCGGATCGCCTCCTCGCGATGGAGGGGCCACCAGAAGGTCCTCTGACATACAAATTCAATTATCACGATATTAAAAAAATAGTTGATTAAAGAGTAATTAAAAATTAATCATAAGATATATACATATATATATACCCTCATCTCGTCGAGCCAGCGGTACTGCAAGTCTAGGGGCACCTCAGAAAAATTGAGGTAGGGGCCATGGTAGTTAGCCCGGATAATCTGCCATAGAAGCCTGGTAGCATCCCACGGAAAAAACCTACAAAGAAGCAACGACTGGATTATTAACTTGAATAAATAAAACAAATTTATTAACTTAAATTTACTTACGCTTTACCCGCGGACCATAGCTCTCATCGAAACTCACCCATCGGCCTCTCTGGTGGCGTCGGAGGATCCGCGGCTTCGTGCATGTATTCACCAGTAATCGGGTATAACTAAATTCGGGAGTACTCCGGGGCCCACAGTGCAGTAACTGGTGGTACCGCTGGTGGATCCGCTGGCGGAACGGATCCTCTAGCGGATGGAGACGCCCTCGACGAAGGTGTCGATAGCCCCGTGGTAGATCGACGGCGGGATGAGTCTGTGCCCGGGGTACTCTCCGGGTCGAGATCGCTAGCGGGGGTCGCCTCACGGAAAGGCTAAAGACGACTACGACTACCAGCACCACCAGCACCACGACGACTAGTGCTCGCCATCAGCAGGGTGATAAGTGACGCCGCGAAGAAAAGAACTAGGAGTGCCATCTGAAACAAGAATATACAGAAGTTTAAACTGAATTCACTAAGTTATAAGTGTTTTTATGAGGTCAAACTAAAATCACGTAATTGAAAGTGTTTCTAATATATACTGATATTTAATCTAATCATCGTCTTCATCTTTGTCCTCGTCCTCATCCTCATCCTCATCCTCATCATCATCCTCATCCTCATCCTCATCCTCATCCTCATCCTTATCCTCATCGTCGACTTCATCTGTATCCTCATTTTCATCAAGTTCTTCTTCTTCTTCTTCTTCTTCTTCTTCTTCTTCTTCTTCTTCTTCTTCATCCACAATATTTAGGACAAGATGTCTCTTTCTCCCCTGGTTGACAGCTAAGTCTTGTGTATCAACCCCTTCCTCTCTCAATAATATTTTTAACATCCATGGTATCCGACTGTTGTACCAAGTATTAGGACTTTTTGATCTGGTCCTCTTGGTATGTTGGGTCTCCAACGTTGAATATATTTCTAGATTTAATCTTACATACTGCCACCAGTCAAATCGATCTCTATGATGCCTTGGATAGCTTGAAGAGTAGACTTGAACAGCCTGACTTACTATCGCAAACGTGTCAGACCCTCTATACCTCTTGTGATGATTTATATCGACGAATCCAAATTATTTATCGATTCTCCAACCGATATTTGGTGTCGTATAGAACAACTCACATTTGAACATCATAATATGTATATCATATGGGGCACTATATTGTAAATCTACAATATCCCGAAGCACTCCATAATAGTCAAAGTTTGGCTCATCGTCATAGATGGTGCCTCTTATGCAAACACCAGAATCCTTGGTACTGAAGCCGTTATTGACATATTCGGCATTTATAACATTCTGAGTTGTCTTAAACTTGAAGCCATTAACGACATAGTCTGGCCAAGTCTTTGCATGCTTCTTCGGTCCCAATGCCAAATAACGAATACTCTCATTTGTGAGTGTTATTTCAGGCAATAAAACCTGTAAACTAATATTGATAATTTAAATATTTCAGATGCATATATTTTAATGGTAGCCGCATAAATTATTATCTCAGTTACTTATGTATTTGCAAAACCAGGACGGAAAGGTACAATCAATATCTCTTTGAAGTCCTTCATCTTTAACTTGTAGAAGTTTTTTGGGAGCTCTTTTGATTCCTTCGGCATGATCTCCGTCGCTAGTTGTGTAATCCGATCATAGCAAGCTTGTGGCAAATTAAAATTGGACTTTATGTTCAACAACTGCATCGTCACTGACAGTACGGAATGAGTCTCACAATCAGGATATAGAAGAGTATCTGCATCCTGAAACATATCATAGAACTGCTTCGCCTCGGAATTAGGATCCTCCGGATCAAAATTAGGTCCTGCCGTATCGTACACCATATCTCGTGCACGATTCTGCAGGTCTCCATAATCAACAGAGCATCCGTCGTTTATGATTGGATATGTTGCAGCATTTTCATCAAAAGCATAAGTAGCAGCATTCACAACCTATCTTTCTGCATATAGTTCACCTTGCGATGACCACATGCAGTAATCACGTACGAAACCCTTACGGATCAAATGATCTCTCACAGTCACCACTTCTTCGTAACGTCTATTGCGACAATTACCACATGGACACTTGATTTTATTACCGTCCATGTACTGAGCTTTGCTCATGGCATACTTAAGAAACACTTCCACGCCTGCCTAAAAATCGTCACTCACACATATTCTGCTCTCGTGTTGTCATTTGTACATCCATGTACGATCAAAGAAGTAACGATCCATCGCAGATTGGATGTAAAAATTTGTATCGTAAGACAAACAGAATTACTATGTAATCATGTACTCACCAACAACCGGATGTATATATACATGCCTATCTAGCCTTAAATTTATTATACTACACTCATATCCAATTTACATTTATATGCACATACTCCATGTCTAAATATTTAAATGTCACTTAATTGATACCCTTATAGGTTTCTTGAGTTCTACATTACCTAGATTGCACTTATAGGACTATAAAAAAATATGGCAATGCCCCCACGCTGCTACCACACTGTTGTCAAAGGGGTAAACCCTTTGCTATAGGCCCAGGGCACGGCCTGCCCTAAAATTCCCTGCCTTCCAGCAGGTCTTCCACCACCTGTGCTACTTTCTGTACCAAGCAGCATTGCTACTTCAGATTTTTAACCTGTGCATACATGTGCACAGGTGTTTAACACCTACAATTACAAAATTTTCTCCTAAATACCTGTACATACATAACACTTCAAAGCCCCTAATTTTACTCTTGTGGATTCACTCACTGACATTCACAGCCTCACATGTGTTCCTAACACCCATGTGGATACACCAAGTCCCTAATTTCCCTTCTCCTATCTCTCACACATATGTGCACATGAGCCATTACCTACTCACATCATACACAATCTTGTGAACACCACTATCTAATACAACCAACACAAGCTACACACCCATAATGCCAAATATGGCCTGTCGAAGCCTACAATAACACTGGACAGGAAGGAAACTCCCTGTCCCTATACATGCCTGGCCACACAGGCCTATGGCTTTCCCAAGCCAGCAGGCAAGGCCATACTGGCCTGTCCACTACACAATACAGTGGCTAAATACCACATGCACAGTATTGGACAGCATACCAACTCACCCTGCAGCTAAGGGGGTTAATCCCTATTCATTCATTACTGACCCACATATCAGCCATATGACTGATACTAAAAACATATGTGATTGAACCAAATAAGGACTGAAACTTAATGGACTTGGACTGAACCAATAATGGTACTGAACTAAAGAGATGAGGACTGATACAATAGATAGGGACTGACTTTAAAGACTGAACTTAATGTATCAACAATTGGACTGATACAAATAGCAGTACTGACACCAAAACAACTTGATAATTGAATATCCTAAACATAGACTGCACAACTAAGACTGGAACAAATAAGACCAAGAAAATAAAATAAGGGGACTTTAATATTACAGCAATCAATAGGACTGTATGCAAACAGGGAGTAAAACTTAGGATACAAATGGGCTGGACTAAATAATAAAATATCTGAACAAATAAAGAAATAAAGGGACTGCACTAACATACATGCTGCATACCCGAGCCCTACTCCATCTTATATTAACACCTAATTTATCACTTCTTGAGACTTGCACTTCAACTTATCAACATAGCAACCTAAACTCCACATTAAGAAGAACATCACATAAAAAAACCACTCCCTCATCTCTCACTCAAGGATACATACTCACACACATGAACCTTTCTACTGTAGTGCATCACATCCCCTTCAAATGCTCGAGCCCTCTCAAACTACTACTGCTCTAAGAAGAGCAGTCAATACTGCTTGCTGCCTAAAACAGAGTGCAGTACATGCTGCTGCTATAGCTCCCTCCTCCCTTTCACTTGTACATGGCCTCCCCTAGTCTTCTGCAGGTTGAAACCTGCTAATGCAGGGGCAAATCTTGCCTGAAGCATCAATGGCCAAGCCACTCCTGCAAGGAAATTGATGCTACACACAGAGCCTATGGCCCTCGCACCCCCTTCATTTGCTAATGCTGGGGCAAATCTTGCCTGAAGCATCAATGGCCAAGCCACTCCTGCAAGGAAATTGATGCTACACATAGAGCCTATGGCCCTCACACAGAGCCTATGGCCCTCATACCCCCGCGAGCCCCACTCCCACCACCCCCATACCCTACACTACCGCTCCTCCCACATCTCCGTCCCCCCTCCGTCCCCACCCCCACCCCCGCGGCCTCCATCCCTCCCCCCCGCCACCCCCGCGGCCTCCATCCGCCCTCCCCCTCCGCAGCCTCCCACCACAGCCGACCATCCACTACCCACCACGGCTCCCCTCCGCCCCTACCCTACCGCCGGCTACCTCTGCACCCCCCCCCCCCCCCGTCGCCGCCCACAACCCCCAAACAAGAGAGAGTACCTTTGAGAGAGAGCTCTAAAAGAGAGAGAGAGAGAGGAGAGAGATGAATTTTGTTCGAATAAAATTCCCCCTCCCCCCTGCCCCGTCAGTTCAATTTAAGTTAGGGCTGGCAATTTAGCGACGGACTGTTGACGGATATATTCGTCGCTAAGTAGTCGTAAATTTCCCACAAATTTATATATATATTTTTGCCAGCTGAGTGACAACGTAGCGATGGCTGCAGGTTCCGTCGCTAAAACTCATTAGCTGGGCGACGGACGATCTGTCGCTACGTAGTCTCCCAATTTTTGTGATTTTTTTAACATATTCCTACACAAATATTGACTAAGGAGTGAATACTTAGCGACGGATACATTGTTCGTCGCTCCTTCGCCGACGCCTTACCGGTGGGTGTGCGACAACTTTTCACCCTTAAAATTAAAAAAAATATTGCATGTGATTAGACGGTAAACCGTCAGTATATAGTCAGGAGTCCGTCGCTAGTAGCGACGGACCTAATCCGTCGCTAATAGGCCGTCGCTAAAGTGATAAATTTTGGTAGTGATCGTTCGTCCTCGCTAAGGCGTTATGCCGTGCAAGCCTAAGTTGCGCTTGCACAAGGCCAGTACCTGCACAAAACAACTAGACAAAGCAAAGCACACGCACACAGCATATATAAAACAATATAGAACATGGAAGCTTTGAAATGAAGATACTTCTTTTATTGATAAACTTGAGAGAAAATACAAGTACAAAGCTTTGCAAACTCAAAGTGCCTTATCTTGGCTACATAATTCTCTTTAAACTCTCTTTTGAAAATAGTCACAAAGCCCATACATCATATCCCTTTATTACATGTTTGAAATGTAAAGACACCTTTAACGAAAAAGAAACATGCAACTTGACAGAAAATGAAAGTAGCTTGAGGCAATCCACGAGCTCTACTAGGCTAGACGAGCTTCAGTGCCTCACTTGAAATCCCCTGATCCCTTGCTTTCTGAAAAGAATGCCCATAATGTGGGTCAGCACACATCACGTACTGGCGAGCGGCTCTTCGTCGAAACTCACAAATATCTGCACTAAGTCAATATGTGAAGCTACATATTTGTAACTCCACTTCCCAATTTTTTAAGAAAATAAAATTTTTGATTTTAATAATAGCAATTGATTTATTTAGGTTTCAAATAAAGAGTTAATTTTTATTTTTATTAATAATATGATGATGGATATTTTAGAGGGAAATAAATTGGAAGCAATTTTCAAATTTGAAAAGTTGTTACAACCAATTTAGTGGTCCCTCAGCTTTGTTTTAAATAATGATAATTATAATAAGTTTTTAACTATTTTTTTAACAGTCAGTATAATATTTGGAAAGGGTGAGGGCTTAAGTGAATATGTGCCAATAGTGGAGGGACCTATATTAAATAATTTAGGGCGGAGGGGGGTAAATGCAAAATTGCACTTTTATTAAATCGGTTGTAAGAGCAGAGAGCTTATTTTATTTCATTACAAATTTCTCCACTCTAATTCTTTCTCTTCCCTGAGCTCGAGACTCGACGACCCTCTCGGCGGAGACTCGACAACCCTTCTCGGCAGAGACTCGACGACCCTCTCGACGGAGACTCGACAACCCCTCTCGGCAGAGACTTGACGACCCTCTCGGTGGAGACTCGACAACCCCTCTCGACGGAGACTTGACGACCCTCTCGGCGGAGACGACCACGACGGCGGTGGTTTCCACGACCACGACGACGGTGGTTTCTATGACAACGACGGCGGTGGGTTCCACGACTGTGACGAGTTCCTCTCGACAACCCCGAAGCCTAACCCTAGCTCCGAGCGGCGACGATGGGATTGACATCCCCGCTGGCGATCTCGACGATGACAGCATCGAGACCCGACAGCGAGATCTGGAGGCGCGCGACCTATTTTCGGCAATTTCTTCGCCTAGACGATGGTGGCGACTATTCTCTCCCTCTCTAGTGTCAGTGTTCACCCTTTCTCGACGTTCATCCTTCGAGCGATCGTCTTCCCGTGATCTCCTCTGAGTCGACACAGTGATGTCATGGTGAGTTCTCGACCAAACCCTTGTCTCCTAAAAATTGTGTTTGTGTCCTTTCCTTCTCGATGAATCTGGAAGACGTTCGTAAATGACAGATCGAGTGCTCGATCGGAAGTTTGATCGAGATTGAGAACCTTGTTCACCTGGAGAACCGATCGGTGAGTGATCCTTGTTTGTTTCGATTTGTAAATTCTTAATAAGTAATTGTAGACATTTCTGGTGGTTTTCTTTGATCAACAGATCGATCTATCGAGTATAGATTATGTGTCCGATACCATGGTTTGAGTTTTCGATTCTGAATTAGATTTTGATCAGGTAAATTCTTGTCTCATTGTTCTATTCTATTCAATAGTTTTGGTACCTGTTTGATAATTGGGGTTTACTGCTAGTGATTCGTGTCCGGGGGTGATCGTATCCAGGGTTGTGCACTTGTTAGTGTCTCGTTCGAGTCATGTTCGTGTGTTTTGTGTCTGCTGTGGTGGGCCGTAGGGATCGGTTATCAAGTTCAGTTGTGTCCGAGTTCATGGTGGTGTCGGGTGTAGCTGTGTCCTGTGTATGTAAAGCCAGGGTATTATCGTAGTATGTGTGACTAAGGGTTGATGCATAATTTTTCCTGTTAAGATCAGTGGCAGGTTTTGATAAATAGTTTCAATTTGGTTGTAATCCCTTATATTTTGTCTTGAATTTTTCTTCTTTCTTTATGCTCAAATTTGGAAGATAAACTTTGCTATGAGAGTGTTTGTTATTTGCAGCAGTAGACACTAATATATTTTGAGACTTATTTGTATAAGGAACGGTTGGTATAGAAGGGAAGTTAGCTATTGTTTTAATAGGACAGTTGAAAGTTGCCAAGTGACTAAAGTTGTGTTGTATCGGAGATCATGAAATGAGCACTAGTAGTCTTAACTGCACCCTGAAGTTATGGCTTTCAGGTCTGGGTTGAGTTCAGGATATGGGACAAGTTTGAGTTGAAGTCTTCTTTAAACTTTGGTGATGAGTATCTTTATAAGATACTTGATTTTGAAAAGGCCTTGGTTTAGATTTACTCATGTTAGCAGTAGGTTGTATTATCTGAAATCTAGAATTAATTTTTGTCTAAGGATAGTGGTAACATGGCTAATATGTTAAAAACAGAGGTTTAAGTTAGAGTGTGGTTTACCTTGTAGTTGCTAATCCTGAAATCAGTCTTTTATTGACAACAATAAGTTGCAATGTATTACTAAGCTAGATTTTGATTGATGTTAGGGTCTGTCCCAAGTATACCCCAGTTAATTCATTCTAGAAAAAGGAAATCTGTCACTTGTACTCATGGTATGAATATTCTTATTTATAGGTTGCAAGTAGCTATTGTGAGTGGTACTAGCAAGCAATACTTAAATAGTAGAATTTATGGTTTTAAGTGAACCTTTGAAGAGTCTAAATTGTTATAAAGTTATTGATTAGAGAAACTAAACAAACTAGTGTAAATAGGCATGATTAGAATTAACATGGTAACTAGTTCAACTTATTTAGATATTAACCAACTTGTACCAAATTAACAGGAGGACATCTAGCTCCGATCTTCACCCGTACTTTCCTGGAGCAAGGCAAGTATATTCTATGGTCTTGTGCATTTCATTATATCCTGTGCTTTCTTGATTGACACGCTGCAACATGACATGTATTTCTGGTGCTCATGTTCCTTGTTCTATTACTTGTACCTGGGGTGGAGAAATATACTATCTATGTGACCAAACCCACGAAACAACTCAGGTGTGTTTAGCTTAGACCCCGCATCGTACACGCGGGTCCTAAGCCGTACCATTCATATACTTTTATGTGCTTCATGTGCTTTCATGTGTTTACCCCTAGCCGGTCACATACTTAGTTATATTTCAAATTTTGTGCACACATGTTCAGAAGATATATCATGTACTTAGTTCCTATGATTCCTAAGATACCATGTTCTTTCATGTTCTTACATGCCATATTCTTTCATGTTCTTAGATACCATGTTCTTTCATGTACTTATACACCATGTTTTTTTTTGTGCTTTACATACCATGTTCCCTTGTACTTTCATATCATGATGTCTTGTTCATTACCTAGAATTGTACTTTACTCCGCTCCTGACTGGATAAGTTGCAGGTATGCTTGCAGGATATCATTCTACCCTATGGGCCAGAGCCCGGGATCTTAGCTGAGCAGGATGGTCATGACTTAGCTTGAGGTTTCTGGTTTAGACTGTTAGCCTTACTTTTAGATATTGATTTAGAATTCATAGTACATTTCACTCTTGATGACTCGTACTTTTATATACATAAAATTGTGGATTATGGTGATCATTCTGGGATACGTTTTAGATGCTGTGATTGTATACTTTCATGTTTATCTGTTAAATTTCCCTAGTTTGGTACAGCTTACTTCGTCGTGTCTAACGACGAAGACTGGGCGTGTCCGACTCGTGTCCGATTATTCGGGAGCGGGTCGTGACATGTTTTTAGTGGTGGCCCATGCAGGTCTATCCTAATGGTACCTAGGTCTTAGCGTACTATTGGGGGACTTGATTAACTAGGGAAACTTGATTACAGCATAGAAAAAATTAGAAAATAAGGGTATATCAGGTATATCAGGTATATCAGGTATATTGATATTCTATAAACACTTGTTGTTTTTAGGTCTATGTTATTTTAACAGTTTTCTATTTTTTAGATAGTTCAAAAACATGCGACACCAGAACAGTTGATCTACCTACATATGAGGGTTTCGAGCTCCCACTACCTTCCATCATTCTACTATCCCCATGGATAGTACGTAGTTGACGAAGACGTTTGAAGAGTCCCTTGACAACCAGAGGGAGCATGCCATCCTTTCCAAGTCAGACTTGTGGATACACTCTCCGAGCCAGGAAGGACTTCTGATTTCCAGACTCTCAGACCTTGGACTTCTTCGATACCGAGCGCATATCTTGCATCGAGGAGCAGATCAAGAACCTGGAGTCGCAACTGAAGATCATTCAAGTCCCTGAGAACCCGACTCCTCTGAAGATTGAAGTCACCAATCGGG
Source organism: Iris pallida (assembly GCA_029216955.1). Classification (NCBI taxonomy): domain Eukaryota; kingdom Viridiplantae; phylum Streptophyta; class Magnoliopsida; order Asparagales; family Iridaceae; genus Iris; species Iris pallida. Next base: position 1,225,987 of record JANAVB010037216.1, on the reverse strand, counting down.
AGATCCAGCTCGTAGCACATACAACAAGATGGAAGCTAAAGCCCAGGAGCGACATGAAGACTTATGACGAAGACAACAACTATCATGGACCCGCAAAGCATCGCAACACTGGGTCTGTATTTCTTTGGTCACACCACCAGTCGCATCATCGGGAGCATATCTCAACAGCCAGCACGCCAGCAAACTTATATTCCTATCAGAGGCTCTGTGCTTCAGCTCAAAGGGAGAACCAGACTCAGATTCAGATGACGACCACTTGTAATTTCTGCCGTCGGCCAGGTCATCACAACAAAGAGTGCCACAAAAGACGGAGGCTATATTTATTCTGCGGATCGTCTGCCCACCAAGTCAAGGATTGCCCAGAGATTGTGGATCATACTGCCCAAGGACAAGCACCAGGAGATCAGGACTACAACAAGGGAACCAACCTCTTCAGATTCAGCAACCACATGGAGCATTACCGCATGAATCAGTCTACGTCAGGACAGTTGAAGAAGTTGAAGTGATTCCAGTCCCGGAGGAATACGGAAGACAGACTGAAGACAGAAGGTTTCTTTTGCGTGGTTAGGAAAACCATGGATCGTGATTCATCATTCAGTTTCCTTAAATCCTTCTTAGCACCTAGATCATTTCTTAAAATTTCTTGTTTGACACCTTGGTTGATGTCGAAACTCATTTCGAGATGTTGTTTCCTATTTCGATAAACCTGTTTCAGATCCACAATTCGATAATTGTTTGAAATCCCTTATTGGATATTGTTTGCATATTCATCATTCCTGACCTTGTTTCCTAGTGATGGCTACTATTTGCAAATTTTGTTCCTTTATCAACTTTGCATTAATTGATATTTTAATTCCTACTCGAGATTTCATTTCTAAATCCTGTTTCTCATTCAAAAATTTGTTTAAGCTCCGTCCTATTCAAGACATTGTTGCAAATTCCTTTGAGGGTTTTGAAGGTTTCATTTCCTTTTCAAGACTTGTTTCTTCATTCATGACTTTGATTTTCTAGTCGAGAGTTGTTGGTCCACTATTTTGTTTCGATCTTGTTTTCTATCCAAGATTTTGCTTCTTTAATGGATACTTGTTCCTACTCGTTTGTTGATACCTTGTTCGCTAATCAAACTTGTACTATTCGAGAATTATTCTTATTTGAAATATCATTCTGAAACCCTGTTTGAACCTTCGCTTCTATTGATGCTTGTTTGAGATTCTATTTCCTATTTTTGACTTTATTCGGAACTTGTTCTCTATTTACGATTTTGTTGCTAATGAGATTTGCTTGTTTTTATATTTACAATCCAATACCTTGTCTCCTATTGGAATATGTTTTCTAGTCACTATTCTAAACCTTGTTTCCTCGTCAAGATTTTTTAGTCGAGATTTTATTTCCTAATCACGACCTTGTTGATATTGGTTCTCTAATTGAGACCTTGTATCCTATGGAAGGTTGTTTTCCCTTCGAAATTTTGTCTAAAGTTTCGTTGTTAATTGAGATGTTGTTGAACCTTGTTTCCAGTACGGGATTTTATTTCTTATTTTGAAACTTGTCTCCTATCTGATACCTTGCTTCAGTTTATCTTTCGAGACTCTGTTATCACTTCGGAATAATGTCCCATATATGGAAGCTTGTTACCATTCCAGATATCAGTTGAAATTTTGTTATAATTTGAAACTTCGCTCCCTGTCTAAAATTTTAAATCTCCCTGGTTGCCCTTTTGTACTCACTGATTGGATCCCTTGTCGTTTTTTTGTACCTAATAAACCCTTGTATTCTAATAGTCAGATAACCTCACCATTTTCGTGACTTGGACTATTGAAACTTATTTTGATTCTTTGAAATTTCCTATGGATAAAGTTCAAAGACTATTCGATGACCTACTAGAGCATGGCAGTTGTTCACTGCAGCCATCATCTGGATTATGGAGACTGAGGATTCACTGCAGCTAGCTGTATACTGGCGAGGCATGAACTCCAAGTTGAAGTGATTTCGGACATTCATAGGTTTTCGGGTATTATTGAGACTTTGTCCTAAACTCTTTATATTTAGATCTCTTGAGTTGCTTCGTCGATAATTGTTTGAAAATGAATAAAGTTGATATGTTATTCGGTAACATATTGTTACTTAATTCATTGAACCGAAAGTTCACTGCAGCCAGACATACACTGGCGGGGCAGGGATTATAAGTAAAGTGACTTCAAATATCTATATGTTCTTGTATATCATGGAGACTGTGTGCCCTTTTCATATGATTATTGGTTTTCGAGAATCATAAATTCTTGCATACTTATCCTGATTTGATACTGTACCTTCTGAGTATTTCGTACGTTTCCTCAATCAACTCTTGCTAATTTCCCTTCTAGTATTTTATCGTTAGATCATTGAATTCCTCAAAATTATACATTGCCAGAGTTGATTCCATACTTCGTTTGTGTCTTGTCAAAACTTCAATCTTAAATCATGTCTATCTGACAATGATTTTTCTATCTTGTCCTAGTCCACTGGTGTTAAACTATCAATTTTTGATCGTACCTAATAATTGTGACTTCATGATTTTGCTCCTCTAAGATGTAATTGAACTTCATTCCATTCGTGCCAATTTAATTCTTGATCATTGTTAGATCGTATTATTTCAACTTCTTGTGTGTAATTATCGTATTTGATCTCAAAGGCTCAGGGCGACACATAGTTGCACAAGATCGGCAGAAGCACTGGACATACAGCAGCAGACGGCCACTGGAGTTCGCGGTTGGAAATAAAGTGTTCCTGAAGACCTCGCTGACTAGGGGCGTCATTCGTTTTGGCAGAGGCGGGAAGCTCAGTCCGAGGTACATCGGACCTTTCGATGTGACGGCACATATTGGCGAGGTGGCATATCAACTAGCGCTTCCAGCTAGCTTGGAGGGAGTATACGACATTTTCTGTGTGTTCCAGCTTCGACACAACATTCCAGATCTGAGCCATGAGGTGGACTATTCAGAGCTAGCGGTGGGTCCGAGCTTGACCTACAAGGAGCAGCCAGTGGATATCCTTGATCGGAGGGAGAAGCGCTTGCGGAACCAGACTATCCCACTTGTCCGCGTCATGTGGAGACACCACTCTCCGGGAGAGTCCACACGGGAGCGCGAGGACGAGATGCGGGAGCGCTATCCCAGTTTGTTTATTTGAGTGTACCTTGTTATTGAGAATTTTAAATACAATAAATAAATTGTGTTGAACCTTCTTGAGATTTGCTTTGAGTTTGTCTTGTTGTCTCTCGAATTTCGAGGACGAAATTATTTTAAGGAGAGGAGATTTGTAACTCCACTTCCCAATTTTTTGAGAAAATAAAATTTTTGATTTTAATAATAGCAATTAATTTATTTAGGTTTCAAATAAAGAGTTAATTTTTATTTTACTTAATAATATGATGATGGATATTTTAGAGGGAAATAAATTGGAAGCAATTTTCAAATTTGAAAAGTTGTTACAACCAATTTAGTGGTCCCCTCACCTTTGTTTTAAATAATGATAATTATAATAAGTTTTTAACTGCTTTTTTAACAGTCAGTATAATATTTGAAAAGGGTGAGGGCTTAAGTGAATATGTGCCAATAGTGGAGGGACCTATATTAAATAATTTAGGGCGGAGGGGGGTAAATACAAAATTGTACTTTTATTAAATCGGTTGTAAGAGCAGAGAGCTCATTTTATTTTATTGCAAATTTCTCCACTCTAATTCTTTCTCTTCCCTGAGCTCGAGACTCGACGACCCTCTCGGCGGAGACTCGACAACCCCTCTCGGCGGAGACTCGACGACCCTCTCGACGGAGACTCGACAACCCCTCTCGGCGGAGACTTGACGACCCTCTCGGCGGAGACGACCACGACGGCGGGGGTTTCCACGACCACGACGGCGGTAGTTTCCACGACCACGACGGCGGTGGTTTCCATGACGACGACAAGTTCCTCTCGACAACCCCGAAGCCTAACCCTAGCTCCGAGCGGCGACGACGGGATCGACATCCTCGGTGGCGATCTCGACGACGACAGCATCGAGACCCGACGGCGAGATCTGGAGGCGCACGACCTATTTCTCGACGATTCCTTCGCCTAGACGACGACGGCGACTACTCTCTCCCTCTCCAGTGTCAGCGTTCACCCTTCCTCGATGTTCATCCTTCGAGCGATCGTCTTCCCGTGATCTCCTCCGAGTCGACATAGTGACGTCATGGTGAGTTCTCGACCAAACCCCTGTCTCCTAAAAATTGTGTTTGTGTCCTTTCCTTCCCGATGAATCTGGAAGTCGTTCGTAAATGACAGATCGAGTGCTCGATCGAAAGTTTGATCGAGATTGAGAACCTTGTTCACCTGGAGAACCGATCGGTGAGTGATCCTTGTTTGTTTCGATTTGTAAATTCTTAATAAGTAATTGTAGACATTTTTGTGGTTTTCTTTGATCAACAGATCGATCTATCGAGTGTGGATTATGTGTCCGAGACCATGATTTGAGTTTTTGATTCTGAATTGGATTTTCGTCAGGTTAATTCATGTCTCATTGTTCCGTTCTATTCAATCGTTTTGGTATCTGTTTGATAATTGGGGTTTACTGTCAGTGATTCGTGTCCGGGGGTGATCGTATCCAGGGTTGTGCGCTAGTTCGTGTCTCGTTCAAGTCATGTTCGTGTGTTTTGTGTCTGCTGTGGTGGGGCACAGGGATCGATTATCAAGTTCAGTTGTGTCCGAGTTCATGGTGGTGTCAGGTGCGGCTGTGTCCTGTGTATGTAAAGCCAGGGTATTATCGTAGTATGTGTGACTAAGGGTTGATGCATAATTTTTCCTGTTAAGATCAGTAGCGGGTTTTGATAAATGGTTTCAATTTGGTTGTAATCCCTTATATTTTGTCTTGAATTTTTCTTCTTTCTTTATGCTCAAATTTGGAAGATAAACTTTGCTATGAGAGTGTTTGTTATTTACAGCAGTAGACACTAATATATTTTGAGCCTTATTTGTATAAGGAAGGGCTGGTATAGAAGGGAAGTTAGCTATTATTTTAATAGGACAGTTGAGAGTTGCCAAGTGACTAAAGTTGTGGTGTATCAGAGTTCACGAAATGAGCACTAGTAGTCTTAACTGCACCCTGAAGTTATGGCTTTCAGGTCTGGGTTGAGTTCAGGATATGGTATAAGTTTGAGTTGAAGTCTTCTTTAAACTTTGATGATGAGTATCTTTATAAGATACTTGATTTCAAAAAGGCCTTGGTTTAGATTTACTCATGTTAGCAGTAGGTTGTATTATCTGAAATCTGGAATTAATTTTTGTCTAAGGATAGTGGTAGCATGGCTAATGTATTAAAAACAAAGGTTTAAGTTAGAGTGTGGTTTACCTTGTAGTTGCTAATCCTGAAATCAGTCTTTTATTGACAACAATAAGTTGTAATGTATTACCAAGCTAGATTTTGATTGATGCTAGGGTCTGTCCCAAGTATACCCCAGGTAATTCATTCTAGAAAAAAGAAATCTGTCACTTGTACTCATGGTATGAATATTCTTATTTATAGGTTGCAAGTAGCTATTGTGAGTGGTACTAGCAAGCAATACTTAAATAGTAGAATTTATGGTTATTAGTGAACCTTTGAAGAGTCTAAATTGTTATAAAGTTATTGATTAGAGAAACTAAACAAACTAGTGTAAATAGGCATGATTAGAATTAACATGGTAACTAGTTCAACTTATTTAGATATTAACCAACTTGTACCAAATTAACAGGAGGACATCTAGCTCCGATCTTCACCCGTACTTTCCTGGAGCAAGGCAAGTACATTCTATGGTCTTGTGCATTTCATTATATCATGTGCTTTCTTGATTGACATGCTGCAACACGACATGTATTTCTGGTGCTCATGTTCCTTGTTCTATTATATGTACCTGGGGTGGGGAAATATACTATTTATGTGACCAAACCCAAGAAACAACTCAGGTGTGTTTAACTTAGATCCCGTATCGTGCACGCGGGTCCTAAGCCATACCATTCATGTACTTTCATGTGCTTACCCCAAGCCGGTCACATACTTAGTTATATTTCAAATATTGTGCACACATGTTCAGGAGATATATCATGTACTTAGTTCCTTTGATTCCTGAGATACCATATTCTTTCATGTTCTTACATGCCATGTTCTTTTATGTTCTTAGATACCATATTCTTTCATGTACTTATACACCATGTTTTTTCTTGTGCTTTACATACCATGTTCTCTTGTACTTTCATATCATGATGTCTTGTTCATTATCTAGAATTGCACTTTGCTCCGCTCCTGACTGGATAAGTTGCAGGTATGCTTGCAGGATATCATTCTACCCTATGGGCCAGAGCCCGGGATCTTAGCTGAGCAGGATGGTCATGACTTAGCTTGAGATTTCAGGTTTAGACTGTTAGCCTTACTTTTAGATATTGATTTAGAATTCATAATACATTTCACTCTTGATGACTCGTACTTTTATATACATAAAATTGTGGATTATGGTGATCATTCTGGGATACGTTTTAGATGCTGTGATTGTATACTTTCATGTTTATATGTTAGATTTCCCTAGTTTGGTACAGCTTACTTCGTCGTGTCTAACGACGAAGACTGGGCGTGTCAGACTCGTGTCCGATTATTCGGGAGCGGGTCGTGACAATATTTACTTGTGATCTTTCTACATGTCTTGATTCATTTTAACAATTCATAAGAAACATGACAGCAGAATATTTTATAACTAACTTACCCATCGCCGACAATCCTCCCTGCATAAAATAGGTTAGCACAATTTGCATATATATAAAGCATTCTTATTTTCCGTCCGTGCATGTTAGGCTTGCAATAAATCTCTGTCTATATGCATGAACCTAGCTACTGTGGTCTATGGGTATTCCTATTACTAGCAATTGGTATGTTCTAGCCCAACTACTAATAGACTGACACCCCCTCTTACTTCGGGGACTTCTAGCCCTAGGTGTCATGTTCTCTCCTAGGCCGATCGATTCCAGGTGCCCCCAGTATCGATCGAGAGATTTCTACCTTGTACACAAGTTGTCTAGACCAATGCGAATACAGCTATCAAATAATACTACTATGTAAGAGTCTAGCAACATGTAAACATTTCCATCTTCTTCTTCTTCTTGTACGGTCAAGCCGTGATTTCCATACCGAGCTATCTCTTTTAGGCAATTCATAAGAGCATACAGTTCATATTGAAGCAAGCAAGCGACAGTTCCAATTTACATGCGATTCATTTATTTATCGGTATCGTTGATCACTGGGACGCAACAAAATAGTGGAGTAGAGATCATTTTCTTAGGGCGTATAAATAAATGCAAGTCCGGTTAAAGCAACTCACCAAGATGAATCTTAGTTGAGAGAAGGAGGGACTTAACGCGTTGTTCATGCTCTGTATATGTCTGTGCATCCTCCTACATTGGCACCAACATTCGATTAACATACTTCAGTCTCTTTCTCTCAAAATTCAGAATGAATGCGAAATACGATGAAAGCGAATAATGAAAACCAATTATTGAAAACCAACACGAAAATGTATTCATCAAAAACATGCAGCGAAAGAAAACATCCAACGGAAACTATTGGACTCATTTCAATAGAAGCTGATCCATCAGTTGGAAAGGTTCATTGCATTTCATTCGTGATCAATCGATACCGGCTATGATTTCCCTAATACTCAGTTCAAGACTGAGTCAGCAAACCGTGGGCATTACATAGTAGACCGCGAGAAGCGGGACACGACAAAATATCCTACCGAAAAAAGTTTTGTCCTTAAAACTTAAGAAACAATCTCACCTCCACTTGTATTACAATCTGGATCAAGTAAGGTGGACAGGTTAAAGACACGAGCAATAGTCCGCAGCTGCTGGTTGTGCGGATTGTCTCTAATTGGCGATGGGTCCTTCAGTGGCCCACACTCTTTCGTATCGTTGTGGTTCGGTGCCCGAACTCTCTTATTCTGACAGTTCATAGCACGGTGGCCCTTTTAACCACAGTTGAAGCACTCTCCGTTAGCAGAATGTCAAATTTCCTTTGTGTGTACATGCCTACCGCAGAAGGTGCACACGGGCTTACTATTTTGTTCCCCTCCAGTCTTCTTTTCTTCGTCTGTCTTTTTCTCCCCATCGTGATATCTCTTAGCAGGCTGATTGAGCCCGTACAAAATTTTAGCTGACGCCTTCCTCAGGCAAAACTATTCTACCTGTAGTGTCGCCTCAAAGGCCTGAGAATACGACTCATATTCTCGGTTCAGCACACTCAACTGAATGTCGCCATTCAGACCTACAACGAACCGATCTATGCGAGCCTGTTCCGTGGGTAACATTACAGCAACAAAATTTTCTAGTTTGGCAAATTCAGATTTATTATCCTCCACAGACATGTTTCCTTGTTTCAGAGATATGAAGTCATTTTCCATCTTTTTACTAATGGCTGGAGGCATATACTGATCCATAAATGCCTTCTTGAACCAGGCCCATAAAATTTTCCCATTCCTAGCCATTGCAAGCAGCGCCGACATCTTCGCTTTCCACCAGTCTTTTGCCCACAGCCGTAGTAGCATAGCGGTACACATTACCTTCTTGCTTCTCGAAACTCCTACGAATGTAAACAGACTCTCCATTTTATCGATCCAGTCCACCACATTATCTGGGGATGTCCTGCCCTCAAATTTTGGAGGTTTCACATCCAAGAAGTCCTTTGTCTTAAAGGGAGAGTGCCTACGTGCTGGCTGGGGTTCATCACCATCCACGAGATCAATCTCTGGTGTGCCCGTCGGTTTGGTCATTGTGGTGGTATCTCAATTTCTCGCTATCGAAGTTACAGTTGGGTCAAAGCATCCAGCTGTTTTTGCTGGGCCTCCAGTCGGGCCTATTGCATCTGGCCATCCTCCTCATTATCCTACCTCTGTAGTTCTATCATGGTCATGATCCGCTCTATCAGATCGATCAAGCCACATGGTCGAGGAGGAGCCATTTCTCTACAAAAGAGTATAACTTCTGTCAGTCTCATAAAATATTATGGACATATTGTATGGGGCATTGGTTTTTCATAACTCAAAATTCGGACCTTTTGAAAGCCATCAAAATACTTTATATACTTTTTCAAAAATGATATTTGCAAGAGGCCAAGGACGTAAAGCCATGCTCTGAAACTACTTTGTCACGCCCTGATCCCGCTAGGGTCGTTCGTCCTCGCTTTGATCCATGCAGGAGCGTTCATCCTCGCTAAGGCGTGATGTCGTACAAGCTTAAGTTGCGCTTGCACAAGGCCAGTACCTGCACAAAACAACTAGACAAGGCAAAACACACGCACACAGCATATATAAACCAACATTGAACACGGAAGCTTTGAAATAAAGATACTTCTTTTATTGATAAACTTATAGAAAATATAAGTACAAAGCTTTGCAAACTCAAAGTGCCTTATCTTGGCTACTTGATTCTCTTTAAACTCTCATTTGAAAATAGTCGCAACGCCCATACATCATATCCTTTTATTACATGCTTGAAATGTAAAGACACCTTCAAAGGAAAAGAAACTTGTAACTTGATTGAAAATTAAAGTAGCTTGAGGCAATCTACGAGCTCTACTAGGCTAGACGAGCTTCAGTGCCTCACTTGAAATCCCTATGTTCCCTTGCTTTCTGAAAAGAATGCCCACAACGTGGGTCAGCACACATTATGTACTGGCGAGCGGCTCTTCGCCGAAACTCATAAATATCTGCACTAAGTCAATATGTGAAGCTACATATTTACTAGTGATCTTTCTACTTGTCTAGGTTCTTTTTAACATTTCATAAGAAATATGACAGCGGAATATTTCATAACCAACTTACCTATCGCCGACAGTCATCCCTGCATAAAACAGGTTAGCACAATTTGAATATATATAAAGCATTCTTATTTTATGTCCCAACATGTTATGCATGCAATAAATCTCTGTCTATATGCATGAACCTAGCTACTGTGGTCCATAGGTATTCCTATTACTAGCAATTGGTACGTTCTAGCCCAACTACTAATAGACTGACACCCCCTCTTACTTCGGGGACTTCTAGCCCCAGGTGTCATGTTCTCTCCTAGGCCGATCGATTCCAGGTGCCCCCAGAATCGATCGAGAGATTACCGCCTTGTACATAAGTTGTCTAGACCAATGCGAATGCAGCTATCAAATAATACTACTATGTACGAGTCTAGCAACATGTAAACATTTCCATCTTCTTCTTCTTCTTGCATGGTCAAGCCATGATTTTCATACCGTGCTATCTCTTTTAGGCAATTCATAAGAGCATACAATTCATATTGAAGCAAGCAAGCGACAGTTCCAATTTACATGTGATTCATTCGTTTATCTTCTATGGACTTTTGTTACTGTGGTATCATTGATCGCTGGGATGCAACAAAATAGTGGACTAGAGATCATTTTATTAGGGCGTACAAATAAATGCAAGTCGGGTTAAAGCAACTCACCAAGATGAATCTTAGTTGAGAGAATGAGGGACTTATTGCGTTGTTCATGCTCTGTATATGTTATGCGTCCTCCGACAATGCCACCAACATTTGATTATCATGCTTCAGTCTCTTTCTCTCAAGATTCGAAATGAATACGAAATACGATGAAAGCGAGCAATAAAAACCAATCATCGAAAACCAACACGAAAATACATTCATCAAAAATAAGCAGCGAATGAAAACATCCAACGAAAACTATTAGACTCATTTCAATAGAAGCCAATCCATCAGTTGGAAAGGTTCATTGCATTTCGTCCGTGATCAATCGATACCGGCAATGGTTTTCCTAATACTCAGTTCAAGACTGAGTCAGCAAACCGTGGGCATTACATAGTAGACCGCGAGAAGCGAGACACTACATAATATTCCACCGAGAAAAAGTTTTGTCCTTAAAACTTAAGAAACAATCTCACCTCCACTTGTATTACAATCTGGATCAAGTAAGGTGGACAGGTTAAAGACACAAGCATTAGTCCGCAGCTGCTGGTTGTGCGGATTATCTCTAATTGGCGGTGGGTCCTTCGGTGGCCCATGCTCTTCCATATCGTTGTGGTTGGGAGGCCGAAATCTCTTATTCTGACAGTTTATAACGCGGTGGCCCTTTTGACCACAGTTGAAGCACTCTCCGTTAGCAGAACGACAAATTTTCTTTGTGTGTCCATGCCTACCGCAGTAGGTGCACACGGGCTTATTATTTTGTTCCCTGCTAGTCTTCTTTTCCTCGTCTGTCTTTTTCTCTCCATCGTGATATCTCTTAGCGGACTGATTGCGTCCATACGGAATTTTAGCGATGCCTTCCTCAGGCAAAACTGTTCCACCTGTAGTGACGCCTCAAAGGCCTGAGAATACGACTCACATTCTCGGTTCAGCACACTCAACTGAATGTCGCCATTCAGACCAACAACCAACCGATCTATGAGAGCCTGTTTCGTGGGTAATATTACAGCAATAAAATTTTCCAGCTTGGCAAATTCAGATTCATAGTCCTCCACGGACAAGTTTCCTTGTTTCAGAGATATGAAGTCATTGTCCATCTTCTTACTCATGGCTGGAGGCAGATACTGATCCATAAATGCCTTCTTGAACGAGGCCCATGAAATTTTCCCATTCCTAGCCGTTGCGAGCAGCGCCGGCATCTTCGCTTTCCACCAATCTTTTGCCCGTAGCCGTAGTAGCAGAGCGGCACACATTACCTTCTTGCTACTCGGAACTCCTACGAATGTGAACAGACTCTCCATTTTATCGATCCAGTCCACCACCTTATCTGGTGATGTCCTGTCCTCAAATTTCAGAGGTTTAATATCCAAGAAGTCCTTTGGCTTAAAGTAAGAGTGCCTACGTACCGGCTGGGGTTCGTCACCATCCACGGGCTCAATCTCGGGTGTGCCCGTCGGTTTGGTCGTTGTCGTGGTATCTCAATTTCCCGCTAACGAAGTTACGAGTTGGGTCAAGGCATCCAGCAATTTTTGCTGGGCCTCTAGTCGGGCCTGTTGTATCTGGCCATCCTCCTCATTATCCTACCTCTGTAGTTCCATCATAGTCATGATCCGCTAAATCAGATCGGTCAAGCCAGATGGTCAAGGAGGAGCCATTTCTCTACAGAAGAGTATAACTTCTATCAGTCTCATAAAATATTATGGACTTATTGTATGGGGCATTGGTTTTTCATAACTCAAAATTAGGACCTTTTGAAAGCCATCAAAATACTTTATATACTTTTTCGAAAACGATATCTGCAAGAGGCCAAGGACGTAAAGCCATGCTCTGAAACCACTTTGTCATGCCCCGATCCCGCTAGGGTCGTTCGTCCTCGCTTTGATCCTTGCGGGATCGTTCGTGCTCGCTAAGGCGTGATGTCGTGCAAGCCTAAGTTGCGCTTGCACAAGGCCAGTACCTGCACAAAACAACTAGACAAGGCAAAATACACGCACACAGCATATATAAACCAACATTGAACACGGAAGCTTTGAAATGAAGATACTTCTTTTCTTGATAAACTTATAGAAAATACAAGTACAAAGCTTTACAAACTCAAAGTGTCTTATCTTGGCTACACTTTAAACTCTCGTTTAAAAATAGTCGCAACACCCATACATCATATACTTTTATTACATGCTTGAAATGTAAAGACACCTTCAAAGGAAAAGAAACTTGCAACTTGATTGAAAATAAAAGTAGCTTGAGCTAATCCATGAGCTCTACTAGGCTAGATGAGCTTCAGTGCCTCACTTGAAATCCCCATATTCCCTTACTTTCTGAAAAGAATGTCCACAACGTGGGTCAGCACACATTATGAACTGGCGAGCGGCTCTTCGCCAAAACTTACAAATATCTGTACTAAGTCAATATGTGAAGCTACGTATTTACTAGTGATCTTTCTACTTGTCTAGGTTCTTTTTAACAATTCATAAGAAATATGACAGCGGAATATTTCATAACCAACTTAGCTATCGCCGACAGTAATCCCTGCATAAAACAGGTTAGCACAATTTGTATATATATAAAGCATTCTTATTTTTTGTCCCTACATGTTAGGCTTGCAATAAATCTCTGTCTATATGCATGAACCCAGCTACTATGGTCCATGGGTATTCCCATTACTAGCAATTAGTACGTTCTTGCCCAACTACTAATAGACTGACACCCTCTCTTACTTCAGGGACTTCTAGCCCCAGGTGTCCTATTCTCTTCTAGGCTTATCGATTCCAGGTAACCCCAGAATCGATCGAGAGATTACCACCTTGTACACAAGTTGTCTAGACCAATACGAATGTTGCTATCAAATAATACTGCTATACACGAGTCTAGCAACATGTAAACATTTCCATCTTCTTCTTCTAGTATGGTCAAGCCATGATTTCCATACTGAGCTATCTCTTTTAGGCAATTCATAAGAGCATACAATTCATATTGATGCAAGCAAGCGACAGTTCCAATTTACATGTGATTCATTCATTTATCTTCTATGGACTTTTGTTACTGTGGTATCGTTGATCACTTAGACGCAACAAAAGAGTGGACTATAGATCATTTTCTTAGGACGTACAAATAAATGCTAGTCTGGTTAAAGCAACTCACTAAGATAAATCTTAGTTGAGAGAAGGAGGGACATCACGTGCTGTTCACGCTCTGTGTAAGTCTATGAATCCTCCTACATTGGCACCAATATTCGATTAGCATACTTCAATCTCTTTTTCTCAAGATTCGAAATGAATAGGACATGCGATGAAAGCGAACAATGAAAACCAATCATCGAAAACCAATACGAAAATACATTCATCAAAACTAAGCATCGAAAGAAAACATCCAACAAAAACTATTGGACTCATTTCAATAGAAGCTGATCCATCAGTTGAAAAGGTTCATTGTATTTCGTCCGTGATCAATCGATACCAGCAATGGTTTTCCCAATACTCAGTTCAAGACTGAGTCAGTAAGCCGTGGGCATTACATAGTGGACCACGAGAAGCGAGACACTACACAGGGTTCTCATATTCATGCGGTGCAGTCTCGAAGATGACCATGATGGTATCAGCAATTTTGGCAAATCGTATGTTGTGATCCGACTGTGCGGGATACTTGGCATCAGTTTGAGATACGATGAGGGATATTGCAAACATGATGTAGACTGATGTTGTGGCAGATTTCCCCGATGTCTTCCCTGTCACGACTCGCTCCCACACTTCGGGATGCGAGTGCGTGTCCAAGTCCAACCTACATCACAGAATCGACGTAGTAAGCTGTCTAGACCATAATACTTAAGATCACAATATTTGCTCATAGTTAATATCTGTTCACTCCAAAATAAGTTAAATTGGCGACGGATTTAGCTACGCTTGTTTAAAACATCGCTATATTTGTTACAATTAGCGACGAAAATAACTGACGTCGCTAAACGTCACTATCATTGACTTTCTGCATTATTTAGCGACAAGTTTATAGAAAAGCAAACGTCGGGCAAACGTCACTGTTCGTCGAAAAACTTCGCTATTTTTTAGACAGCAACGTTTAATGACTTGTCTACTTTAATATCGCCAGTTTATTAATATACAGTAACGTTTAGCGACGTATGATAAGGAAGTCGCTAACTTATTTCATATAGGGTTTGCTGGCCGATCGACTTTTTATTTTTTCCCCAAATTTTTACACTCGTACGCTCTTCCCCAAATTTCTCTCTCCTCTCCGATGACCCCCTCTTCTCTCCAGTGACCCCCTCCCCCGGGCAACCCCTACCCCCGACGCCCCTCTTGACACTGGTGACCCTCTCTCATCTCCTTCTTCGGATCCCCTCGAACTCTCTAGACTCTAGCGACCTCCCTTTCCCTCTGCATCGGTGCCCCTCTGTCCCAAGGGCCCCACTATCCCCCCCTCGACCCCTGTCCCGATGCCCCTCTGTCCCAATGATCCCCTTGCTCAGGTAACTCATAACCCTAATCCTATCTCCCTTATTATGCTACGACACGGACACAGACAATTACATACTGAGACACAGACACGGACACACTGACACACAGATACAAACATATATAAACTAACATGCAGACATGAAATCTCTTCGTATATAACATGTGTTATGATACATACACAGACACAGACACAGACATACGCACACTGACACACAAACACGGGCATACACACACTGTTTTTCTTCCTATATTATATATACAAGTCTCTCATTCTAATTATATTATTTTAGAAATAAAGGAGAAAGGAAATATAGAAACTATTATTTCAATCATGCAATTATAATACTTATATGATGCGTAGGCAGTTAATTAGACAAGATTCTACGCTTACAGTAATCTGTTT
The DNA here is from genome assembly GCA_029216955.1 of Iris pallida. Taxonomy (NCBI): domain Eukaryota; kingdom Viridiplantae; phylum Streptophyta; class Magnoliopsida; order Asparagales; family Iridaceae; genus Iris; species Iris pallida. Next base: position 1,210,645 of record JANAVB010037216.1, on the reverse strand, counting down.
GGAAAAAAATTATGTATTGTAATCAATAAATTCAATCAGCTAGTTGCTATTAATTTGAATTCCTCCAATTTATGGCTAATATAATTGTCTATACTATATTGTCGAGTGTCGTGTCTGTGCTTTCTACTCGGTGACTTTAGAAAATATGATATCTAACTAACTAAATACACTACAAGATACAGTATGAATATCCTAGTAAAACATTGGGAAAAGTATATAAGATATAGAGTAACCACCACTTTTCTAAAATAAGGGTAATTTTGAACTTTTATAAAATTTATCATTTAATAATAGGATTTAAATCATGTTAATGATTTATGGTGATTTTTAATTTTTTTTAATACTATTTAATTTAGTGTATTGTGACCTTGGCCTTTTCACTAGGGTAACCTTAGAGTTACTTAACCTAAAGACTAACCATGACCATGGAGACCTAACCATGTGATTAGATTGACTAATTACCACTTTTTAGGTTAAGAGTATTTTGGTCATTTTTTGACTTTTTGTGCAAATGAATTTTGATTAATTAATATTATGCTAATCATTATGTTAAGCCTTAACCTAAAATTGTCCTAACCTAGATATTGGTCATGAGCCTAGATATTAGATTAGAAGTTTCCATCACATGACAAGGTTAGTAATATCTAGATATTAAGTTAGGAGTAGGATATTTGTTAAGGTTAGATATTTTACTTTGGGCCTTTGCTTGAGGGCTTAATTTACATTGTAGAGATCATTTAATTCCTATTGAACTTAAACCCTAACCCTAGAGAAACCCTTGGCTGCCATCATGCACCCCCTTCTTATATAAACAAATGTTAGGCTTTCTTTACCTCTTGCCTCCTTAAACCCTAATTTGTGTTCTTCCCCAAAATCACCCACTTTCTCCAAATTAACTCCAAATTGATCCTAGTCTTTTGTATTGCACTCCATACTGTAGAGGAGGTCAATAGAGGCTAGCTAGCAATGATTGGAAGCAAGTTGACCATAAGAAGTAGAGGGATTTGGCTATCCAGTACAATTTCATTGAGATTCTAAGTCTCAATAGGTAATGGCTCCTAAACCTATTAAATTCTGATTTCTTTCCATATATTCATTCATTTAGGGTCCCCCTAGCTATTAACCATGTTTGGTGGGATTTCGTGTCCATTTGATATGCGTATCGGAGGCGTACGGAGTGTAGTGTAAAGTGTTTGATGTAATGCCTCAATGGATTGTTTGTTAATGATTTTCAAAACTAATTTCACATTTTTATTGTTGTTTATGTATTATTTGGATTTCTTCAACTCTGAGCAAGTTTTGACACGATTTTAGTGTCCAAAATTGGACACGGGACTCAACACGAGGCTGTGGACACTTGTTCTGCTACTCGATGCCTACATTTGACACAATAGGACACGTGAGCACTTGATATTTGACATAGAGGTCGGGGACACGACTGACATCGTGTCCCCCAAGTTTTAGCCCAAGTTGTGTCGTGTCGGACATGTTCTAAAGCCTACATTGGTTCGACTAAACACACACACACATGCACAGAGGTTACTGACACAGGTTCGATTCTTTGACACGACGACTCTTGGACTCATTTCAGGGTGTTGGACACCTAGACCTACCCCTAAGCTAGCCTAGACACGAGCACGAGACCCCACGTAGCGTGTGGCGTATCCTAGGGCACTCAATACGGCCGCACGAGGCAGTGTTTTCACAGTCTTATGATACACTTGTTTGATACTATTTAGACATGAATTTGCACACGTTTTGGACATTGTAGTTGGGACACATGTTTGACATCATTTTGACACTCTTCACCCTTGCATTTATTCCAAGTTTTACTTATGTTTTGGGTTCGATTAGGGTTGTCCCTGGGTTGTTCAGTTATGACTGATACCTAGTTCAGTGTTGGCTGATACATGTTCAGTGTTAGGTTTGTAGATTTCTGAGTTAGGCCTTGCCATTCATGAGCTAGGTTTAGTAGATAATATTGTATATAGGTTTGCTAATTTGGTTATGTCTTTATATATCTATTTTTGTAAATAGCATGTGAGTTGGTTATATATATATATATATATATATATATATATATATATATATATATATATATATAATATATATATATGTGTGTGTGTGTGTGTGTGTGTGTGTGTGTGTGTGTGTGTGTCTTAATATATGTATAATCTCTGATTATGTCCAGTTAGCCTTGATGTTGGTTTGTTCCCAGGTTAAGTTGGTTGAGGTGGGTTTGATGATGTTTAGGTTCATATGTTAAGTTGGTTGAGGTGGGTTTGATGATGGTTGAGGTGGGTTTGATGATGTTCAGAGTTAACCCTTGTACACATTACATTATACACACACACACTCTTACATTACCTTCCCTTTCCCTCTTTCTCTATATATCTATATAAATATGTATGTATGATATAATGTATATGTAAATATATTCATATATATAGGTAGACATGTATGTTATGCTACATGTATGTTATGGTATGTATTATGAATGGTATTTTCCTATAGGCTAGTTAGACTAGGCTATGTAACCTTGGTATCCTAAGGTATATGTTGTATAGTGAGGTAACCTATACCTTGACCTAGAAATTGACTAGATAGGCCTAATATGACTTATAGACTTGAGTTTGAGTAAACCCTAGATTAATTGACTAGTTTGACTAGAGTTGACCTAGTTTGATTAGATTGTTGACCAGAGTTGACCGAGAGTTGACTTTGACCTAGATTGACGTAGAATCATGTAGAATGCATTGTAAACTTCAAATATTATCTTCTTGTATACATCATAACCTGTGTGCTCTATTTAGGACTCAGACACCTCAGTTCAGACATCTATTTTCACAGTCACTCGGGATCTCAGACAAGTACATGCTCTGATCATTTTCATACTTGCTAAAACTTATATTCATGCTTTAGATAAATTACTTGATGTTGTCACATTGTTATCACGGACCAGTACCCTATGGATCTTGCCATGCAATGTTATCCCCCTCGGGTTCATCAAATACATCTTGTCATGTGCTTTTTACGAACATCTTGTATTTCTTGTACACCCCTATTCATGTATACTCTTGTGCAATCCTGTACTTTCATGATCACATGAGCCTCATAGATAAAAACCTCTTGTACAGGTAATGTAACTTGACTGGATCCTTATGTATTTATTGGGGAGGGTGCGTAGAAAATGGTTATATGATCAAATCCTATCTTGTATAAATATTGTGTATGTCCACTACGCCCTCACGTATAATGGAGACCCATTTTATTGTAACCTTACCTGTTTACATAACCCTCTTGTGCTCTAAACACTTATATTACTTATAATTCTTATTTTGTATACAAACTGTCTCTTGTACTCAGATTTGTCTATTTACACTATTCTTGTACATGTCTTACAGTTTTTATTATATATTACTCTACTGCTTGTTTTGTATATTCTGTCATGATATGATCATATTTCAGTGTTATGTATTCGCTCATGTCCTGACTGGACATGTTAAAAATATTACAGATGATACTAAGGAATTCTGCACAACCTATTTTGGAGCCCATCTAGACGACACCTGTGAGTTGGATCCACAGGAGGATCCAGCTCTAGCTGAGGACATTACCCCTATTGCCTAGGATAGATTAGCTAGGCTTTATCGTATTTTATTATGTTATTTGTATTGACTTTTGAGTAGTATTATTTCTGGATGTTTGAGATGTTGTGTCGTTTAGACACTTAGACTTATTTCCTTATGTTTGTTTGTTCTCTTTTGAGATTTCATATCTATCATATCTTGCTATTTCCATCTTTAGAATTGTGATTGAGTTGTACCTTCTGTGATTTGGCCTCCGTTTGGAGAGTATATCATATTGTGGTTAGTTGTGACAATGACCTAGAACAGCATTCTACCGCCGACACTGCGGCGTATGATGGACGTACACACTTCTCATGTCCCTACACTGGGTGCGGGTCGTGACATATTGACTGAGTATCCTAGAAGTATACAATGAGTATCCTAGAAGTATATAAGATATTTTTGGAATTGGGTAATTATCAAGCTAAGTTTGGGGTTTAATTAAAAGTATCTAGAGTGCTAGCTTGGACACTCCGAGGTCAAGTTTTCCTTGTAGGCTCACATGGAACACATGACGACAGAGATATCATTATCTATTATGTTAAGTGTCCGTGTTAGCCTGAAATCAAGTGTCCATGTGAGCCATTCTGTGGAAACTAAATTAACTTATACAATCCTTTTGGGGTTATCAAAGTTATACCAAAATGACGAATGACTTAGTCTTTTGTAGAATTTTTCAAAACATCTAGTATAACTCTGACACCTCAAAAGGCTTGCACAAGTAAATTTTATTTTCAGATAATGGCTCACAAAGAACATGTGACAACACCTAAGTGTCAAGAGTATGTGGGTACTTTGATGAACGTGTGTATAATTAGTGTCATGGGTATTTGAAACTGTATCCTAGTATCAAGATACAAGAGAGTATCAGTGTGATATTTTGTATCATAATACATGATACATGATACACAAATACCTAGAGTTAAGGTGATATATAGGTAAGTGCTAGCTAGGTATCTTACACCCTTAGGTAAGTGTCCATGTCAGCCCAAAGTCAATTGTCCATGTCAGCCCTTCTCTGAAAAAGTAAGTTTACATCTGTAAGCCTTTTTTAGGCTTTTAGAGTTCTACCCATTTTTGAAAAATAGGAGCAAAGGCAGAACGAAATGAGTACAAAATAGGGAAAAAAACAAAGAATGAAAAATCCTAGAAAAGAAAATTATAATATTTGGCATTTTCTATTATTTTTCGAAAATTCGGTAGAACTCTGAAAGCCTTAAAAGGCTTGCAGACGTAAATTTTCTTCGAAGAGAAGGGCTGACATTGAACACGTAATGACACTCATTTAATACTCATGTATATCCTTCGATTTATGCATCCATTTGTGTCACGACCCGCACCCAGTGTAGGGGCACGAGAAGTGGGTATGTCCAGCCTATGCCGCAATGTCGGCGGTAGAACGCTGTCCTAGGTCACATACATCTAACAATTATAAGGTACCTGTATAATATATACGCTCCGTATGGAGGACAATATAGAAATGTACAACTTAATCATAGCTAAGGTAGAAAGTAAGATAAGATAGATAGATATGAAAGTCGCCAAATGAAATACAATAAAAGAAGAAGTCTAAGAGTCTAAGATTGTATCTCCATCACATCCAGAATAACAAAATCCCCAAATAAGTACAAAGTGTATCCAAAATAAGACAAGACAATTAGTAAGATACCGGTCAAGATAACTAGCCTAGACTACAGGGGTAATGTCCTCTGCAAGGGCTGGGTCCTCCTGGGAGTCCAGCTCATATGTGTCATCTAGGCCTGCTCTATAGTATGTAGGACAGAAATGAGCACAATACATCTCACGCAGTTCATAATATGACAGGATATGTAAATATTCTATAGAGTAAGATACATGAGACGCTGGAAAATATATGAAGTAAAAGAGATGACTGTAAAAAATATCTACTATAAGTAAAGAGCTAACAGTGGCTAGTAATGTAGAGTACAAGATAGACATATGAACGGCTTGAATTTGCACATAAGTAATCTAAGAGTTTGCACATGAGTACACTACTTTGGAATTTTTCAGATGAGCATTTATACTCTCTCATACCCCAATCAATACACAAGGATCCAGACAAGTTATGTTATTGCACATGATATCACATGAAGGCCCATAAATGGGTGCACATGAATGTATACATGGGGGCTCTGTGAACATAAGAATACATGAAACCCTAGAGTGCATATGAATGGTGAAAGCACCGGAGTACATGATGAAAGTGAAACGCACATGACATACTGTAACCCGATGCTCCCGAGGGGAATAACATCTCATGAAGGGATCCATATAGTACCAATCCGTGTTAACAATATGACAGCATCAAGTAAAGTAATCTAGAGCATAAATGTAAATCCTATCAAGTATGAAAAGGTCAGAGAATGTACTCGCCTGGTATCCTGAGTATCCGATAAATATATGTCCAGACAGAGTAGATGAGTCCTAAACAGAGCAAGACAGGTCACAACATGTCTAGAATGGTAATAATGAAGATTATAATGCATTCTATATGATTTCTAGGCCATCTAGGCCAAAGTCAACTCTGGTCAACTACACTAGTCAAACTAGGTCAATCCTACTCCAATCAAGTCTCACTAAGCCTAACCAAGCCTAGGCTAGCACTCACACACAATTTCAAAGCAACACAAGTCATCACACACATTATATATATATATATATATATATATATATATATATAAAATATATATATATATATATATATATATATATATATATATATATATATATATATATATATATATATATATAACCAAGCCTAGGCTAGCACTCACACACAATTTCAAAGCAACACAAGTCATCACACACATTATATATATATATATATATATATATATATATATATATATATATATATATATATATATATATATATATATATATATATATACATATATATATATATATATTTATATATATATATATACTCAATGTATATAGGCATACACTGTAACCACCACTTTTCTAAAATGAGGGTAATTTTGAACTTTTATAAAATTGATTATTTAATAATAGGTTTAAATTATATTATTGATTTATTGATAAATTTTAATTATTTTAATATAATTAAATTAGTGTTTTGTGATTTTGTTCTTTGGCTAGTATAACCTTAGAGCTGCTTAGCCTATAAACTAACCATGACCATGGAGGCCTAACCCATATGATTAGTTTAGCTAATTACCACTTTTCGGCTAAGGGTATTTTGGTCATTTTGAGACTTTTGAATTATTTAGAATTTTGATTAATTGGTGAATTTTAGATTATTTTAATAATATTTAAATTGATGTATTGTAATTTTGATCATTTTTCATATTTTAATATTTTAGGAATTTTTATATTTTAATATTGATTTTACGGGATTTGTTTAGTCGGGTTTGAGTTTCGTTTCGTTCCGACTTGTGTTAGTGACCCGGGTAGCTTAGACTCTAGACGGGACCCCAAGATTGGTTAGTCATGGCCCACAAATCCCACTAATTAAGTTAGTGTCATTAGACTAATTCTACTTGCTTAGAATGGTTAAATTAGAGACTTAAACTTGACCTTTTTGACCACAAACCTTGTCAAGACTTAAGTTAACCCAAAGGAGACTTGTAGGGGCATCTTGGACATTTCAAATAGGCCCATTAGGGCATTATGGACAGCCACCTATAGGGGGGGGTGTCCCTCTCTTTCATTTCATACTTGACTCTTTTTTCCCCCAAATTTGTTCTTCCCCAAACTTGAGAGCTTCCCTCTTGATTTTGATCTCCAAATCCCTCTATTCTTCTTCCAATCTTTCACCATTTCTTCTCATTCAACCAAGGAGGAGGTGCTAACAAGGATTGGGAGCAAGAAGCAAGAAAGGGTGTCCATTTTGGAGGAGCTTTCGTGTCGAAACCGTGTCCTTTGAGTGTATCATTGGGATCCCACTTCCAATAGGTATCACCATCTCTCTATTTCAATTTCTCTTATATTTTAGTTAGATTTGAATCCATAGGATTCACCCCCATGCATGTACAATCATTAGATTTTAATTTGAGGCTCTTTGGAGTCCTCTTTAGGAAGTTTGAATAGGTTTGGTGTCCTACTTGTGGAGTTACCAATATAGGACACCCCATGTGTTTGTGTTTATGTAAATAGACTATTTGTGGTTTAATTTCAGTTTTTGGATGGTTAGAGAGTGGATTGGTCTTAGTTAGGATGGTTAGAATAAGTTTTATTTAGATAGCTATGTTGGTATCCATGTATCTTGGCCTACATGTGTTTCTTTTGTTCAAAACAATCCAAATTCGTCATAAGTTTTATCCACGTTTTTAGTAGTCAGAACAACTTAGAAATGCCATAACGTTTAGCTCAGAACTCCAATTAACCTTCCGTTTTTTTTAAAAGAACCGTATCGAAGTTAGATTTCCAAATATATATATATTAATAGGCCAAATTCATTCTAGAACTTTTTATATAATTGTTTGAGTGCCAGCTGTACGAAAGACGAACGCGTTTCGGTGTTTTCGCGATTCTGGGAGCTTCCGGACACGAAAATACGATCCGTTTGAAATTTTGGAAAGCTAACACGAAGAGCTACAACATACTTTAATCCTATAATTTAGTGAAGGCCCAATTGGTACAGTATTGATTTTAAGTAGAAGAGTGACTATGCGACGTAGGCATTTTGTGTAACCTATGAGCCTAGTATGGATATCAAATGAATGTAGGTATCATAGGTTGTCAAGAATATGTATAATATAGTACATATATGTATATAAATATATATATTATTGTTATGTAATATATGTTAGTATAGTGTGTGTGTTTGAATGAGATAAGGATGTGTGTGGTTAGTGGAGAGAAGTGAGATTGATAGAGGATATGTACTAGTGTGTGTTTGATGTTGTATAGATGGTAGTGTAGTGTGTGTGTGTTGTGAAGGTGAGATAGTTGGGAGGATCATGCCATCCTATTTGACTTGAGGCTAGTGTGGTTTGTTGAGTGATTGTGTTTTGGTTGAGTGGTAGTGTATTTGTATATAGATGTGTGTAGGTGTGTTAGAAGAGAAGGGTGGTGGATTTGGTATATGTGTTTGTGTGTGTGTTAGTATTGGAGTGAAGAAAAATTTAAATGTTGTATGTATGGATATGTTAGTATGTTAGTGGTTATGATAGAATCTATGTAGAGGTTAGAGATATCTTAGAAGTTAGATAGTGATAGCTTGTATAAGTTAGATAATTAGTTGTGTTAGTCTATGTTATTATTAGTTAGAGATGACATATGTTAGTTGGTTAGAGTTAGAGATGGATATATATACATATATGTTATGGTTAGATATTAGTAGTGGATGTTAGTTGTGTTAGGTTTCTAAGTTAGAATAGATGGTTAGAAGTTATATGTTAGAGTTGATTAGTATCTTATATTAGAGGTATAAGTTAGGATATAGAGTGATATCTTGAGATACCATAGTGGTATCTTAGGATATTTTGGGTATTTACCTAGTACCTTAAGGTAATGTATTTACCTACAAGGTAAAGGGGACTTACCTACAAGGTAGAGGGGGTTTACTTTATACTAAGGTATTAGCTACTAAGGTATTGTCTATCTAATAATTAGGGTGAATGGTTAGAGGCTAGATATTTAAGGTATTAGTATTAGAGGTTAAGGTTTTTGTTTCCAACCAAGGTAATGGTTTATCTTACCTTAAGGTAATGGGTTTACCTTATTACAAGGTAAGGTATTGGGTTTACCTAGATAACTAAGGTTAGAAATCTAAGTTATTGGTTAGCTAGTAGCTTATGATAGATATAAGATATCTAAGATTGGTATCTTGGTAGTTAAGGTATTTATACCTAGACTAAGGTATTGGGTTTTCAACTAAGGTATTGATATTAGGATATCAATAGGGCTAAGGTATATGGTATCTTGGGATAAGATATAGGTTGGTATCGTACTAGTATCTAGTATCTACGTTAGTTATCTTAGGATGTAGATGAGTGGGTATCCTAAGATACAAATCAGTATCTTAGAGGGTAAAGGTAGGATTTTGGGGTAAAGTCTAAGAAGGGGTTTTGATTGTTAAGATGGGGTTAGAAATGGGTTGTCTTGGTAGGTAATGGTTAGATAAGGGTAGTTTAGTCTAGTTTTGACCCCCGTTGACCAAGAGTTGGCTTTTCAACCAAAGTCAACTACGAGTCAACACTTTACCTAAAATTGACCCAAAACCAAACCAGAGTTGACCAGTTAACTGAAAGTCAACTGTTAGTCAACATTTGCCTAGTTTGACCTAGGGTTGACCTAGAGTTGACCAGTTAACCAAATGTCAACTGTAAGTCAACCTTTCATCCAGATTGACCTAGTTTGACTTGGATTGACTTTCTGTGACCTTGTTTGTTCTAGTTTGGCTCAGTATGACCTAGTTTGACTTAGATATGCATTCATGACTTAAATTTGTTTTCTTTTCATTATAAAACCCTGTTTGGACTCATGGCATCTCATCTATAGGTCTGTGATTACTCTGAGCGTCTGTTCACCTTATCAGCTCAGGACCACAGGCGAGTACATTCACTGATAGTTTTCATTGTCTTGATATCTGCTATATCCGATTCAGTTGTAGTGTCTTACTCGATTCCAGACGCGATAGTTCACGGACTAGTATATGTTGGATCATGACATGGGATGTTATTTCTAGATATTTATGGTATATTGGTACATATTTTGTCTTATTTCAGTGTATTGGTATAGACACCGATTTCAAAAGGGGACTTGCTACCCTCTTATGGAATCCTGTGTCATGACGTGTTATGTCCAGATCTATTGTACTATTCGGGGATGGAGGAGTTATTAGTGGTTGTGTGATCAAAATTCCCATAAGGTTTTATGGTACATATGGTTCATAGCTATACCCTCGTCTCACGATGGGTAAAGCCTTACCCTACGTTGTTCATAGCTTTCCTTGGTGACCAGCCTTATCGTTCTATTGTATGCAGGGTTCATAGCCGGTCGGATGGAAAGCCTGGGCATATTTTCATAAGCCGATCATATAACATACTAATAATTCAAGGCACCTTTTATATTTATTATCATTGGAGACTAAGTTCTGTTCAGGAGAAGGGTTACAGCCCTAGTCCTTGTTGGTTTAGGGGCTGTAACTCGGCTTCCGAATAGTTCCCATGTCGCCCTATATACAAACATATTGTCGTCCTTTTCAGTACTCACATCTCGATATATATATTTCCAGTTGATTTTGTCTTATATTTCATTACACTGTCTCTTATAGAATTTGTCAATTCATATGGAACTGTTGTTGGTGTTTGTACTTGCTCATTTTCCTGACAGGATACCGTTGACAAATTTTACAGATGATTTAGAGGCAGATTGCCCGACCTACTATGGGGTCGAGTCTGACGGAGTAGACTTAGACCGTGGCTTGTTGGTAGATCCACTAGACTTTGCTCACCCTGAGTAGTATAGCTAGTTAGGTTTGCCTGGCCTGCGAGCCAGCTAGCACTTTCAGTTGTAGTATCTTATATATATATTTTCTGAGACTCTGGATGTTTGTGTATAGCTCTGGATTTGTGTGTATCTCGGACTCATTTCCTGTTTTATCTATCATATTTCTCTTCCATGCTATCTACCTTAGTTGTATATTTGTGATTGAGACTGTATTGCTATATCACCTCCATTCGGAGAGTATATACTATACAGGTACCTTTATCTGTTTTAGTGTAGTATTTACAGACCCTATATACAGCGTTCTACCGCCGATACTGTGGCATAGGCTGGACGTAACCACATACTCGTGTCCCTCTTAAGGGTGCGGGTCGTGAGACATTTTTGTGGTAGCCATTTGCAAGTCAGAAGTCATAATTAGTACGATGTCGTAGTGGTGCTCGACTTAGAGTGCTGCTACGAGCCTGCTATAGGTTTAGAAGATATAGGCTATAGGCTAAGGTTACTCAATCACAGTTAGGACTACTTGAGAAGATTCCTGGGATGACCCTTGAGAATCTCATTATAAACTATCTCGAAATTCGTTTCCGACAGTTTCTGTCTACTTCCTTGTTCATCGTTGAATTTAATTCTTGGTATTCATTATCGACTTGATTTTTTACCAAGATAACATTATGGGCTAGGTTGTCTCAGTCATGGAATCTAGAATCTTCTACAGCCATATTAGCTGGTTTGGCGATGACATAGAGTCTGATTTTGGATGTATTTCTTGGGTGTGGAAATTTAAAGTTTTTACAGCCAAGCTAGCGGCAATACAAAAATTTTAAATTCTATGATTCTAGAGGTATGTACATTAGTTGCAGACTCTATAGATTATCGCAGCCATACTTACTGGTGTGACGAGGATTCTGGTAACATTGTTCTGGATAGACGGGTATGATTATCAGATTGCAGAATAGATACCATATAGATGGTGCCCTAGTATAATGGAGTAGAATATCAGTATGGATATTACTTGAGTATGATAGATTAGATAGAGGGAGCTAGGCCACCTGTAGCGCAGCACCGTTCTTCGCACCATCAGAGGGAAACACCCCAGAGGGACAGGGCTTTTGCGCTGACAGTAGAGTAGACCGACGCTACGAGTGACGGGTTAGCAGGTCTTTCCTTCCTGTTTTTCTTTCCATCTTGTTGTATGATTCCATTAGTACCTGTCAGGATGTTTTGTGCTGTGATAGATAGTATAGTGACCCTGATCAAGACCGTGATATCACGACCAGTATGACCACAATTTGCATGTTTTAGATATAGTTTTCTTGACCTTGATTGTTGGGGGTGTGACCTAGAAGGAGTATGGCCATCTTAATTTCGAGGACGAAATTTTTCTAAGGAGGGTAGATTTGTAACCACCACTTTTCTAAAATGAGGGTAATTTTAAACTTTTATAAAATTGATTATTTAATAATTGGTTTAAATTATATTATTGATTTATTGATAAATTTTAATTATTTTAATATAATAAATTAGTGTTTTGTGATTTTGTTCTTTAGTTAGTGTAACCTTAGAGCTGCTTAGCCTATAAACTAATCATGACCATGGAGGCCTAACCCATGTGATTAATTTAGCTAATTACCACTTTTTCGGCTAAGGGTATTGTGGTCATTTTGTGACTTTTGAATTATTTAGAATTTTGATTAATTGGTGAATTTTAGATTATTTTAATAATATTTAAATTGATGTATTATAATTTTGATCATTTTTCATATTTTAATATTTTAGGAATTTTTATATTTTAATATTGATTTTACAGGATTTGTTTAGTCGGGTTTGAGTTTCGTTTCGTTTCGACTTGTGTTAGTGACCCGGGTAGCTTAGACTCTAGACGGGACCCCAAGATTGGTTAGTCATGGCCCACAAATCCCACTAATTAAGTTAGTGTCATTAGACTAATTCCACTTGCTTAGAATGGTTAAATTAGAGACTTAAACTTGACCTTTTTGACCACAAACCTTGTCATGACTTAAGTTGACCAAAAGGAGACTTGTAGGGGCATCTTGGACATTTCACATAGGCCCATTAGGACATTATGGACAGCCACCTATAGGGGGAGAGGTGTCCCTCTCTTTCATTTCATACTTGCCTCTCTTTTTTCCTCAAATTTGTTCTTCCCCAAACTTGAGAGATTTCCTCTTAATTTTGATCTCCAAATCCCTCCATTCTTCTTCCAATTTTTTACCATTTCTTCTCATTCAACCAAGGAGGAGGTGCTAGCAAGGATTGGGAGCAAGGAGCAAGGAAGGGTGTCCATTTTGGAGGAGCTTTCGTGTCGAAACTGTGTCCTTTGAGTGTATCATTGTGATCCCACTTCTAATAGGTATAACCATCTCTCTATTTCAATTTCTCTTGTATTTTAGTTAGATTTGAATCCATAGGATCCACCCCCATGCATGTACAACCATTAGATTTTAATTTGAGACTCTTTGGAGTCCTCTTTAGGAAGTTTGAATAGGTTTGGTGTCCTACTTGTGGAGTTTCCAATATAGGACACCCCATGTGTTTTTGTTTATGTAAATAGGCTATTTGTGATTTAATTTCAGTTTTAGGATGGTTAGAGAGTGGATTGATCTTAGTTAGGATGGTTAGAATAAGTTTTATTTAGATAGCTATGTTGGTATCCAAGTATCTTGGCCTACATGTGTTTCTTTTGTTCAAAACAACCCAAATTCGTCATAATTGTTATCCACGTTTTTAGTAGCCAGAACAACTTAGAAATGCCATAACTTTTAGTTCAGAACTTCAATTAACCTTCCATTTTTTTGAAAGAACCGTATTGAAGTTAGCTTTCCAAATATATATATTAATAGGCCAAATTCGTTCTAGAACTTTCTATAGAATTGTTTGAGTGTCAGCTGTACGAAAGACGAACGCGTTTCGGTGTTTTCGCGATTCCGGGAGCTTTCGGACACGAAAATGCGATCCGTTTGAAGTTTCGGAAAACTAACACGAAGAGCTACAACATACTTTAATCCTAGAATTTAGTGAAGGCCCAATTGGTACAGTATTGATTTTAAGTAGAAGAGTGACTATGCGACGTAGGCATTTTGTGTAACCTATGAGCCTAGTATGGATATCATATGAATGTAGGTATCATAGGTTGTCAAGAATATGTATGATATAGTACATATATGTATATAGATATATATATTATTGTTATATAATATATGTTAGTATAGTGTGTGTGTTTGAATGAGATAAGGATGTGTGTGGTTAATGGAGAGAAGTAAGATTGATAGAGGATATGTGCTAGTGTGTGTTTGATGTTGTATAGATGGTAGTGTAGTGTGTGTGTTGTGAAGGTGAAAGAGTTGGGAGGATCATGTCATCCTATTTGACTTGAGGCTAGTGTGGTTTGTTGAGTGATTGTGTTTTGGTTGAGTGGTAGTGTGTTTGTATATAGATGTGTGTAGGTGTGTTAGAAGAGAAGGGTGGTGGATTTGGTATATGTGTTTGTGTGTGTGTTAGTATTGGAGTAGAGAAGAATTTAAATATTGTATGTATGGATATATTAGTATGTTAGTGGTTATGATAGAATCTATGTAGAGGTTAGAGATATCTTAGAAGTTAGATAGTGATAGCTTGTATAAGTTAGATAATTAGTTGTGTTAGTCTATGTTATTGTTAGTTAGAGATGACATATGTTAGTTGGTTAGAGTTAGAGATGGATATATATACATATATGTTATGGTTAGATATTAGTAGTGGATGTTAGTTGTGTTAGGTTTCTAAGTTAGAATAGATGGTTAGAAGTTATATGTTAGAGTTGATTAGTATCTTATATTAGATGTATAAGTTAGGATATAGAGTGATATCTTGAGATACCATGGTGGTATCTTAGGATATTTTGGGTATTTGCCTAGTACCTTAAGGTAATGTATTTACCTACAAGGTAAAGGGGACTTACCTACAAGGTAGAGGGGGTTTACTTTATACTAAGGTATTAGCTACTAAGGTATTGTCTATCTAATAATTAGGGTGAATGGTTAGAGGCTAGATATTTAAGGTATTAGTATTAGAGGTTAAGGTTTTTGTTTCCAACCAAGGTAATGGTTTATCTTACCTTAAGGTAATGGGTTTACCTTATTACAAGGTAAGGTATTGGGTTTACCTAGATAACTAAGGTTAGAAATCTAAGTTATTGGTTAGCTAGTAGCTTATGATAGATATTAGATATCTAAAATTGGTATCTTGGTAGTTAAGGTATTTATACCTAGACTAAGGTATTGGGTTTTCAACTAAGGTATTGATATTAGGATATCAATAGGGCTAAGGTATATGGTATCTTGGGATAAGATATAGGTTGGTATCTTACTAGTATCTAGTATCTACGTTAGTTATCTTAGGATGTAGATGAGTGGGTATCCTAAGATACAAATCAGTATCTTAGAGGGTAAAAGTAGGATTTTGGAGTAAAGTCTAAGAAGGGGTTTTGATTGTTAAGATGGGGTTAGAAATGGGTTGTCTTAGTAGGTAATGGTTAGATAAGGGAAGTTTAGTCTAGTTTTGACCCCAGTTGACCAAGAGTTGACTTTTCAACCAAAGTCAACTACAAGTTAACACTTTACCTAGAATTGACCCAAAACCAAACCAGAGTTGACCAGTTAACTGAAAGTCAACTGTTAGTCAACATTTGCCTAGTTTGACCTAGGGTTGACCTAGAGTTGACAGTTAACCAAAAGTCAACTGTAAGTCAATCTTTGACCCAGATTGACCTAGTTTGACTTGGATTGACTTTCTGTGACCTTGTTTGTTCTAGTTTGGCTCAGTATGACCTAGTTTGACCTAGTTTGACTTAGACATGCATTCATGACTTAAATTAGTTTCCTTTTTATTATAAAATCCTGTTTGGACTCATGGCATCTCATCTATAGGTCTGTGATTACTCTGAGCGTCTGTTCACCTTATCAGCTCAGGACCACAGGCGAGTACATTCACTGATAGTTTTTATTGTCTTGATATCTGCTATATCCAATTCAGTTGTAGTGTCTTACTCGATTCCAAACACGATAGTTCACGGACTAGCATATGTTGGATCATGACATGGGATGTTGTTCCTAGATTTTTATGGTATATTGGTACATATTCTGTCTTATTTCAGTGTATTGGTATAGACACCGATTTCAAAAGGGGACTTGCTACCCTCTTATGGAATTCCATGTCATGACGTGTCATGTCCAGATCCATTGTACTATTCGAGGATGGGGGAGTTATTAGTGGTTGTGTGATCAAAATTCCCACAAGGTTCTATGGTACATATGGTTCATAGCTATACCCTCGCCTCACGATGGGTAAAGTCTTACCCTACGTTGTTCATAGCTTTCCATGGTGACCGGCCTTATCGTTCTATTGTATGCAGGGTTCATAGCCGGTCGGATGGAAAGCCTGGGCATATTTTCCTAAGCCGATCACATAACACACTAATAATTCAAGGCACCATTTATATTTATTATCATTGGAGACTAAGTTTTGTTCGGGAGAAGGGTTACAGCCCTAGTCCTTGTTTGGTTTAGGGGTTGTAACTCGGCTTCCCAATAGTTCCCAAGTCGCCCTATATACAAACATATTGTCGTCCTTTTCAGTACTCACATCTCGATATATATATTTCCAGTTGATTTTGTCTTGTATTTCATTACACTGTCTCTTATAGAATTTGTCAATTCATGTGGAACTGCTGTTGGTGTTTGTACTTGCTCATTTTTCTGACAGGATACCGTTGACAAATTTTACAGATGATTTAGAGACAGATTGCCCGACCTACTATGGGGTCGAGTCTGACGGAGTAGACTTAGACCGTGGCTTGTTGGTAGAGCCACTAGACTTTGCTCACCCTGAGTAGTATAGCTAGTTAGGTTTGCCTGGCCTGCGAGCCAGCTAGCACTTTCAGTTGTAGTATCTTATATATATTTTCTGAGACTCTGGATGTTTGTGTATAGCTCTGGATTTGTGTGTATCTCGGACTCATTTCCTGTTTTATCTATCATATTTCTCTTCCATGCTATCTACCTTAGTTTTATATTTGTGATTGAGACTGTATTGCTATGTCACCTCCATTCGGAGAGTATATACTATACAAGTACCTTTATCTGTTTTAGTGTAGTATTTACAGACCCTATATACAGCGTTCTACCACCGATACTGCGACGTAGGCTGGACGTAACTACGTGCTCGTGCCCCTCTTAAGGGTGCGGGTCGCGACATACACCTAGGAATTTATATGCAGGCTACCATGCCTATATACATATCCACATTGGCATACATTATATACTCAAAACACACATTACATATACTAAATTATAGCCAAATCATATATATACACATATTATCATGTGTGAATATATATACTATATATAGAGAGATAGAGATGTCACATGAATAGGTTATACATAGGAAATTCAAATGTGTACATGTTAGTATGTGTGTGTGTAAGGTTGTGTGTGTGTATGTGTGGTATTCAGATTTCTCTGTGTGTGTGAGATGAGAGTGTAAGTCAATTGTGTGTGTGGGAGGTGAGTGATAGTGAGAGTGGCAGTTTAATATGTGACAGAGTGGCATGGAGTTCTCAGATTTTTGTTGACAGTGTAATGTAGGTGTTCTCAGATTTCAGTAAAACAGTGTAACAGTGGTAGGGTGACAGTATACATATGTGTGTGTAAGGTTGTGTGTTCACAGGTTTTATATTTTAGTTTTTAGTGTAGGAGTAAATACATGTGTGTGTTCACATAATGTGGCAGGTTGTTCAGTTAACATACATGGATCACTCATCCAAACCTAGTTAAGTATCAGACGTTCGAAATCAACCCAATAGCAAAATGAAACCCACGCATACAACCTAAATATGAATCATCTTTAATCAGTCATGTTACCAACTAATATTATCATTGAAAATCAAATTTTGAGCCTAAGAACTCAGTTTTTAGTTATTTCCAAATTCCAGTTCAGTCAATATACAATCGAGTGTCAAAACACACTCGAACACATCATAAATCCAAGCAAATCTTCCCCACATGAAACCCAAGCATACCAACACATATCCCAACAATATAACACATAATTTATTATATGAAATTGTATTTGCAATTAAATTAAACCATTCGAAATTCTCAAGAAATGTATACTTATACTGTGCGTAACAGAGAATGGGGGAAAAATGTAAATCTGATTTCGAATATACATGAATCATCAAATTAGTGGTCTAGATAGGTTCGTGTACATGTGTATGTGTCATACATGACAATTTGTGTCCACCAATATAGGACACAACATGTCCACACCCATTCGAACACTCACAGACACACGCACAGACACACAGTCTCGTGCACGCGTGTGTGTCGATCCAGGACACGATACACGACACGACTTCACTCGTGTACGTGTCCTCGTGTTCGCCTAGGGTAGGGCTATGTTCGTGTCAGCCTGATACGTCACCACCACGTGTCCACGAGGGACACGAAGCCCATATCAGAGGCACAAAACCGACTGTACGTGCGTAGTGCAAAACCAGTGCACGTGTCCGTGCTCCCTCGACACGACACGATACTGTGTCAAACTCCTAGGGTGTCATGTCAGTCAGTGCCCCAACGTCTCTACCAAGTCTCAGCCCTCCATGTGTCGTGTCGTGTCCTACGTGAGCCCCGAGCAGTAGGACCCTGCTCGTGTGTGCAGCAAGCATGTTCGTGTCCGTTTTGGACACGGACACGACTCAAAAATGTGCTCAGTCATGTGGGGAATCAAAGCATACATACAACTCAGTAAATCTATTCAAATACTTTTCAAAAATATCAATTAAAAATCCTTTGTGACATGTCATCAAACACATTCACACAACCTATGATACGTGTCCGATACGGACACCAAAACGACACAAAATCACACAAGACTAACTCCACAGCTAGGGGACACCTAGATCTATGCATTCATGCAAAGAAATCAAGAAATGGAGGTGGTTTGGGTGGTTTACCTATTGAGTGTCAAACTCAATAAAAAATCTTAATATAGGAGAATCCCTCTAGCAACTCAAAAGCCCAAAATTGCACCAAAGCTGAGATTACTCACCTCCAACAGTAAATAGACACTAATTAGATCCTAATACAAAAGACTAGAGTCAAAAAGGAAGACAAATAAAGAAATTAGGAAAGATTGCAAAGGGGACAAACCTTGTTCTTGCCAAAAATGAAAGTGGTGTAAAAAGAGGCAAGAATGAATAGGAGAGATTAAATAGGAAGGAGGAATCCCTAGGCCGACCACATTAGGGAAATTAGGGTTAGGGTTGATGGCTAGTGGGCTATGGGCCAAGTTTAAATGTTAAATGGTTCAAACCCTTAGTTATTAGTTCAAACACCTAAAGCACTTAATCTCTCCATGCAACTTAGTCCAAAACAAGTCAACTTGGGTCGACTTAAGTTAGACTAGGGTCCACACCATGCTAACCAAGTCACCAAAGTCAAAGTCAACATCTAGGTTAGTTTCTAAATTCACTACTAGCAAAAGTCAAAAATAACAACCATCACTCAAACAATTCAAATTAAATTCAAAATTTTTAAAATGACCAAAATACCCTCAAGCTAAAATGTCGTGGTGACAAATTGGACAATATACTCAAATAATGTTGTAACTCCTCTTCTCGAATTTTTTTAAATTTTTTATTATTTGTTATATTTTAGTATGTTAAAATAAATGGTTTGAAAGTACTAGATTTTGTCATAAAAATATTTTGTTCTTCAATTTTGTTATTGACATTATATTTGTTATTATTTTTAGACATTTAAAAGGGTAGTTTCGAAATGGTAAGTATTTTGAATAATAGAAATATTTGTTAATTTATTTTTAAAAAGAGGTCTAGATTTATAAAAAATATACTTTAAATTTATTTTAATGTTATCAAATGTTATATTTAAAATGAGATGACTATTATTTGGAAAAGATTTGAATTATCTTGATGACATAAAGTATTATGTGGAATACTTGAATTTGTATATTTGAATTTATTTGATAAATATTAAATAATATTATTTTAAAATATTATGTTGATCGTTATTTGAGATAGATTTAAAATCGTATGATAAGCTACTGGATAATAATAAATGATCAGTTTAAATTAGCTATTATTATCTACTAATAGATTTCGATTGAAATAAATTATTTTAAATAATTATATTTGATTTAAATTAAATAATTATCTATAGAATTTAAAATTAATTGATAAGTACTAATTATCGATTTAAACTAATAATATTATCTACTAATGAGTTTTTGATTTAAATGTATTTAAATTAAAGAGGGGAACCTATCTATTGAGGAATCCTACTCATTATCGAATTAGGAGTTCAATTCCTATTTAAGGAGGTTCTTTCTCCTAATTTTTTCCATCTCCTCCCCATTCCCACACATATAATCCATCAACCATCATCATAGACGTGTTGTGTATCGTACCCGTGCCTACAAAATTCTTATTTCATATATTTTACATGTACACTTTCTCTCCCTAGTGTCTGACAATCTCGGACACATCCCCAAATCTCCAAATCCCTAACCCTAATACCCAAATCCCTAGTTCCTAATCAAATCCCTAATCTTAGACCCTAACTCTAACCTATCCCTAATTCAATCGGCTACCCCGACCCCTGCTATTCCAATCCGCCGCCACCATCCCCGCTGCCGGTACCGTACCTGCAACTATCATCCCCACATCCTCACTGGAGTCGACAACCTGCAAACCTAAGAGCCTCGACCAAAACCCATCTCCGACAATATCACCACAGCCTACACTAGCCGACCCTGCTCCTTCACCATAGTTTTTCGGCCACCCACCTGAATGCCCACTACCGGAGTACCGCAGTCGTCATCACCTCCACCCCCACATACCACGACACCTGCTACTCCCGATTCCCTTGACCAACCACCGCCACTGCCATGGCCTCCGCTCGCCTACTCCTCGGCCGTTCGACCATTGTCATCTGAAACCCCTATACCATCCGTCTCCTCTCCGAGATCCCGCAGCCACCACCCTCAGCCCCGTCTAGCCCAGTCGTGCCACCACCAGTGGTCAACCCGTCATCTTTCTCGACCGCCACTCTGGATCTGTGTCGATCATTCTACCATCTTCTCTGTCTCTTCCGACCGGCAAGCTACCCCTCCGCGGGCGCTTGAAGCGAGTGCCGACTTCTGTGCGGACTAGACCTGGCACCTTCCAATAGTCAGATCCGTCGACATCGCGTTCACCAAAGTTGTCTCCGGTGCCGCGGCCGCGGCCGGACTCCGTCCATCTCCGTGCCTTCTTCCGTTCGATCACGGACCTCTGGCGAGCCTGCACCCAGCGCCGACAACCCCACGAGCGATGAGCCTTCTTGAGCAGAAAGCTTTCAGCTCTGTGAGTGTTCTTCTTCTGCTATTTCTAGTTTTCGTTGAGAACAAAATAGTAGCTGTCTTTGGATATAGGTTGGATGGGCTTTGGGACTAATGGGCCGAGCTTTGGACTATTTTGTTTAAATTCTAGTTATGAGTAAAAATGGCCTATTTATGTTTGTATAAATGTATGTAATATAGTATGTGAAGGTATATTATTTTATACTGTTATACTATTATTATTAATGATACCATTATAATTATTAAATATTAATACTGTTTATTAAATATATTATTTACATAAGTATTTTTCATAAAGGATTTGACTTACCATACTATTTTCTATCTAATTAAAATTACAGTTTTTGACCTAAACATGTTTTTCCAGTAGTTTCCAAAATAGTTTCTAGATAGTTTCTTAAAAATGTTGGGCTTTAGTCCTTTGGGCTTAAAAGCTTGGATATTATATATATGGGCTGTTAACAAATCGTATGGTATATACGTTTACCTAAATAGATTTTGATAAACATTATGTTTCAAAATAATAATAATAATAATAGTAATAATAATATGTTTATTGTACTTGATTTCTAAACAGATTATAAATTATAAATAATTTTCTAATATCTATTAAATAGTTAAATTTTAGAATATATATACCTAAGTATTATAAAATAAATATTTTCTTAAAAAGGTTTTAATACCTATTATAGTTCTAAAAATATTTATAAATAGGTTTTTCCTTAAGATGAATTTTCTAGAATATCTATTTGAATATTTTGATTACTAAAATATAGTTTCTACTATTATAAATAAATATGTTTTATAAAGTTTTCTAAATATTTTCTAAATAAATATATATATTTCTAGTTAAGAAGGACCTTATCCTAAATCAAATTCTCTTAGATTAGATTGTCCATCATGACTAATCGATCATTTCCTATTTTTATGCAAACCAAACTCCTTTATATTGACCTTAGCCAACTAGACTACTCTGAACGCAATGGTATTATCGGTTTTGCTAGCTAAGGATCCCAGGCGAGTACATTTTCTAATATTTTTCATATTTGATAACTTCTATGATTCATGTAGTTAGTATTGTCTTACATTGATTTTCTGTTTGATTCTCGACACGATAGTTACACGATGTAGTATATATGGATTCCTTTCATGTTAAATTTTGTGATTACTATGTTCGTGATTAATTTCCGTGTTCATGACCTGTTTGGATCTGTTAGTACTAGTCGGGCGGGAAAATACATTAGTAGACATGTAAATATACTCTTTCCATCCTATTGGTCTATTCGTGCCTGATAGCAGTCGCACACTTCACGTGTGGGATGTCAGATTTACCATTTAGCCATTTACATGTCAAAAATAGTATTTCAACACACTAGTTACATACAGTCTTGCTATACATTCTGTTTCTGTTTCAGTTGTTTATTATTGTTCATATTACTTCCTTACCATGTTCTCCTGCTTTTACTTATGTTTCATACCATAATTCTTTGTTTATCCATCCATCATGTATTTCAGTATTATTATTGTTTTATAGATTTTTTCAATTATTGGAACTAATGTTAGAATGTACTCGTTCCATTCCTGACTGGAAACCAAAAATTTTCAAATAATCGCCTGCTTCATTAAGTTTTGAACCGTTGGGGAAGATATGGGTATGTTAGAAGACCAACCTAGCAGACTAGTTAGATAGATTAGTTGTTTTATTTTATTTTGTGAGACTTGTAAATTCTTCAAAGGTAAATCTTGTAAATGTTGTAATTAATGTAGCAATATGAATGAGCAATAAAGTTATATTTTATATGATTTTGAGCATTGTAGCTAGACAGCGTGCGACCGTCGACACCGTGACGTAGGCTGGACTTGCGAATGCACTTGCATCTGAAAAACGGGTGCGGGTCATGACAAATGTGTATCCATCTTTGCAGAATTATCTTCAAATGGATATGAATTGCTATCTGCGACATCGTTCGTAGATGTACAATCGTCATCCTGATGACTTATGTAGTGTGCGGGATGAATTTATGCATGGGTAGAGCAGTTCCTGTAGTTCGCCAAGGCGTTCCCTCAGTACATGGACCGTACCAAAATTAAGTGTCCATGTGTGAGATGTCAAAACTTAAAATATTATCTAGAAGTAAATATGACATATCATTTGTATTCAAGGGATTTCATGCCAAATTACTATGAGTGGACCTGTAACGCCCCAGTCCTAAAATACGTAGGACTAAGTACGTAGACATGCCAGCTGTATTCATACGAAGTACGTAGGCCTCGTATAAATACATAAGCTGTAAAATATAGTAATCCAAGACAAACTAAATCTCATCCACAAAGAAAAGAATAATAATATAAAATCAACTTGGATCTTTATGATACAATCGTATGGCAGAGACAAAGTCCACTACCAACTATCTCAATGAAAGAAATAAACAAGAGTCGATCCATAAAATAGCAAGACAAACCAAGCGCAATCGTCTTTGAAGGAATGGAGAGAATCGCGGCCTTGGCTAGAATACCTGCGAAAGACATGAACACACACCTGGGGAAAAATCAGGTCCTCAGACGGACGTAGCAAGATACAGGAAGAACAAGCTAATAAGAACTGTCAGAATAATAAAATAATATATAAAAAAACTATCCTAGACACAAATATGCAAAGAAGATTCTAACCGCCTAATGTGCAATTTAGATGACAACTTTCATGCGCATGGGTGGGATTTTAGGCTATGTGTACGTAACTGGCATCCAGTCATCTGTATCCGGCCGTAACGTCCAAAACGTCAGAGGGTATCTACAAATATATCGCCACAGTTCCATCCGGAGACGGTGGTTTACCTTTTTGGCTTCCCATACGCACTAGCGACTGTCCTCCCCCAATATTTTCCACACTGTTCAAGTCATGTCCATGGCTCGTCCAGTTTTGTAACTGCTTGAGTCTCTAAAACCCTAGTCATAGCAGCTACGAATATCTACCGTCACACGACTTTAGAGATAGCTAGTCAATAAGTCGTGCCCCTAGCAACATGTCTCCAACCGTGTAGTGTGTGTGTCATGGCCAAGGGAGATATAAGGATATCCCCCAACAAGAAGGTAGTCCGCTAACACTAAGTCAGCATGCATAAAATAAAGTAACGACTAATAAAGTCGCTTGCACCCAAGTATGGCTTGGACGCGCAATTTATAACAAAGGAAACTAACGATATGAAACAAAGTAAATAATACGGAAAATAAATAATGTGACAGTAAATTAGCAAGGTATACTTGCCTGGAGGTCGCCTGGTGAGCTGCCTGGTGTAGTACAATAAAGGTGGCACAAAATTGACTTCGGTGTTACCACTACGCAAGGGAGCCTCTGTTGATGGCACAGACAGGTCCATTGGGTCCAGGCTGGTCAATTTAGTTAGGGTGGACATAAGGTAGACCAAAAATTGGTTGAAGGGAAAGGAGTAATAGGCTAGTCACGGACATGAGGATAGTCGGAGGAAATTAGGTAAAGAATATATATAAGATTTTTGAAAACTGATTATAATTCTTGAGAACTATATTTACTAGTTTAAATAGATTTTTAGATAATAGTAAAATATAAGAGAACTTGTTTTATTAAAAAAAAATCTAAGTTTGTTAAAAATAATTTTTTTTTTATGTATGAAACTATATTTTTGTTAGTAAAAAAAATAAATATTTCGAGAATCTAGAAAGAACAAAAAATAATTTTAAAGATATAAATTAAATTTTGAATAATATTTTCAAGTAAAAAAATCATTTTGTTAGAATACCGTATAATATTATCAAAACTAATGATATTTAAACAATAAAATAATAATACCCATTATTATCCAATTTATTATATCTACAGTATACCCCAAATAAAATAAATACTATACATACATGTTACAGTTAACTTGGCTATAATTATAAATATAATATAAGTAACAACAATACTTAGTAATAAAAATTAATACACTGATGGTAATAATAATAATAATAATAATAATAATAATAATAATAACAAAAAATATAGAATGTACACTACACTCCTTCGAAGGGAGCACACACCCAGCAATAAAACAAATAAAAAAACAATAAATAAAAAAAGAAACAAAAGAAACTGAAGAAGAAGGAGAGAGAGAGATTGGAAGGGGGCGATCGGAGAACGGAGGGGTCGGGAACTTGTCGCCAGCGCTCAGGTGGTTGCCGGCGCGGAGTCTCGGAGAGGACTGGAGGAGAAGGAGGAGAGCGGAGGGTGCGGTTGTGGCGGACGCGCCCACGTCGGCGCGATCGACTCGGCGGCGGAGGGGGTTTGGGCACGTACGGTGGTCGGGGCGACGGGCGATCGCCGACATTGGCGCTCGGGACCGGAGTCGAGCGGAGGGTGAGGCGCCGAGGGCGGAGGGTGAGGCGCGCTAGGCTGATCCGGCGGGAAGGGGGTTTCGAGGGGAGAGAGGGAAAAAGGGGTTCCGGCGAGGGTTTTCTCCGGCGCGGCGAAGATGTGCGGCGGGGCGCTGCACAGAAAGAGGGCGGCGGGCAGCGTGAGAGCTCAGCGGAGTAAAGGACGTCACCGGGGCGGTCGTGCCGAGGCTGGACGCGGCGGAGGAAGAAAGTCGGAGAGGATCGAAAGAGCGGCGATGGGCTCGGCCATGGCGGAGGAGTAGGGCGACGCTCGCGGATCCGGCTGGTGGGGCCAGGTGAGTGGTTGTGTGTGGTATTTTTCTTTTTGTTGGGTTTCGGCGAGGGCGGCCGGTCGGCGTGGCGGCGGTGGGTGTTGTTTGGTTTTGGGGTTTTCTGGTGGCGGTGGAGGATGATGACGATGGTGGTGATGACGATGTGTCGGAGTTTGTCGTGATGGTGTTCGATGGCTGCGGGTGGTGGCAAAACTGGTGGTGGTTTTGGGGTGCAGGTGTGGTCATTGGGGTGGAACAGCTGGTGGCGATGGGGTTCTGGCAGTGGGTTGGCCGTGGCGGTTTGGTTCTGGTGTGTCGGGATCGGGTTCGACGGGTGGCGATACCGTAGATGCGGCGGCGATTCATGGAATCGGCTGGTCATTCTCGAGGAGGTCGGTCTGAGTCGGAAGGTCGGGTGGACACAGGATGGAAGTCATGGGGGGTTGGATTGTGTCCTGCGTGGCACGGGGACAAAGTTGTGTCCGGCATGTCCGACACGAAGAGGATCTATGTATTTGTAATAAAAAAATTTGTGGATGGGAAGGGGGACACGGACATGATGCACGTTTGGGTTGTGGAATTTGTGGAAGATAAATTGTGGAGAAAACAATATGAAGGAGTACCTACCTTTTTATAGGATGTGGGAATTCCCAATTGGATAGGGATTAGGAAAAAGATTTAAATTCCCTTTTAGATAATTATTAAATTTAAATCAATGAAATCAACTCTAAATTCAAATCCAATTTAAATTTAATTAAATTCTTTTAGTTTAAAATCAAATAGGATAAATAAATTTTCAAACATAGATATTATTTAACTACTTAGATAAATCCATAAAATCAAATCGAAATTTAAATTGCCACAATAAATTTTAAAATATATTTTCCAAAAATACTAATAATAATAATTTCAAAAATCATCATAATTATTTAAACATCAAATATGAAAATATATATTTTACTAAATTGAGATAAAATTTTAAAATTTAAAATATTAAATTCATGCAATCGAATGCAAAATAGAATATTATTTTCTAAGTTACAATTTATACTAGTATTATGAATAAAATATCTCGAATACCATTTTTATAAATAATAAAATAATTAATTTCAAAAATTGTACTATTGTTTAATAATTATTTACAAAAATAGGTATGCACAACAATATTCATATAAATATACCTTTATCCAAAATAAAATATTTAATTATGCTATATTGAAATAAAATATGTCTTCTATATTAATAAATTCCATAAATAAAACCTTTTTCAAAAATATGTACCTCGCGCGAAATTTACACTCGACGAGCAAATATGAAAGAGCAAATTTGTGCGTGACGTACAATACGACTATGCGACGTATAAATACAAAACAAAAAACAAAAAAAAATCAGTACTAAAATATAGTAGAAATTTAGGGGTTTTACAGGATCTCATACGGAGAACTGGTGCCTTTAGCATCGGAGCTGAAGCCTAATTTGGAGCCGTATATGGATGTCCACGACCACGCTGATTATGACGAAGGGTGGGTGAACATAGTTTTCGATGCTGCGGGGCCTAGTTTCGATCCGGACAATCGTGATGCGGCTGAGGAGGCACCGAATGCCGATGCTGCAAAGTTTATGGAGTTGCTGGTGAATGCAAGGACTCCTTTGTATCATAGTTGTGAGAATCATTCACCGTTGGAGGTGGTTACAAGACTGCTGAGCATCAAGTCTAATTTTAACATGTTTCAAGAATGCTACAACTGAATCATCGGGTTGATTATAGAGATCTTGCCGGAGGGTACCACGTTACCTACAGACTTCTACTAATCTAAGAGAATGGTGAGATCGCTCTGGATAGGATATGATAAAATTAATGCATGTCGCAACGGAAGCATGTTGTACTACAAGAATGAAGACGTGTACAGATTTTATGGTATTGATCGCTACAAGGCAACAAGTTCAAGTAGGACTCCAGGTGCAAGGAAGCCGAACGATTCGATGCACTACTTGTCTTTGATGTTGCGGTTCAAGAGGTTATTTATGGTGAAGGAGACTGTCGAGAACATGAGTTGACACAAGCGGGAACAGATCCATAGAGTATTGGATCATCCATCCGATGGACAAGCATGGAAGCACTTTGATTGAGAGTATCCAGATTTTGTTTCTAATCCACCTAATGTAAGATTGTGGATCTTTTCCGATGATTTTACCCCGTTCGAACATTTGGGTTCCTAATATTCATGTTGGCCAGTGATTGTCACTCCCTACAACCTACCATCGTGGATGTGTATAAAGACTCCTTACATGTTGCTAACCGTTATCATTCTAGGCTCGAACAATCCAAAGAGGAACATTGATATATACTTACAGCCGTTGATAGATGAGTTGAATCGGATGTGGAAAGTAGGCGCCAACACGTATGATGTTTCCAAAAAATAGAACTTTTAGATGAGGGCCACACTTATGTGGACCACCAATGACTTTCCAGCCTACAGAATGTTATCGGAATGGAGCACTCATGGTCGTCTCTCAAGTCCATATTGAATGGACCGTAAGAAGGCTTTTCGTTTGAAATACGAAGGAAAATCATGCTTCTTCGATTGTCTTCGACAGTTCCTGCCGAAGGATCATCCGTTCCGGAGGAACAAGAATACTTTTCGTGCCGGCGTTGTGGAGAAGGCCAATCCACCGCCAAGGTGGACCGAAGACACGATATGGAAGAAGGTCAAAGATTTTTCAAGTGCTATCGAAGAACCTACAAAGGGATACAAGTGTGATGAATTTGGTCTTACTCATAATTGGATGAAAAGGAGTATATTTTGGGACCTGCCATATTGGAGCACCAATCTAACCAGACATAACCTTGATGTCATATATATCGAGAAGAATGTGTTAGACAACATAATTAATACTGTGATGGACGTAAAGGAAAAGACGAAAGACAATCCCAAGACCAGGTTGGACTTGGAAGATATATGCAGACGTCCTGCGTTGTATTTGATAAAGGAAGGCAATGGAAAGTATAAGCAGCCTAAGGCAATTTTCTCACTGGACATGGAGGATAAATGAAGACTTTGTAGGTGGATTTAGGGCCTAAAGAGATAGGTGACAAACAAGGCTCGAGTCGAGAGTTCTATTTGTGAAGCCTATGTTCTCGAGGAGATTACAAACTTCTGCTCAATGTATTTCAAGCCACATGTTGCTACTAATAGAACAATAGCTCCGAGAAATGATGATGGATAGCTTGAATCTAATGATGCAATACTGAAAGTCTTCAATGCTTTTGAAAAGCCTTCGGGGAAAATGAAGAAAAGATATTTGAATGACGAGGAACTAAGGGTTACTCAGTTATATATATTACTCAACTGCGACAAGGATGAAGTGGAGAAGCTCAAGGGGTAAGTAACTAATACATCCATATTTACGTCATCGATGTAATAGTATCTATTATTATTATTACACTAATCGGCCGATGTGTTATTGTCTTCAGCACATTTAATGATGAGATGAGGTCGAGTAGACAGTACATAACACATGAAGAACTAGAATAGGAAATGAGACATCATTTTTCTTTATGGTTGAGTGCATATGTAAGGAGCTCGGTAATTATTTTTTGTATATGCACTTTATACAGTAATTAACGGAATGTTGAATTTAATTTCTTATTTTGTGGTATTTAGGTCGATCGTCCAGACGCAATACTAGAAAATGAATCTATTAGAACTCTAGCTAAGGGGCCAATTTATTCCATCAAAATCTGGCCAATTTATTGTGTGAATGGGTTTAAGTTCAAGTCAACAAATACTCCGATCAAAGAGAACTTTTCGGATCTTGATTCGACAAAAAATAGTTGTTTGTGTATCAGATCTACAAACTACAAAGATATCGATCCAGGCAATGATTTCTATGACGTCTTATGAAAGATTATAAAGTTGACATATAACTACGGCATAGGGCCGGCTAAGATCATATTGTTCAAGTATGATTGGTTCGATCCGATCCAAGATCAAGGTTGGAAAATTGACAAGCATAATCTTGTGGATATTAACTACCGGCGTCGATATCAAGGATACGAACCATTTGTCCTAGCAAGTCAGGTTCAGCTCATTTACTTCACTACTTATCCTAGACGGAGAAAACTAGATTGGACTGGTGGGCAGTATGCAAGACTAACGCCAAAAATACCTACGCTGTTGACGAAATGGTCTATCAGGAGGACGAGCTACCTTTCATAACAAATACAATTAATGTGGACACAACGGAAGTTCCTCATTACATGTCTAATCGTGTAGAAGAGGTACAAGTATCTGAAGAGGAAAATGAAGTAGATGAAAGGAAAGATGAGGAGGAAGAGGAAGAGGAAGATGAGGACGAAGAGAACGAAGAAGAGGAATGTTTAGAAGATGATTGAAAATAAAATATGTTTAACCACTAATTAACCTCCATGTAACAACTATTTAGACTTGTGAAACGTACTGTCATTATGTTTAACCCTGAATTGATCTCTATATTTCCATCAATCTTACCAAATGACATCCATGATCTTAGCACATCGCTTGAGAGAGGCACATATGGCAGCTGAGGAGGAAGTGGTACTTTTTGTTGTTGAGGAGGAAGTGATACCTCCTGTTGCTGAGAAGGTGATACCTAAAGCAGAGATCAAGGTTAAGGAAGAAGTGCTATCTCCTACTATTAAGAAGAAAGTGATTCCTAAAGCCGAGTTCGCTGTGAAGAAGGCAGTGGCACCAGAAGGCAGTGGCACTGGGAGTTCCAGTCACCTAGCTCCTATAGCTGATCTTGATCACCTGGACCCTTCTTATGTGTAGTGGCTAAGAGACTGGTATCTACCCCAGCATAGAGGGTAGAGTTATATATATGATATGACTTTTGACCGAATTTATCTTCGGTAGAGTTATTTTTGGATTATACTTGGATGTTTCTGTACAACTCTGGATGTTTCTTATTATTTTCTAGACTTGGTTATTATCTAGACTTGGATGTTTCTAGATTACTTTATTATTATTATATAGACTTTGATGTTTCTGGATGTTATTATCTAGACTTGCTTATTATTTTGGAAATTCAACAGAGGGTTACTTTGGGACTTTTTTTTTATAACCTTTGATATGTTAAATGCATGTATATTTGATTTAGAATATGTATTATATTTCTCGTATATATCTATTATTTTTTATCATATGTTATTATCAGGTATGGCAGGACGAAGAGGATCGTACCTTGGAGCATCTCATGCCGGTAGAGGTTCCACCGGTAGAGGAGCATCCCGGCCGGTAGAGGTTCCACCGGTGGACGGAGTGCTCTGTTATCGGATGATGGTTGTGGACCCTGATCTCCTAGTACTCCAGTGTACCGACCAGTCACATCTCCGACTGTATCGATGGTACATGGCATTACCTTTGGGACGGGCAGTTCCAGGCCTGAGACTACCCCGTCCAGCGTTCCTACCGCAGACGGCCCTATAGAGACGAAGGAGCAGATGGTGGAGGTTGAACCTACTCCGTCTCCGCATCAGAGCGATCCCCATGCGCCCCTCCAGATAAGACGAGGACGAAGATTTGGTCCGACGGGCCTACAAAGTAAGTTAATTAGTTAACATTAATTTATACATATATCTATATATTCATGAATATAATTATCGTTGTATAGATATCATCCTCCGTCGGTTTAGAGGGCACTAGGGCTATTTCTGAGGTCCAACTATGGTGGCCCTTGGTTCAACTACTCGGATGCCTCGGACGAGAGAAATGCGTTCTGGTTTACCCATTTTAAGGTGTCATGACTCGCACCCTGATTAGGGGCACGAAAGTGGGTACGTCCAGCCTACGCCGCAGCATCGGCGGTAGAACGCTGTATAGGTCATCTATAAATACTACAACTAAACAGTCTAAAGATACCTGTACAGTATATACTCTCCGAATGGAGGTGACATAGCAATACATCTCAATCACAAAGCAAACTAAGGTAGATAGCACGAAATGAAAATAGGATACATGAAAACAGGAAGTAAGTTCAAGATCCACACAAGTCTAGAGCTATACACAAACAACCCAGAGAATCACAGAATATATATAAACTACTACAGTCTAAAATCTAAAGCTGGATCGCAGTCCAGTCAAGCCTAACAAGTGCTAACTACTCAGAGAGTATAAAATCTAGTGGCCAATCTATCAGGCCACAGCCCTGGCCTGAGTCTCCATCTGTCTCAGAAATATCTGTAAAATTGTCAACGATATCCTGTCAAGAAAATGAGCAAGTACAAACACCAACATCAGTTCCATGTGAATTGACAAAAACTATAAGTGACAGTATAATAAAATACAAGACAAAGATATAGACGACTTGGGAACCATTCGAAAGCCGAGTTACAACCCTTGAACCAAACAAGGACCGGGGTCGTAACCCTTCTTTCAAACAGGACTTAGTCTCAAATCATGGTACAGTATAAAGGCAGGTAGAGCATGTAAGTAAATGAAATCATAGCATGGTGAGAAGTACAGAAAGTAAAGCTGAACTGGATATAGGATACGATAATAAATATAAAATATGATTTGAATTATTAGAGCGATATGTGATCGGCTAGGGAGTCAAGGTAGAGTTATCCACTTGGCCCGACAATCCGCGGTAACCTCAACGGAGAGTCATGCCGTCCAACCTGGATAACTGGCACACGGGGTATCTGCTACACCCTACGTGAGGTGAGGGTGGCGCTAGCAAAATAGTGACATGAGGCTTTGATCACATAACCCCTAATAATTCCCCTATCCCCGAATTGTATCACGGATCCGGACATGGCACGTCATGACACAGGGTTCAAGAATAGGTGATCAGCCCACTCCCAAATCAATGTCTATATAAGTACAGGAAATACGGAAATATCATATACCCATATATCAAGAAAGTCCAGGAATACCATCTCATGACAGGATCCGACGTATACTAGTCCGTGAACCGTCGTGTCGGGAATCATGTAAGACACTACAACTGAAACGGATATACTAGATATCAAGACAATAAAAACTATCAGTGAATATACTTGCCTGTGGTCCTGAGCTGATAAGGTGAACAGACGCTCAGAGTAATCATAGACCTAAAATAAGATACTATGAGTCAAACAGGGTTTCATACTGAAAAAGGAAACTAATTTAAGTCATGAATGCAAGTCTAAGTCAACACTAGGTCAATCTAGGTCAAACTGAGTCATACTAGGTCATATTGGTTTATACTAGGTCATACGAAGTCATTGGGAGTCAATCCAAGTCAAACTAGGTCAATCGGGGTCAAAGGTTGACTTACAGTTGACTTTTGGTCAACTGGTCAACCTTGGTCAACTCTGGTCAACCCTGGTCAACTCTGGGTCAACCCTAGGTCAAACTAGTCTAATGTTGACCAACTGTTGACTTTCAATCAACTGGTCAACTCTAGTTTGGTTTCTATCAAATCTAGTCGCTTAAAGGCTAAGTTTGACTCTCGGTTGACTTTTGTTGACTTTTGGTCAAAATGGTCAACCGACGTCAAACCTAGTCTATGAGCACTATATTTGATCATTACCAACCAAGAGAACCAAGTTCTAACCCTATCTTAGACTCCAAACTCAAATACCCTATTTTTAGGTAAAACCTATATTACCCTACCAAGGTAAATCCTGATACCTTGCCCAATACCAAGGAAACCCCGCTAATACCCAAGATACTAGCCTGGGCTCCTTAGGGTAGCTAGATACCATCCTATCTAGGGTTTACCTACCAAGAAATATGGGTATCCTAGGTATCTAACCTATTTTAGAACATGTGTTAGTCATCCTACCCCTTTACCTTACCAATATCATGAATTATCCGCACATCATTATAGCACTCACCCACACAACTCACTCACACACAACACTCTCATATATCACTCATGACACCACACTCATAGGCCCTCACTTAGGCTTAGATATAGGCTAACCTATAGGCTATGCCAATCTCATATAGGCTCACACACACACTCACACACAAGCTCATAACACACACACACAAGCATGCAAAGTGGACTGATTTTGGGCAGTAATATGGGCTAATTTATTGGACAGCCATGGTGGTTTGAATGGGGTGAATTGGACAGCAATGTGGGTTGAATGTGGGGGCCTAATGGTTGCAAATGGGACAGCCAACAAGGCTTGTATAGGACTGTTGTTGGGGGATGTTTTGTAGTGATATTAGGACTGGTTTATGGGCTTGTTTGGAGTTGTGTTTGGTGGTGGTTCAGGCTAATAACAGGAGGTATGTTGGGGCTGAAATGGAGCTATTATTGGACTGGTTTTTGAGGCATGTTATGGGGCTGTTTTAGAGTGGTTTAAGGGCTACAATTAGGACAGTAATATGGGGATGTTTAGGACTGTTTTAGGATAAAATATGGACTGAACTTTAGGGGCTAATAGGACTGAATTGGAGGCTAATGTGGGCAGCTATATGTGGGCTAATAAGGGGACTAAATGGACTGAAATGGAGTGGTTTTAGTGGTGGTGTTAAGGCTGAATGTTGGGGCAAACAAGGGCTGCATATGTGACAGTTGAAGGGTTGTTAAGTGGCATGTTAGGACTGAAATGTGAAGCAAAGGGGGAAACAGCAATGGCTGATTTTAGGGGGCCTTGTTAGGACTAATTAGGACTGTTATGTAGCTGTGTTTGGGCAGGAATGGGGGGAGCAAGGACTGAAATTTGTGGACTAATAATTGGTGTAAAGGACAGCCAATAAGGAAGGTTTTGGGGACTGAAATTGGCAGCAAAGTGCTGCTGTCCTGATGCTGTTAGGAACCGCAGTACCCCCCCCCCCTCTTTAGCACCATTCACTACTCTCATTCCCCTCTCTAATTCCACACTCAAACCCCTCTCAATCTCTCTCACACCAACTCTCAAACACCACACATACACTCTCTAAACTAACACAAACACATACACCTACTCTCCTACTTGGCCGACCACTATACCCCATCCAAACACAAAGCCACACACCATATTATATATACAGATATATATAAGCCACCATATATATATATATATATATATATATATATATATATATATATATATATATATATATATAAAATATATATATATATATATATATACATATATAGATTAGATAATATGATACAATATGATACTTAGGAAAATACATCCCTAAACACATAAAAATCTGGAGTTAAATATTAAAACATCATTAAATCAATATATAATAATTCCACATGTGTCCTAATAGGGGTTTTCCCACTAGGACACGATCCTACACATAGGACACCTCTACAAGTGTCCAAATAGACACGAAATGGACACAAATGGAGACACAACTATGGGGGTCATTTCTATGGGTCAAAATATTCCTATATGCATGTAGGGATGGATTAGAAGAGAGATTATACCTTCCGGGAGAGAGATTCAAAGGAAAAAAGCCTTCCGACCCGACACCGACACGTAGAGATTCCAAATGGACACCAACGAGCTCCGAATCCTCCCAAACTTGGCTAGCTCCTTCCTTTCATGGGGTAGAGAAGAAATGAAGAAGATTTGGTGGAAGGAGGGGCTAATTTGGTGGAGAAATCAATGGGGTTCCTCTTCTAAATTAATTTGGGGAAGAACAAGAGAGAGAAAGTGGATGAGAACAAATGATGATGATTGATGACTCACTCCTCATCCCCCTTAAAGTGGTCGGCCCCTATAGTATAGGTGTCCCTATTTTACAATGTCTAAAATACCCCCTACTAATCTATTAATTAGTATTCAGAAAGGGCTTATTGGTTGGGACTAAATTAGTCATTCTAACACACTAATCTAACTAAACCTACCATGAACTAATTAGTCTAACCACTAACTAAAATAATTAACATGCGGGCTATGGCTAGCTAGTGTGTGGGTTCCACTAGAGTCAACACTACCCCGGGTCCCTGTTTCAAGTCGGATTGAGCTGAAATTCGAACCCGACTCAAATAACCCCAAAACAATATCATAAATAATAAAATAATTTCAAAATTATTCTAAAGTGGAAAATGACAAAAATATCCCTGTTCCTGAAAACTGGGGGTGACAAATCTATCCACCTTAAAAAAAATTTGTCATTGAAATTAAAACAAAGCAATCACAAGAAACACATGCAAAAAACAATCCCTCTCGAATACTTCCAAAAAATTTCAGCAAAACAAAATCCTTTAAGACGCCACAACACTTGCAAATAAAAACTATTACGTGTCCGCCACGGTTACGAAACCAACACAAAATCTCATCTATTAAAAGCCAAATCAAAAATCGCCAATGCAAAATATCAAAAATAAAATCAAGAGGTCTAATGACTAAAATATCCTTGGGCCAGAAATGATACTGAAACATATCCTAATCATGGTTAGGCTCTAGGTCAAACAGTCTCTAGGGTTTCACTAGTAAAACATCAAAATCAGAAGTCATGGCTTAAAATTTAAAAATGATTAAAATCTCCAAAATCAAAGCATGAATTAAATAACAATAATTAAATGACGAAAATTATAAAATTTAAAATTACTCTCAATTAGAAACTTGGTGCTACTAGTCTATCCACCTTAAAAGAATTCATCCTCAAAATTTAAAGTGAAGTAAACACAGAAAAAAATCATGCAATTTGATAATCTTATGCGTTTGTCCAAATTATGATACTCAGAATCTCCGTCATGCCAGTGAGCAAGGCTACGATAATCACAGAGTCCTCGACTAAGGTACATACCTCTAGAATTATGGTATTTAAAATATTTGCATTGCCGCTAGCTTGGCAGCAAAAACCTTAAATTCCCACACTCGAGAAATACATCCATAATCCAACTATATGTCCTCACTCTGCCTGCCAGCATGACCCTAGAGGATTCTAAAATCTCATAATCGAGACGACCTAGCCCATACGACTTATCTCAGAAGGAAATCACATCACAAGAACAAATTTCATCCAACGAACAAAGAACAGATAGGATCAAAGTTCAAGACAGTTTATAAGAAGGCAAATACGGAAAGGAGATCGAAATATTGGAACCTGTACTCTGCTCTGCTACTGCCTGAGTGGGCTCAACTGTCATGGCGAAAGCTCGCCCCTGCTGGCCTTCTCTAACCTGCCGCACTCTGTCCTGGCCTGCCTGTCTGGCTGCACGGACAGCACAGTTCTTCATCTGGTGGTCTGGAGCTCCACAGAATAAACAAACTCCTAGCTTTATCCTATAAACATCCCGGGTGTGCCCATCTTCTTGCAGAAAGCACACTGGACGGCCTTTCTCTTGCCATGACCCTGCTGCTGGTCGTCACGTGCTGGTGCCTGATGTACTCTATCCTGGTCTCTTCGAAGTCTACTAGCGTGGCAATCCTTCAGCTGGTGATCGGGCGCCCCATAGTATAGGCAGACGTCCAACCTCTTCCTACAAGCCTCTCTAGTGTGCCCTAGCCTCCTGCAGAAAGCGCACCGAGTAGCCTGCCTCTGGCTTGGTCCCTGGTGCTGAACTGGGGTATCCTGAACTCTACCCGGTACAACCCTCTCAAGTGCTGCCATTTCCAGCTGAAGGGAGTTCTCCATGCTCCGTCGTAACAGTTCTGCCTGCGCGCTCTGAGTCTGCAACATCTGCTGCAGAAGGGCCATCATCTCCTGAGTATCTGTTGGTAGCGGAGGCGACGGTGGAAGAATATCAGGAACGACCATGGATGGTCTCGCTGTTGGAGGTGGAAGATCTCCTGGAACCGTCGTTGCTGCTCCCGCCTCAAGGGCATGAACTGAGGTGGCAGCTCCCTCAACTGAAGGTGGAAGACTCCGGGAACTGCCACTGCTACTCCTGCCTGAAGGGCAGGAACTGAGGCTACTGCTCCGGTAGTCGGATGTGGAAGTCCCACTGGATCAGACCTCTCTGGAACTGCACTAGGTCATGCTGCCTGAGAACGAGTCACTGTCATCCTGAAGACGAATTGAACCCAAGAGATCAATATGGCACAAGATAAGATATTATCAAAGGAGGATAATTGAATTCAATTGCAAGAAGAATTGTCATGGTAATCAAAAGATCAGAATTTTCCTAAAATGTGATTGAGTAACTCTTATCATACCCTAGATCCTACGTCCTAATCGCAGGCTCGTAATTAGTACTTTAATTCGAGCACCATTACGAGATCGCACTAATTACGACTCTGACCTGCATGGACCACCACAAAAATGGGTCACGACCCGCACCCGGATTAGGGGCACGAGAAGTAGGTACGTCCAGCCTACGCCGCAGCATCGATGGTAGAACGCTGTATAGGTCATCTATAAATACTACAACTAAACAGTCTAAAGATACCTGTACAGTATATACTCTCCGAATGGAGGTGACATAGCAATACATCTCAATCACAAAGCAAACTAAGGTAGATAGCACGAAATGAAAATAGGATACATGAAAACAGGAAGTAAGTTCAAGATCCACACAAGTCTAGAGCTATACACAAACAACCCAGAGAATCACAGAATATATATAAACTACTACAGTCTAAAATCTAAAGCTGGATCGCAGTCCAGTCAAGCCTAACAAGTGCTAACTACTCAGAGAGTATAAAATCTAGTGGCCAATCTATCAGGCCACATCCCTGGCCTGAGTCTCCATCTGTCTCAGAAATATCTGTAAAATTGTCAACGACATCCTGTCAGAAAAATGAGCAAGTACAAACACCAACAGCAGTTTCATGTGAATTGACAAAAACTATAAGTGACAGTATAATAAAATACAAGACAAAGATATAGGCGACTTGGGAACCATTCGAAAGCCGAGTTACAACCCTTGAACCAAACAAGGACCGGGGTTGTAACCCTTCTTTCAAATAGGGCTTAGTCTCAAATCATGGTACAGTATAAAGGCAGGTAGAGCATGTAAGTAAATGAAATCATAGCATGGTGAGAAGTACAGAAAGTAAAGCTGAACTGGATATAGGATACGACAATAAATGTAAAATGTGATTTGAATTATTAGAGCGATATGTGATCGGCTAGGGAGTCAAGATAGAGTTATCCACTTGGCCCGACAATCCGCGGTAACCTCAACGGAGAGTCATGCCGTCCAACCTGGATAACTGGCACACGGGGTATCTGCTACACCCTACGTGAGGTGAGGGTGGCGCTAGCAAAATAGTGACATGAGGCTTTGATCACATAACCCCTAATAATTCCTCCATCCCCGAATTGTATCACGGATCCGGACATGGCACGTCATGACACAGGGTTCAAGAATAGGTGATCAGCCCACTCCCAAATCAATGTCTATATAAGTACAGGAAATACGAAAATATCATATACCCATATATCAAGAAAGTCCAGGAATAACATCTCATGACAGGATCCGACGTATACTAGTCCGTGAACCGTCGTGTCGGGAATCATGTAAGACACTACAACTGAAACGGTTATAGTAGATATCAAGACAATAAAAACTATCAGTGAATATACTTGCCTGTGGTCCTGAGCTGATAAGGTGAACAGACGCTCAGAGTAATCACAGACCTAAAATAAGATACTATGAGTCAAACAGGGTTTCATACTAAAAAAGGAAACTAATTTAAGTCATGAATACAAGTCTAAGTCAACACTAGGTCAATCTAGGTCAAACTGAGTCATACTAGGTCATATTGGTTTATACTAGGTCATACGAAGTCATTGGGAGTCAATCCAAGTCAAACTAGGTCAATCGGGGTCAAAGGTTGACTTATAGTTGACTTTTGGTCAACTGGTCAACCTTGGTCAACTCTGGTCAACCCTGGTCAACTCTGGGTCAACCCTAGGTCAAACTAGTCTAATGTTGACCAACTGTTGACTTTCAATCAACTGATCAACTCTAGTTTGGTTTCTGTCAAATCTAGTCGCTTAAAGGCTAAGTTTGACTCTCGGTTGACTTTTGTTGACTTTTGGTCAAAATGGTCAACCGACGTCAAAACTAGTCTATGAGCACTATATTTGATCATTACCAACCAAGAGAACCAAGTTCTAACCCTATCTTAGACTCCAAACTCAAATACCCTATTTTTAGGTAAAACCTATATTACCCTACCAAGGTAAATCCTGATACCTTGCCCAATACCAAGGAAACCCCGCTAATACCCAAGATACTAGCCTGGGCTCCTTAGGGTAGCTAGATACCATCCTATCTAGGGTTTACCTACCAAGAAATATGGGTATCCTAGGTATCTAACCTATTTTAGAACATGTGTTAGTCATCCTACCCCTTTACCTTACCAATATCATGAATTATCCACACATCATTATAGCACTCACCCACACAACTCACTCACACACAACACTCTCATATATCACTCATGACACCACACTCATAGGCCCTCACTTAGGCTTAGATATAGGCTAACCTATAGGCTATGCCAATCTCACATAGGCTCACGCACACACTCACACACAAGCTCATAACACACACACACAAGCATGCAAAGTGGACTAATTTTGGGCAGTAATATGGACTAATTTATTGGACAGCCATGGTGGTTTGAATGGGGTGAATTGGACAGCAATGTGGGTTGAATGTGGGGGCCTAATGGTTGCAAATGGGACAGCCAACAAGGCTTGTATAGGACTGTTGTTGGGGGATGTTTTGTAGTGATATTAGATATGGTTTATGGGCTTGTTTGGAGTTGTGTTTGGTGGTGGTTCAGGCTAATAACAGGAGGTATGTTGGGGCTGAAATGGAGCTATTATTGGACTGGTTTTTGAGGCATGTTATGGGGCTGTTTTAGAGTGGTTTAAGGGCTACAATTAGGACAGTAATATGGGGATGTTTAGGACTGTTTTAGGATAAAATATGGACTGAACTTTAGGGGCTAATAGGACTGAATTGGAGGCTAATGTGGGCAGCTATATGTGGGCTAATAAGGGGACTAAATGGATTGAAATGGAGTGGTTTTAGTGGTGGTGTTAAGGCTGAATGTTGGGGCAAACAAGGGCTGCATATGTGACAGTTGAACGGTTGTTAAGTGGCATGTTAGGACTGAAATGTGAAGCAAAGGGGGAAACAACAATGGCTGATTTTAGGGGGCCTTGTTAGGACTAATTAGGACTGTTATGTAGCTGTGTTTGGGCAGGAATGGGGGGAGCAAGGACTGAAATTTGTGGACTAATAATTGGTGTAAAGGGCAGCCAATAAGGAAGGTTTTGGGGACTGAAATTGGCAGCAAAGTGCTGCTGTCCTGATGCTGTTAGGAACCGCAGTACCCCCCCCCCCCTCTCTAGCACCACTCACTACTCTCATTCCCCTCTCTAATTCCACACTCAAACCCCTCTCAATCTCTCTCACACCAACTCTCAAACACCACACATACACTCTCTAAACTAACACACACATACACTCTCTAAACTAACACAAACACATACACCTACTCTCCTACTTGGCCGACAACTATACCCCATCCAAACACAAAGCCACACACCATATTATATATACAGATATATATAAGCCACCATATATATATATATATATATATATATATATATATATATATATATATATATATATATATATATATATATATATATATATATCACCATATATATACATATATAGATTAGATAATATGATACAATATGATACTTAGAAAAATACATCCCTAAACACATGAAAATCTGGAATTAAATATTAAAACATCATTAAATCAATATATAATAATTCCACATGTGTCCTAATAGGAGTTTTCCCACAAGGACACGATCCTACACATATGACACCTCTACAAGTGTCCAAATGGACACGAAATGGACACAAATGGAGACACAACCATGGGGTCATTCCTATGGGTCAAAATATGCCTATATGCATGTAGGAATGGATTAGAGGAGAGATTATACCTTCCGGAAGAGAGATTCAAAGGAAAAAGCCTTCCGACCCGACACCGACACGTAGAGATTCCAAATGGACACGAACGAGCTCCGAATCCTCCCAAACTTGGCTAGCTCCTTCCTTTCATGGGGTAGAGAAGAAATGAAGAAGATTTGGTGGAAGGAGGGGTTGATTTGGTGGAGAAATCAATTGGGTTCCTCTTCTAAATTAATTTGGGGAAGAACAAGAGAGAAAGTGGATGAGAACAAATGAAAATGATTGATGACTCACTCCTCATCCCCCTTAAAGTGGTCGGCCCCTATAGTATAGGTGTCCCTATTTTACAATGTCTAAAATACCCCCTACTAATCTATTAATTAGTATTAGGAAAGGACATATTGGTTGGGGCTAAATTAGTCATTCTAACACACTAATCTAACTAAGCCTACCATGAACTAATTAGTCTAACCACTAACTAAAATAATTAACATACGGACCATGGCTAACTAGTGTGTGGGTCCCACTAAAGTCAACAATATCCTGGGTCCCCGTTTCAAGTCGGATTGAGCTGAAATTCGAACCCGACTCAAATAACCCCAAAACAATATCATAAATAATAAA
Source organism: Iris pallida (assembly GCA_029216955.1). Taxonomy (NCBI): domain Eukaryota; kingdom Viridiplantae; phylum Streptophyta; class Magnoliopsida; order Asparagales; family Iridaceae; genus Iris; species Iris pallida. Next base: position 1,168,056 of record JANAVB010037216.1, on the reverse strand, counting down.
ATAATTTCAAAATTATTCTAAAGTGTAAAATGACAAAAATACCCCTGTTCCTGAAAACTGGAGGTGACATAAGGTAACTAAAGTATATTGCTTTTAGTATCAATCATCTTTTATATATATTATATAACTAAGTATTCTAATTCTTGTAGAAAATATATTTTTATCCACCATATCGGGCTGAGATGATCGAGAAACAATTTCCTGTCGTTGCCACCAAGTTGATCTGTGATGCGATCGACAACCAGAAGGCTCGAGGGTGCTCCGGAAGGCCGATCTAAGGTTGGATCATGCCCAAGCAGTGGACTGCGATGAGAGCTAGATTCGACGATCCTAGGTACAATGAATGGCCAGAGAAGACGAAGGTGGCTAGAACGAGGGCAGGGAAGTGGTGTGGTGGCTCGATTCCCATGACGGAACATTTCCATCGTCTGGTATGTATTTTACTAAAATATTATTTTAATAAAAGTAGGAATAAAATGTTTAATTTCAATAACAAACAAATTATTATAACAGATAATGAGGGGTGAGGACGCTAACATGGTGACCGTCTTCCTGGTCACCCATCGGAAGGACAGAAATCTCATCGATGATAGGGCCACGCAGAGCTATGTAAGTATTACTTTACATGTCACTAACTTTAGTATAACTTAGGAAATATACAATATATATCCATATAGTTATTAGTAAGTACCTTAGACATTAGCAAGTACGACTTAGACATTGGTAGTAATTGTTATGCTTATCGAGATGCATACTTTTCTAGGATGAGTATCTTAGGCTAGAGCGTGAGAGTTCTAGTACACCTCCAGAGGGAGGGGCTATTACTTTCTCGCATCCCCCTTCGGCTCGGTCGTTGGACAAGCTCTGGATGACCGTTATTGGTGGTCTTTAGAGGGGTACGTACTACGGTACGGGATCCTACACGATTTTTATGGCGACGCAGTCATCCAGGGCCCCCTCTGGCAGTGTGCATTCCCCACAGCCCTCACAAGAGTCGGCCCAAGTGGAGGAACTACGTTGCCAGGTTATTGAGCTGCGTGATGAGCTGTTACAAAAGATTGTGGAGCAGCTCCAGTCTCAGCTGCAGACGGACGATGCGATGCTCACTGCATGATTTGATATACTCGAGTGCACCATGAAGGAGACGGACGGATCGTGCCGTTCAGGCGGTACAGGGGTCACAGGTGGCCATGGGCGATCAGCTTTCAAGGCTTGCAGCTATTATAGATTCGACCAACTCTAGACTGCTAGTCATGGAGCAGACGCTTCCTGATCGGGCGTCGACATCCACATCGACTGTATCGATTCCACGGCCTCCTTCTCCTGCTATTGATGAGTCGTCACCGGTGACGTTGACACCGGCGCAGTATACGTTCATATTGTCCCAGATACAGAGCCATAGTCCTCCTCCTCCTGATTAGGCGTAGTCCTTTATTGGACTTATTTTCATGTGTTGTGCTATTGTTTGCTGACCCATTGTTGGGTCTTTATGTATTTATTTTATACATTTAGTAGCAGTTTGTGTTATGTTGACTCATTGTTGAAACATTATCGGACAAACTCTTTTTATAGCCGTTTGGTACTGGATTTGTCTCCATCCGGCTATTTTATGTCTTTCTGACCGTTGGATTCTATTTATTTGATTATTCGTAGTGCATTTTCATCATTTGTCTCTATATTGGTTCACCGGTATTGAGTGTTCCACCGAAGGGGTCGACGAACCCAGAAAATTCTACGGAGGGTTGCTCCGTGTCTATTATTTCTAAAATATAATTTAAACTAATGGAAAAGTAAACAAAATTCTGATTTTGTTAATTTTTTTTGCAAATTAGCGACGTATAGGGATGTTTAGCGATGAATAGTGACACGCTCATACATCGCTAAAATGTATCAGTACGTCGCTAAACTGAAAAAGCAAACATCGCTGACAGTCGTTAGGCGTCGCTAATTTGCTGACATGGCAAACTCGCCATGTCACCAAAGTAGTATAGTAACGTCGCAAATGACGTCGCTAATTATGTATCCGAACGTTGTTAACTTGTATCGGAGACGTCGTTGACAGTTGCCAGACAACGCTAATTTGGTGACATGGCAAACTCGCCATGTCAGCAAAAAATCACTAAACGTCGTAAATTACTAACCACTGAACTGTCAGCGACATTTAGCAACGAACTTTTACATCGCTGATTAGCAACACCGTATTGGTAAATTTTGCTATCCACTGAAAATGTAGCAATGTATTTACGTCGCAAATAAACATTGCCATAGCGACGAATTGCGACGTATTATGTGTTAGCGACCCGAAAATATGCGACAAGGAAAATTTGTCGCTAATTTCGTCGCTAAAATAGAATAGCGACGTGTTTCTTAACTTGAGCGACATTTTATGACGTTGCTAATATGACTTATTTTGGTAGTGTTTTATTGCTCATTCACAAAACTATAATCAATTTACAATATTCACAAATTTTACATTTGAAGAAAATATAATGTCTCACGTAAATAAAATTAGCTAAATAAACTATACGATCAACTCATCTAACTAGTCTATATGTAGATATATTATATACTCATAAAAATACTTGTATTTTAGAGGCCTATTAATATGATTTACCATATAAAATATAATTAAGCTCAAGACCAAAAATGCAAAAGCCCAACAATAAAAATGTTAAATCAATTTTTTTTATTAAAGCTCATATAATATATTTTAAACACCTATTTTAAGTCTAATAGTGATAATAATAAACCCAAATATTTATATGGGCCAAAACTATTTTTAAATAGTTAAAAATAGTATACTCACTATATTTAGTCTATGAAATCGAGTTCGAAATTTACGTGTAGGTCAAACCCAAATATATATTTTTGCTACAAAATAATTTCTAAAATTATTTAATTTACGTAATAAAATAGTACATCTAAATAATACTAAGAGTATTATACACGTATATGTATATATTACACATATACACATAGTAACATAAATACATATATCACATACACTAAATACTCCTAAAACTAATAGAAAATAAAATAGTTAAAATAAAGAAATTAAAACAAAACAAAATGCAGCAGTCCACTTCTCCTCGTTTCATGGGAGGGTAACTAAGTAATCAAAGTAATAAACTTAAAGTAACCAAGGCTAAAACCCAGACAGAAAGAGAGATTGAGAAGCAATTGAAAGGAAGAGAAAAATTCCTTCTCCCGCAGACTTAGAAGGGATTTCGAAGGAGGGAGAGATGAAGACTCACAGTGGAGGCTCAGTGGCACGCGACTCGGTGGAGTCCGGGGCGAAGCTGAACTCGGGAGGGTCGTAGCCGAAGATGGGTGGTGCACGGTCATACGACGAAGGTAAGGGTTTTGATTATTTGTTTTGGTGTATGGTCGGAATGGTGATGGTTTTTGGTGGTGATGATGAAGATGGGCAGTTGTGGTCGATGGTGTAGATGACCGGTGGCGGTGGTGCTTGGTGGTGGATCTGGAGTATGATTTTGTATATGGTGCCTGGCCGGAGTTTGGGTTCGGCAGGAGTTTGATGCTGGCATGGTGGCGTCATCGTCGGAGAGTTGGTCGAGGCGTTAGCCAGGTTGGGCTTAGCCAGAGTAAAAGGATTGATGGTCAGGTCACGACAGCTACGGCATCGTGGCGCTGCTGCTATGCTCCGAGGGTGGAGGAGTCAGATGGATGGTTGGGCTGCTGGCCAGAAAAACTAGTTTTAGGGTTTTGGTTATTATGTCGGGTTGTTCTACACGGATCTGTAGATTGTACCTGTATTTGGGGTGTTGGACACAGGGGGCAACGATGTTGATGTAAATGCAAAAGCGAAAAATAGTGGAAGGGTGGTGGACACGGACACAGACACGATACACAATTTGCTGTGGTTGATGAATGATGATGACAATGGTCGTGGAATTGCTGGACTTGCAAGAAAAGTTGTAAGGAGCTCTCCTTAAATAGGAGGTTTAACTCCTAGTTGGATAAGGCCTATAAGTGCTAATGGATAAGTCCGTCCTTTAGTTTAAATCAAATCAAAAACTTATTAGTAGGTAATACATATTAATTTAAATCAATCGTTAGTATAATCTAAATCCTTTAAATGATCTCAATAATAATTTAAAATTAATACGCAATATTTATCAAATACTATAAATTCTAATGGATGAAACTTCACATAAATTTAATTTAATTCAAATAGAATTTAAATACAAATTGATCCAATCGAAATACTATAAACAATTGTAATAATTTAAATATATTATCAAATAATTCAAATCGTATGATTTCAAATCCCAATCAAATAAGCGATCAACATAATAATTTTTAAAATAACATTTAACATTATCAATTGATTTAATCAAATAAATTCAAATCTTAAATAATCACTTATCATATTAACTCAAAATAATTTCTATCAAAAGCATATTATTATAAATCAAATCTTAATAGTTTAAACATAACGATACCCTCAAAATAATTTTAAAGTATATTTTTATTAATTAAAACCCCATACAAATATTTATGGTTTTCAAAACTACTTTTGAGCCAATATTTTGAAAGTCCATAAGTTCAATTAAACATCTTTGGAAATCCATAATAAAATTCAGGAATAAATATTTTTATAAACTTAAATAGTATTTACAAATCACTACTTTTCGAAATACAAAAGAAAATAATATCATATATCCTATACAGGATTTAAAATAGAATTTTTTTTCCAAACAAAGTATTTAGAATAAAATAATAAAAATGATATTTTTTGAAAATATGGGAAGAGAGGCTACATTTCGAGACGAAATAACTGGAATGCCACCGGATCGAGAAATAGAATTCAACACCTTTCCGGATACACGATAAAAGCACCTTACCGAATGGCCCCAGTTGAGTTGAAGGAGCTCAAGGTGCAACTACAAGAGTTGCTAGATCGTAGATTTATTCGCCCTAGCATCTCTTCGTGGGGAGCTCCCGTGCTGTTCGTGAAAAAGAAAGACGGATCGATGCGGCTATGCATCGATTATCAAGAACTCAACAAGGCTACCATGCGGAACAAGTATCCACTACCATGAATTGATGACTTATTCGACCAACTGCATGGTGCGACAATATTTTTAAAAATTAATCTTCGTTCAGGCTACCACCAACTGAAGATCAAGCCAAACGACGTATCGAAGTCTGTCTTTCGCATTCGATACGGATATTATGAATTCCTAGTCATGTTGTTCGGTCTGACGAATGCCCCAGCTGCTTTCATGGATTTATTGAACCGAGTCTTCCGACCCTTAATCGACAAATTTTTGGTCGTATTCATCGACGATATCCTTGTCTACTCGAAGAACAGAGAAGAGCACGCAGAGCACTTGAAGAACGTACTACAGACTTTGTGCGAAAACAAATTATACATAAAACAGAGTAAATACGACTTCTGGATGAGCAGCTGACGTTCCTCAGGCACATTATCTCTACGAAAGGTGTTGTGGTGGACACAAAAAAATTGAAGCAGTGGTAGATTAGAAACGACCTACCTCGACTAACGACATTCAGAGTTTCCTGGACTTGGCGGGCTACTACCGAAGATGCATACGAAGTTTTTCCAAATTAGCATCGTCTCTAACTCGCCTCACCCGGAAGGGAGTCGTATTCGAATGGAGTGACGACTGTGAAACCAGCTTTCAAGAGTTGAAACAACGGCTCGTCTCAGCTCCATTCCTTGTACTTCTAGATGGGGCAGAACTATTTCAGATATTCAGCAACGTATCGGGAACTGGCCTAGGGTGCATGCTCATACAACAGGACAAAGTTATCTCATATACTTCTAGACAGTTGAAGCAGCACGAGAAGAACTATCCGACGCCTGATCTAGAATTTGTGGCAATTGTATTCGTGTTGAAACTCTAGTGACATTACTCACGCCTCCCTCGAGGTTTGATTCCGAGATCGTCTGCCTATCCAAGTAGATTATACCTCTCGTCACTGGCCACAAGAGCCAGTTGAGCTCGGTACCAAATTTTTGTCGTTACTATGTGAAAACGAACCGACATGTCCCATGTAAACCACCTGTAGAATATATCAATCAAAAATATAAACAGTGGCTTAATCAGCACAACATCTACATAAATTTGAATTTCAATAGAATTATAAGTGAAAATATGCAACAGGAAAAAGTTACTACAGTTCATGATAGGCATCAATAGTACTCATTTCAATATTGACTACGAACTAGTACCAAGTTGGACCTGCCCCCTAAAATCGTGTCTCCTAGAAGAACCAATTCCACTTGGGTAACCTTCTCAAATTTTCCTTTCACCAAGATCTTGCTTTAGGTTGATTCGCAGAACTTCCATCCTCAAATATGCTTATTCATGTACGTCTTGATTCGTTGTACGGGAGAGGTAACCTTAGTTATCAGGAATGTGGTACATCTTGGTTCGTTGTACGGGATCTCGTACAACCATGTAATACAATGGGGGATAACATTAGTTGGATCTTTATTTTGGATCGTATTACGTTTTAATGTTTTCCTTTTTGGTTAATAATGTTTCATAAATAAATTAGTGATTTTGATTTTTGACTCAAGTAAAAAAAATTATAAGGCAAAATTTCACAAATTATCAACAGGACTTGATTGCATGTTACTTAATTATACCCTTCAGTACAATGTTTAAATGATCACACACAAACATGAAAAAACATAGAGCACAACCGAAAGTTTAGTACAAGACATCAAGATTTATTAATCAAAAGTAAAACACAATAAAGACAAGTAAAAGTATGGAGCATTATCTTGTAGAGATTCCCATTTCATTTCTTCCAACTTAGCAGCCGACTCCTCCAAGCAAAAATTATCTACAGCAGTGTCTTATTTCTTGAAAGGTCTATACTTCTAGCTATCTAGAAATAAAGGCTGTTAGAGCTTTTCCTTAACATGTAGAGAGAACTTGCTTTCAATACATGCCTAGTATTATTTAGCCCCACATTGAAAAAGTATCATAAAGTGTATCTCAATATATACTTGCACTACCAAATTACAGCATTTTAGCGACGGCCATTTAGCGACGGAAATTTTCCGTCGCTATTTCCGTCGGATCACCGACGGATTTGTGACGAAATACCGACGGAAAGCAGTGGACAATTTTTTTTTATTTTTTTATGTCCATATCCGTCGCTACGCCGTCGATAGGTCGTCGGCCAAGTAGCGACGGTTTTATATCCGTCGCTAGAACGTCGCATATTTTGGAGGCAAAAGCCTAAAATATTGGCGCGAGATTTGACTGACGACTTAGCGACGGAATAATCCGTCGCTACTCTGGCGCGAGATTTACTGACTACTTAGCGACGGAATAATCCGTCGCTACTTCCGTCGCTAATTTCTGTACCCTAACTTAAATTGAACCGACGGGGGGGAAATTTTCATTCCCCCCCAAAACACTCTCTCTCTTCCCTCTCCCTCTCTCCGACGATCTCGCTCTCTCCGACCGGCGATCTCCCTCTCTCTCTCTAAGGTATGCTCTCTCTCCCCCCTCTCTCTCTCTCTCTATCTCCCTCTCTCTCTCTCTCTCTTTTACGATTTGGGTGGTTGGGGTGCTGTCGTAGTGGTCGGAGAGGGTGTGGGGCAGGGGGGTTTCGGGTACGGGGTGGGGTGGTCGGGGCAAGGGTGGAGTGGGGTGGTCGGGGGCAGGGGGGGTCGGGGAGGGGGTCGGGCAGGGGGTCGGGCAGGGGTGGGGGGTGGTCTGGGCAGGGGGGGTTCGGGTAGGGGGTGGGGTGGTCGGGGCAAGGGTGGGGTGGGAGAGGGGGCAGGGGGGGGTCGGGGAGGGGGTCGGGCAGGGGTGGGGGGGTGGTCTGGGCAGGGGGGTGGGAGAGGGGGTCGGGCAGGGGTTGGGGGAGGGTCGGGCAGGGGTTGGGGGGGGTCGGGGCGGGGGGGGGGGGGGCAGGGGGGTGGGAGAGGGGGTCGGGCAGGGGTTGGGGGGGGTCGGGCAGGGGTTGGGGGGGTCGGGGCAGGAGGGGGCAGGGGGGGCAGGGGGGTGGGAGAGGGGGTCGGGCAGGGGTTGGGGGGGGGGGGGGGTCGGGGCAGGGGGGGCGTAGGAGGGACTCTGGAGTCCCCGCACAGGAGTCCTCCTCCTCCTCTCCCATAGACACACACACACACACACGGACACACACACACACACACGGACACACACACAGAGACACACACACACACACGGACACACACACACAGACACACACACACACACACACGGACACACACACACACACACGGACACACACGGACACAGACACACGGATACACACACACTCAGACATATATATCATGGTTTAAAGTATCGGCCGATACCGATCCGATACGGCCGATACCGATACGGTCTGGCATGTTCCGATCCGATACCGACCGATACCAAGTATTGACCGATACCGACATTGGGGGTCTTTGTTCCGATCAATTCGACAAAGAAAATTAAACAAAAAAGACAAATCAACAAGGGTTTAAAGCATAACAAGGTTGTAGAAGCATGTAAAAGAAGAAAATCACATCAATTGAAGAAAATCACATCTATTGTTTGTAAACCAATCGGTAAGGGTGACTACTATTTCATTTAATTTCAAAACTACTAAAAAATAACACTGAAAATACTTAAAATTATGCCTAAATGTATAAAATATATGTTTTTAAATGTAAATAATTTATTAATAATTATTTGTTCTCCGATACCAAAAAACCCGATACTCCGATCCGAAACCGTCGATACTACCGATATCGCCGATACCAATACTCATAGGAATAGTCCGATACCGATTCCGATACCGATACTTTGAACCTTGATATATATATATATATATATATATATATATATATATATATATATATATATATATATATATAGGCATAATTTTAAGTAATTTATTAATAATATATATATATATATATACACAGACACACGTCGTGAAGTCTAGTATATATATTTGATTAGCTAAGGTAGAAGTTTAGCCTAATTAAGGTTAGTTTTGACAGAGTTGACTTGGACTCCTAATTTGACCCAGAACTAGTCTAGTATACCATCTGCTCCTCCTTTCTTCCCTTCTTCTCATTCGACTATCTCGGCCTCCTATTCGGCCTACTATTCCGATATGCGTTTGAGACTGAAGAAGAAGAAGAAGAAGAAGAAGAACTTTATGAGGATGAGGATGAGGATACAGATGAATTCGACGATGATGATGATGATGATGATGATGATGATGAGGCCGAGGCCGAGGAAGAGGACGATGACGATGATTAAATATCGCTATATTTCAGTTGTATCTTGAAGCACCCAATATCTAGTCTCGAATCCTAAATTACCCTATTACATTTGGATTTACAATTACAAGTCTAGTGGAACACAAGATGCCCTTTCATCAAAAGTTACAAGAATTGTACTTTGTTGTATTGGTGCGTGATTTTATCAGATTTTGTGTATCTAGCTTTTATTCGTACTTCACTTCTGATTGTAATATTTATTTCAGTTTGGGATATTTGCGTATTATTGTATGAGTTTCTTTTTGCAGATGGCACTCCTAGGCCTACTCGTCTGGGCGGCACTCATCGCCCTGCTGCTGGTATGGATATGTTTAGTTTTATATTCATTTATAAATCTATGTTGTCGGTATTTTGTTTATGTGTTCTATTTACAGGGCATGGTTGCGAGCACCCGTACTGGTGGTGCTGGCCGTGGTCGTGGCGGTGGCGGCGGCGACGGCGGTGGTGGTGGTGGTGGTGGTCGTGGGCGTGGGCGTGGGCGTGGTGGTAGCGGTCGTGGTCGCCAGCCGCATTCCCCGGATGTGACCTCCGATCCCGACTTGGAGAGCCCAGACACAGGCTCTTCCCGCCGTCATTCTTCCTCGGTGCTACCGACATCGTCGTCGAGGCCTGTGACTCCATCCGCTAGCGGATCCGTTCCGCCACCGGATGTACCAGCGGATGCAGCAGCAGATGCAGCAGGGGGCCCAGCAGTTACTGCAGGGTGGGCCTCGGAGTACCCCGGGATTCAGTTTCATCCTGTTACCGGGGAGTACGTGCGCGGACCCGCGGATCCCCCGACGCCACCAGAGAGGCTGGTGGGCGAGTTCCGACGAGAGCTATGGCCCGCTGGTGAATCGTAAGTTAATTTAAGTTAATTTATTAAATTTATTTCATTTATTCAAGTTAATAATCCAGTCGTTGCTTCTTTATAGGTTTTTTTCCGTGGGATGCTGCCCGGATTCTAGGGCGCATTATCCGGGATAACTACCATGGCCCCTACCTCAATTTTTCTGAGGTGCCTCAGGACATGAAGTACGTCTGGCTCGACGAGATGAGGGTATAAATCCGTCGGTGAATTATTAATTATTCTTTTAATCATTAAATTTTTTATTACGTGATATTTGAATTTGTATGTCAGAGGACGTTCTGGTGGCCCCTCCATCGCGAGGAGGCGATCCGCAGGACCTACAAAGCCGCCGCCGGGAAGAAGATACGGGATGCGGTGTACGACCTTCGTACGGCGCATACGAGGAAGGACTGGTTCCGGGCGGAGTACTATGAGCAGATGTTGGAGAAGATGGATACTCCGCAGTTCAAGCTGAAATCGGAGAAAGCTAAGGCTAATCGACAGGTCGCGGGTCTGCATACCGGGGGATCAAGGCCCCACGCATTGACGCGTGCAGATTTGGTGAGATAGAGCAAATTCAAATTCATTCTATTATTTAATTTCGTACTGTTAATATACGAAGTTAATTAAATTCTACGTATGCAGGCCCAACGGGCGGTGAAGCAGGGGAAAGAGGCGGAGACGGTCACCGCTCACGATGTATTCGTGCATACGCACAAGAGGCGGAAGGACGGGAGCTTCGTCGACGCGAGGGCCGAGGAGACTGATGTAAGTACTTACGTTTATGAGATTTATGTTAGAAATATAATTATTGTTAAGTTAATTAGATAAACTTAGAATTCAGACTATAACTTAGGGAAACATAGGATTTAGATTATAACTTAGGAAAACTTATAGTATAAACACATTCATTGGATAGGCTGCGTATCGTGAGGCACTTAGTCGGCTTGAGATCGAGCCCCCTTCCGAGAATGTCGGCGAAACGACGCCCACCCAGACGCACTCTTCTATGGCCGCTCGCTACGACGACGTGTTCGTAGAATCCGTCGGCGGCGTTAGGAAAGGGCGCGTCTACGGCTTAGGTTCCATGGCGCCCTCGTTGCAGCCGTCTCCGAGATATCCACCGCCTCCGCCTCCCCCAGCGCCCCCGGTTGACGATGTGAGGGCGCAACTTGCGACTCTGACCTCCGCGGTGTCAGATTTGTGGGCGATAGTGTTGGGGCGCTATCCGTCTGCTCCCGGTCCGTCTGCTCCCGGTCCGTCTGCTCCCGGTCCGTCTACTGCTGCTGTCGGTGCTTCGGATCGACCTGGTCCTTCTTCCCCCGGACGGCTTTCGTTTAACCGCTCTGCGGACGCCCGTATCGTATCGGATAACACCATCTTGACGCTCCTTGACATGATGTCGCCAGAGCAGCTACGCGCGCTTCCAGACCATGTCTTGTCCCAAGTGCCGGCACACACGGTGGAGGAGTACATACGCAAAGCGGATGCGGCGGCACGAGCACGAGACGATCCGACGGACGGGGTTTGATTTTATTTATGTTGTTGGTTTTGTAGACATTTGGATACATTGTATGTTCGGATATTTTTTTTATGTTTGGATAATTTAATGTTGGATATTGGATATATTGTGTTGGTAATATTTTGTTGGATATTGGATACGTTGGATATTGGTGTCGGATATGGATATTTTGCATATGGATATATGGTGTTGGATATTGGATACGTTGGATATTCGTGTTGGATATGGATATATGGTGTTGTATATGGATATTTTGCATGTTTGATATTGTGTTGGATGTGTTGTATAAACAGGAAAGAGTCTGTTTGCAGTATTTTTTTTTTCAAAAATTAGCAGTTAGCGACGGACTGGCGACCACTCAGCGACGGATAGTCCGTCGCTAACTGGAGAAACTGAGGTTAGCGACGGAGTGGCGACGTAAAATCCGTCGCTACCTGGAGCATTTCAATAAAGCGACGGATTGGCGACGGACGATCCGTCAACCTGATGCTGTTTGATGTCCAGAAATTTTAGCTTTCGCGACGGATTGGCGACTAACTTACGGCGGACTGGCGACCACTCAGCGACGGATAGTCCGTCGCTAACTGGAGAAACTGAGGTTAGCGACGGAGTAGCGACGGACTATCCGTCGCAACCTGGAGCATTTCAATAAAGCGACGGATTGGCGACGGACGATCCGTCGACCTGATGCTGTTTGATGTCCAGAAATTTTAGCTTTCGCGACGGATTGGCGACTAACTTACGGCGGACTGGCGACCACTCAGCGACGGATTATCCGTCGCTAACTGGAGAAACTGAGGTTAGCGACGGAGTGGCGACGTAAAATCCGTCGCTACCTGGAGCATTTCAATAAAGCGACGGATTGGCGATGGACGATCCGTCGAACTGATGCTGTTTGATGTCCATAAATTTTAGCATTAGCGACGGATTGGCGACTAACTTACGGCGGACTGGCGACAAAGTCCCGACGGACTATCCGTCGCTAACTGTAGGAATTTAATGTATCGACGGATTGGCGACGTAATATCCGTCGCTACCTGGAGAATTTTACATTGAGCGACGGTTTAGCGACGGAATGTCCGTCGGTAATTGGGTATCAGAAAATCTCTGATACGCTTTTGCCGACAAATTTACGACGGATTAGCGACGGATATTGGGTATCAGAAAATCACTGATACGGTTTTGCCGACTCGTTAGCGACGGAGTTTTCCGTCGCTAACCCTATATCCTGATACATGTTTTGACGAAAGCTAGTCGATAATCCGTCGCTATATATATTTAAATGCGCCGACGGTATTCCGTCGCTAAGTCGTCGCTGAGCGACGGAGTAGCGACGGATATGTTTTAGCGACGAGGTTATTCCCAACGGCTGTTTTACCAAAATATCCGTCGGAAATCCGTCGGTATTTATTTTTGGCGACGGACTACCGACGGATAAGGCCGTCGATAAATCCATGTATTTTGGTAGTGTTGGTATGTGTTGTTGAGATATGCACATGGGGTGGTTACCCTAAGGAGGGAACCATGTGGGTGATTTTACTAGGAGGTAAGGTTAAGACTCCATGTTAAAGCATTAATGCTTTTTGCTCTTGGAATTTATTCCGTTAGAGCTAAGCCCCATCGGGGCTTAGCGCTTCGGACTTGGGCTCGGGCTCATGGGCTCATAAGGCGTAATGTGGCACTTTGTGGACGCACTTTGCATTGTGCAGCCGTTCATGCGCCAGTTCGTGTGCTAGTTTGCGCAACCAGATGGCGTGCCAGTTGGCACGACCAGATGGCACTGCCAGATGGCGCGACCTGATGGCGCAGTCTGATGGCGCTGCCAGATGGCGCTGCAATGGCACGACGATTTGCGCATGGTGTGCACAGTTGGCGTGTGTGCGCGTGTGCGTGTGTGCGTAGTTGGCGCGTGTGCGCAGTTGGCACAGCGGTGCGCGATTGCGCACGCTGTGTGCGGTTAGCGTGCGCTATGCGCCAGTTGGCTCAAATCGTGTCTGTACACGATTTGAGTGGTTACGAAATGTTCAGAACGGTTTTTCCCACGTTCCGAACATTTTGCATACTGGGCGGTTACTACGTGCGTCTATTTAAGTCGCTCTCTTCTCTCTCATTCAGTTGAGTTGACAAAACACAAATTTCCGGAGAGTCAGAAGAGAGAACTGTGCGCCATTTCAGTCCATCGGAGGAGTCAGAAGAGCAGAGTGTTCCAAAGTTCTCCGTCGAACTTGCTGGTTCCTAGAAGCTGTTCGTGTGGGGCAAATCAAGCTTTGAGTGTCGGTGATCATTCAACCCAGCTGGCCATTTCATCATTCTGTCCGTTCCATTTTCTGCCCATCCACTTAGAACTCGTTCTAAACGTGTCCATTTTTGATCTAATCAGAAAGTTTCTGAGTAGATTTCGCTGCTGCTGTCACGAATTCTTTTGTGCCTTCTTCGAAGTGTCACATTTAATTTCGTCTATTAGAATCCTCCGGGATCTCTCTTGCGCACCTTCCTCAAAGTGCTGCACCAATATCAGTTTTTCATTAAAAAATTATGTCCCGGGACTAACAATCTCAAAGCTTGATTTCACAAGATAGAAAACTTTCGTGCTTCACTCATCAATCCTAAATTTAACAAGTTAGACAAATTTGATGGAGAACACTATCAATTCTGGAAGAGGAAGGTTAGCCTCAATCTTCAACTTGCTGAAGTTGACCACGTGCTAACCGAGGAAGAACCGACTGTTCCAGAAACTGGGTTTGCAGCCGCAATTACTCCTGCTACTAAAAGTCAGACCGAAGGGAGAATAGCCTCTGTAGGCTTCTTATTCTTAATGTTATGAGGACTCCCTGGCAGAATCATATTCTAAAGAGACTATTACAAGGGAAATATGGGAGTCTCTGGAAAAACTGTACGAAGATGACCAGAACATGAGCAAGATATTTATTGTTGAAAATTTTTCACAAGTGGCTCTTTGAAGACGAAAATTCTATGCTGTCGCAGGTGAAGGAATTCCTAAAGCTGAGACAGAAGTTGGAAGATGAAGGGATGCCCCTCACCGACAAGTTTGTTATTGGAGGGATCGTCTCCAAGCTTCCCGTCGGTTGGAGCAAATTCTATACAAATATGCATAAGAAGAAACTGGAGATTAGTCTGGAAGATCTCCTGCAAGAAATTTACGTTGAGGACCAGATGAAGGCTCAACTGAAGGTGGACGCTCTGTCCAAACAGATGGCTAACGCCAATTTGGTACACTCCAAGGAATCTAATGGAAAGCAGGTAGTTTCCCACAGTAAAAAGAAGGACCTCAACAGTCTAAAAGTGAAGGGGACTTCTTTCAAACAATAGAAGCCAAAGTCCCATTTGGCTTGTTTCAAGTGTGGTAAGAAGGGCCACTTCAAGAGTGAATGCAAATCTAAGCCCAAGCAATCAGAGCAAGGTGAGCCTAGAAAGGTTTCTATGATTACTAATGTAATTGCTATAATTGCTCAGGTCACTGCGGTGGGGGCTGGCTCTGACTGGTGGGTAGACACTGGTGCCACCTGCCATGTCTGCTCAAGCAAGGAATGGTTCACCACATACACACCAACTTCTAAAGTTATTATGGTAGCGAACTAGGCACAAGCTGAAGTGCAAGGGATCAGGACGATGGTGTTGAAGATGACTTCAGGAAAGTCTCTGACACTTTAAGGTGTGAAGCATGTACTTGCTATCATAAAGAACCTGATCTCTAGAGGCCTACTCTGTAACACGGACCTAAGGATAGACATCAATGCTGGCCAAAAGGTGATGTCCATAAAAGGAACATACTTGGGAAAGGCATTGTATACCGAAGGAATGTTTAAAATTCAGCTTGTAAATCAGTCCAATGTTATTAATACAATCGCTCATTCTGCTTATACTCTTGAGTTGTGGCATAATAGACTAGGACATGTTCATTGTAAAAGAATAAACAGAATGTCTAGTCTAGTACTTATCTCCAAATGTAGGGGTAAGGTAGGGAAGTGTGAAGTGTGTGCTCAGACTAAGATCACAAAGAAATCCTTTTTGGGTTAATCGAAGCACAGATCATTTGGAGTTGGTACACTCCGATATGTATGACTTTAAACAATTCTCTACAAAGGCGGAATGAAGTTGTCACGACCCGTACCCAGATCAGGGGCACGAGAACGTGGGTACGTCCAGCCTACGCCGCAGTGTCGACGGTAGAATGCTGTATAGGTTATCTATAACATCTAACATCTAACAACAAGGAAATATAACCTGTCATCTCCGCACGGAGGTATAATATAACATCTCAACTATATCTCTCAATCACAAGTCTAAGAAAGATAGAGCACGATATGGAATCAGATAAAAGGAAGAAACTAAATATAAATAGTAGAGTTATCACAACACATAGTAGATATCCAACACAAATAAATACAAATCCTGAATATAAATAAGTCTCTACTAACAATCGAAATAATCCGATACAACATGTAAACTAATAGTTCTAAACTATATCTAGGACAATATCTACTGAGCATGATCCTCCTCAAACTCCTGCGTGCCACCCTCGTATGCCTCGTAGAAGGTAGGACAGTCATCTATATCATCTGTAAAATTTGTCAACATATCCAGTCAAGATGGAACGAGCACATCACCTCTAATAGTTCAAAATAATTGACAAGCGCTATGAGTATGAAATAATAATGAAATTCTTGATGATCAAGTTATAAAGGTAATGTATAATGAAAAGACAAGTGTATAAAGAACATATAAGAACAGGCAGTTATATAATAATGGTATACCTGTCATGCAAGGTATGTAATAGACAACTTAGAGAATTTATGTTTTGACCAGTGATTTAAAATACCAATTTGTCATGTGAACGGTTAGAGGAAGATATCCAGCAAACCATACACCTACGTGTGTGGCCGCTATTATTCACGCAAGATCAACAGGATAGAAAGGGTATGTTCACATGTCTCCTAGGTATTTTTCCACCCGACTAGTACACATAGAATCCAGGTTCTTCGACACGCATTTTATTATTCGTGATAGATGCATTAGTCATGATTTACATTATTCGTGATAGTCATGAAACCACGTATCTCCAGTCAAGGAATCAATAAAATACCAATCAGTGAGTCTATCGTGTCAGAATCAAGATAGAACACTAGTATAACATGCATCACAGGATATATCAACATAATGAAACTATCAGAGAATGTACTCGCATGTCGTTCTGAGCAGTAAATATGATTCAAGGTCCAAGATAGAGTCACAAGAACCTAGATATGAGTTATCCGAGTTAATTGGTGTTTTAAAAAGAGTTAAATATGAATATTCATGGTGAAACATGGTTTCTCGGTCACACTAGTCAACTGATAGTTAACCTAGTCAAACTGGTCAATCTAGTCAATGTCTAGTTAAAGCTGGTTAATTAGCTAATCTAGTTTATACTCTATATAATGTATCTTACATTAATATCTATAATATCCTAGCCATATAGCTATATGACTCTATTAAGACAAAACCAAGATATCCTAAATTCTAACATACTTGAGCCTATACCCTTGGTGCTTCATGTATCCATAACCTACTCTAATAGGTTATACTTTACCTTAGCCTTAACTACTTAGATAGTTATCTAGTCACCTTACCTAAAGTACATTCAAATGGGCTACCCTCTACCCATCTCTAACATAGTCTAAAACTTATAGGTAATATCTTACCTTAGATTAGATAATCCATTACCTATACTATATAGGTAATGTCATTTGCCTACTTGGGTTAGGTACTAACTTGATATATATACATATATGTATGTATTTATATAGCCCTCACGTGCTGGAGGAAAAAGTATAATATATATATATATATATATATATATATAGCCCACTTTAAAGTAGGTAGACCTTAATTCTTCCTAGCCCCTAACCTAACTCAAGATGTGAATCAAGAGTTTCACATCAAAGCTAATAGTGGCCTAAAGGCCAAACCAACCTACCAAGTGGCAGGATCCCCTGCTGCTGCCCTAAGCCAAGGGTCTGCAGGAGGATCCTATGTTGCTACAGGCTGCTCATGCATTTGTTGTTGCTGCCTGGGCCAGTGCTGTAAATACCAAGGCATGGCAAGGCCAAGCAAAGCTCTGAAATACAAGGCCAAGCCTGGCTGCTTGCATTTCCTGCTGTAATGCCTGCCGATGCTTGCATTTGCAAGACCAACAAGGCTCTACCACAATTTAGTTGGTAATTTACATTACCAATATAACACACACACACACACACACTCTCACAATTTCAAGTAGACATTGACCTACCTCTCAAATCCCAAATCCTAACTGATACAAACAATATCCTAACTCACATTCCCTCATACTTACCTATCCTATACTAAACATTCTAACCTCAGATTGTATCTGATACTAACTGATTTAGGCACTTCACCCTTCCACTCTCACAAATCTCTGACACACTAGGATACTAACTGAACACCCAAGTTGGTCCTTCACTGGACTGACACACAGGATCGACCTCTTCTTTTCACTACCCTGTCCCCTGCTCATACCTCACTGCTCCTGGTAGTGACTACCTGCTTATAGGGGCACTAAGCTCTCATTCTCTGCCTGCGCTCTACAAGGAATCGAACAAGAGGAGTCTCTGCCTGACCATTGGCCTACTACCAAGGAGGCACTGGCCTAATGGTCAATAGCTCGAACAGGGAAATCCCTTCACAGATTTCCTGTAGGGACCCTGCCTTCCCTCACCCATTATCTCATACCTAGTATACTTGGACCCAATCATATGGCACTAACCCTCTGCCACAGACACTCAAGACACCACTGCCACTCTCTACTGATACTAACTCTGATACATTCCTTCTATCTAACTCACTATACATTATTACACTATAAAGGGAAAGGACTAAATCAAAGTATTCCTTATACTGATACTTGTAGGAAGAAACTCCACACTCCAAAGCATCTTATATCTGATACCACCAGTCTAATATCGACTGAACACATGATGTGGCTGCTAATTGGATGTTAAGGTGAACAACGAGATGGGTAGTGTAAGGAATGAACGAATTTGTCCACCACTAAATCAATGAACTGCATAAAGGAAAATGGTCATTGCAAGGGGACTGTGTAAATACAAATTTTTAAGGTGACACAGTGGAAATGAAACTCCTTCTAACATATCTGGAACCCCAGTCGAACATACATATAAACATCTCACTGACACAACCCCAACCTTGGTTCCTACCAATATCTAACCACATCTCCTCCCACAACTCAAGATACATACTGATACCTTAACTCCCAACTGAACACATTCTAAACTTAACTCAAATCACAAAACACTAAATCACTAATAGACTATCTACTTGATATCTAAGATACTCAATAAGATACTCACTCACATACCAGCTATGGCATTGGCCAAATGGTCGAGTGCCTAATTTCCACTGTATGCCGCCCAAGACATTAGCCCATGGCCAAGGCCAAACATTAGCCTAATGGCCAATGGCCTCATTTGGCCAATAATAAGGTATTACCTGTAGCAGTTCATTGCTGATAAGGGAGAAGCCTAAAGCAGTTGCAATGGCAATGCCTATGCAAGATCCCCCTCCCCTCTCGAGCCACTGTTCAGTGCAGTAGCCAAATGGCCCTGCCTGAGCATGCTCTGATCCTAGCAGGGAATGGGCACACAAACCTCTACCTGGGCACTCCTTAAATTTCCTGTCAAGTGTCAGTCCTTAATAGAACTCCACTGCCTACCTCTCAATAAATCACTCACAAACTAACACCCTCTCAAATACCCGGTACATATCCTCAAAAGCCATATCCTACTGGTATTCACATTTTTATTACCTACACTCTCTCAAATACTGATGCATACACCCCTCTTGCATTTAACCAAACACATAAATATATACATATATACATATATAAATACCTTAGAATCTCATGAACACCTATCAAATGAATAGCCAAACTATATCAAGCAAGTAAAACTGAAAAACAGAACCTATTTGGTCATTGTGACTTTTTGGCAAACACCTAGGGATCCAAATTCGTAGCCCTACACAAATGGACACAAAACCCATTGTAGACATCACAATAGCACTCAATAGGACCCCAATCTACCTCCTATTAGTCATGGGTAGGGTCTCCTATATGAATGCAAGGATTTGGACCATGGAAATGCAAGTTTAAAGAGTTATAACTATGTGGAATGAAGCCTCTACCAATCCCCACAAATTTAGGGAATATGGATGGAGAAGGAGCCTTCTCCTAGCCTCCTTTTGCTTCCCCAAGCCTTTGCCCAACATATGTAGGAAAGAGAAGAAAATTTGGGAGAGTTTGGAATGAAAGAAATGTATGGAAACCCTAGAAATGAATAGTGGCTGCCATTGGTGGTTTGAGGGGATTAAATAGGCTCTAGACTAGCCCTAATCTCTTCTTTACACTTAGTATTAGGGAGGTCCTTAAGTGGGCTAAGTGGTTTGGCTCTAATTAAGGCTTGTGTTCATCCTAACCATGAATAGAGTCTAATTTATCAACTAGTTGGTCAAATCAAATTAAATGGGGTCCACCGTGACTAATGATTAGTTAGATTGCTAATAATTACATCATCATATTAAAAGAAAAATATACCAAATTTATGAAATGACAGAAATACCCTTGTCCTAGAAAAGTGGTAGTGACAAATCTTCCCCCCTTAGAAATTTTATCCTCGAAATTAAGATGGTCGTACTTCTTCTAGGTTAAACCCCCAACAATCAAGGTCAAGAAAATTATATCTAATACATGCAAATTATGGTCCTACTGGTCGTGATATCACAGTCTTGATCAGGGTCACTATACTATCTATCACAGCACAAGCACAAGTCAAAAGGTACTATTGAAACATACAATAAGATGGAAAGACGAAACAAGAACAGGAAGACAAACCTACTATCCCATCACCTGCAGCATCGGCCTCCTCGACCGTCAATACAAAAACCCTGCCCCTCTGGTGCTGGACATGATACGGTGCCACAGGTGGCCTAGTCATAGCAGTTACGATCATCTATCCGTCACACGACTTCTTACATAGAGATGGCCAGTCAATATGCAAGATGTGCCCCTAGCAAAATGTCTCAAATCGTGTAGTGTGAGTGCCATGTCCAATAAAGATATAAGAATATTATACAATGAGAAGGTAGTCCGCTAAAACTAAGTCATCATACATCAAATAAAATAAAATAAGGAAAACGACTAATAGCGTCGCTTGCACCCAAGTATGGGTTGGACCCACAGTTTATAATAAATGAAACTAACAAATATGAAACAAAGTAATTAAATACAAAAAATAAATAATATAACATTAAATTGGCAAGGTATACTTGCCTGGTGGTTGTTCGGTGTTTTGACGACGTCCAGTAGATGAAATCAACAAGTCAAAAGAGGTTACAAGTAAAAAACTCCCACAAACGTCCCCAGATACTGAAACAATTATTACTAACATTTTTGGAATAAAAGAAATGTGCTAAAATGTTTACCCAAAAGTCCAATTCTGGACACAGGGCAAAATCATTATTTCGGGTCAAAACGATGTCCGACGTTGGACCCGCTTTGTACTGAAATATTTGCCAAACCCTGTGGTCTCTAAAATCGTCAAACTATATATCTATGGATTCGTTTTTTCGAGAAGATCTCAACGGTAAGTCCAATTTTGGATTTCGATGAGCCATGCACAAAATTGCCCGTTGAATCGGATCGTGGGGCCCGTAAAATGGCGATCCGATCAACTGTTTCAGAATCGGACCAAACTTGGCTCACAGGACAGTAAAATATTTTGAGTCCAATGGCGCAAGTTCCGTCGCGATTTGACGAGTGTGCACAAAGTAATTGGAAAATTTTAGAATAGGACGATACGACGTTCTTCGACGGATACAGGTGAAATTCGTTGCACACACGCGACCAAAAAACTCTACACAGGACGTATTCTAAGATTTTATTTGGATGAACCACAATCGGCCTCCAAAGTTGAGGGGTTGGGACTAAAGTTGTCATGTTTCAAAATTTCTGAAACCCAGTTTTTTCAAAATTTCTGGACGAAATTTTCGAACAAATTGTTGCATTAGAATTTATTCTACTTCAAGGGAATCGAAGTGGGTCAGGTTAGGATTATACCCGCACGATCGGTTCTGGAAACGATTGATCATGGAGGAAGTTTTGTCTCGGCGAAGTGGGGCTGAGCAACCTTGTTGCTGTAGGTGCTGCTGTTGATGCTGTTGTGCAGCCGTACGTGCCACGACAGCCGGTGGTGGCTCCTGTGATGGCATGTAGGCGTCTTGCAGGCGGAGGGGATGCTTGCGTGGGTCAGGGCAGCGTCGGGAAGGCGAGAAAATTTTAAGAGGTTCTTATTTCTTAGTGTTTTCCATGAATCTGCAGTCAATATCTCGATCTATATATATATATATATATATATATATATATATATATATATATATATATATATATATATATATATATATATAATGATTTGAA
Organism: Iris pallida; assembly: GCA_029216955.1. Classification (NCBI taxonomy): domain Eukaryota; kingdom Viridiplantae; phylum Streptophyta; class Magnoliopsida; order Asparagales; family Iridaceae; genus Iris; species Iris pallida. Next base: position 1,145,906 of record JANAVB010037216.1, on the reverse strand, counting down.
AACTGAATCCGATTTGGACTTAGATCAATTCTATGGTTTAACCGGTAGAGAATCTAGGTTGGTTGTGATGGAGGAGATTTGAAGAGATTTGGTGAAGGATTTAGAGAGATCCAAATTTGAATTTGTCGAGACTCTAAGTCTCTGTACTGCACGGATTGGGCGCAGTTAGGAAGAAGAAGGCATTGTAGCAGTTGTCCTATTCCTTTTTTTTAAAAGCTTATAACTGTAGAACACTTACAAAAAAGAGAAGAATTACTGTCTTTTCTTATTAGCACAAGGTACCATAAATCGAGTACACTTGAGAGATCGTGCACTGAGAATCCCCGAGTACAAAAAGAATTCTGGAAAATGGGACGATGGAGAACGAGCGGCAGTTGCTCCTTTACTCCGTTGGCACTCTGATTTACAAAAGTGGAAGAAAACCTAAGAAAATTGCTAACTCTCGGCTCACTGGCAAGAAGGGAAGCAATTTGGCTCTGAAATGCTCTATGTTATGTTCATTTGAAGAGGCATATTTCCTCTATTTATAGTCGTTTTGCACTAAAATGACTGTTATGCGCACACAGGTGGAGAATACACTGATCTCCCTTTGGGCGCATAGTATTGCTTTGGGCGCATAGGATGTAGACGCATAAGAACTGGATGATCGTGGGGTTGACGTGGCCGTATGCTTCGGTGCACGACTGCTCGTGGAGACTGGCGTGGCTGCATGTCTCGGTCCATGACTGATCATAGATGTTGACCGAGTCATAGAGCTGTTCTGACTTGGGCGCATAGTGTAGGAAGACAACCATGCGCCCACCTCTGGAAAAATCATGTAGACGCATAGAATTTACTACATGTGGGCGCATAGTCACTTCTTTATGTGGACATATAGTATGGATATTTTTTATGTGCCTACCTGTAGAGTCGCCATTTTTGTAGAACACTTACAAAAAAGAGAAGAATCACTGTTTTTTCTTATTAGCGCAAGGCACCACAAATCAAGTACACCTGAGAGATCCTACACTGAGAATCCCGGAGTACAAAAAGAATTCTGGAAAATGGGACGATGGGACGATGTAGATCGAGCGGCAGTTGCTCCTTTACTCCGTTGACATTTCGATTTATAAAAGTGGAAGAAAACCTAAGAAAATTTCTAACTCTCGGCTCACTGGCAAGAAGGGCAGCAATTTGGCTCTGAAATGCTCTCTGTTCTAATCATCTGAAGAGGCATATGTCCTCTATTTATAGTAGTTTTGTACTGAAACGACTGTTATGCGCACACAAGTGAAGAATAAACTGATCTTCCTATGGGCGCATAGTATTCCTTTGGGCACATAAGATGTAGGTACATAAGAACTGGATGATCGTGGGTCGATCGTGGGGTTAACGTGGTCGCATGCTTCGGTGCACGACTGCTCATGGAGACTGGCGTGGCCGCATGCCTCGGCCCGTGACTGATCGTGGATGTTGACCGAGTCGTAGAGCTGTTCTGACTTGGGCGCATAGTGTAGGAAGACAACCAAGCGTCCACCTCTGAAAAAATCATGTAGGCACATAGAATTTACTACATGTGGGCGCATAGTCACTTCTTTATGTGGGCGCATAGTATGGATATTTTCAAGCTTCTACAAGACCCCCTTCAAATTTTTTGATACTCGAACGAGTTCGAAATACTTTGAAAGAAGCATGGGAGACTGTCTTCTTATGGCTCTCTAGGCGCATAACAGACCATCTCTTTGGGCGCATAGATGTTGCCAGGCTGTCAAAGATGACTGTTGAGATCTTTCTCAAAAATCTAAACTAACATATTCATTGGAACGAAATTTGAATAGGTCCATCCTTTATGCGATGTCTACGCATAGTCCACATCAGCAAAATAGTGGGCGCATAGTGTGCAAAGAACGAGTCTTTGCGTGGGCGCATAGACCATGTGGACGCATAACTTCTCGTTCGTGCCTATAAATAGGCCTTGAGGAGAGAAAAATTCATTTTTCTCTCTTTTTCTCAAAAACTTCCAAAAGACTTTTTATTTTTTTTCTGCAAGAACATGTCTCTCAAGGCTATCAAGAAGTCCGCGAAGGGCAAGGAGGCTGCACCGAGCGGTTCTCCTCCTTCGGCAATGTCTCCGCTAGTCCAAGACCCCATTCTGGGTGAGGCTATGCTTTTAAAATAAAGTCTCGAGCATTAATTTGCTACGCTCAGACTTCTCTCTGCTTGGGCGCATAACTATTGATATGCGTCCAAAGCAATTTACCTATGTTTAGTATTCTTATGCGTCCACAGAAGTATGTGCCCACACACTTGTTGTCTATCATGCGCCCACACAGAACACTTCTGTGTTTGAAAATTCTTATGCTCCTACAAGCTAGTTGGGTGCATAGAAACTGGGAGCATAGAAATTTTTCAGCACTTAGCTCTTTTTTCTATAGATTCTAAGTCTGACTTTTTCCCCTGTCTTTGCAGTTGACATGGTCGTCCCGGAACTCAGTGGAATTCCTCTCAGCTCTGCTCGCCAAGCTCTTGGTTCAAGCCTCGTCACTACCATGATTAGGAACGTTCAGGTTAAGATCAGCCATAACTAGCCTTCAGTGCGAATGATCGTTATGCTTGAACATGATAATATATTCCTGAAGCAGATGATAAATGATAAGAAGTTCTTGCTCGCAGGGGCGCGGAGCTTTAAGAGACCGTACTTCTTGTTTGGAGACAGCCTGGGGTTTGAGGACGGTGAGACGATACGCCTGAAAGACCCTCTGGTGGTCAGGTTGAACAACCTAAGGATATGGTTGTCGTCCATGGATCGCCAATATCCTCTGTCGATGTTCACCGATCTAGCTGTACGGAGACAGATAAAATAGGACCTTATCACCCCCAGTTTTTAAGAACAGGGGTATTTTGGTCATTTTTTATTTTAAAATATTTTTTGGATTTATTTTATTATTTATGATATTATTTTGGGGTTATTTGAGTCGGGTTCGAATTTCAACTCAATCCGACTTGTATCGGGAACCCGGGGTAGCTTTGACTCTAGTGGGACCTATTCATTAGTTAGACATGGCCCACATATGACAATATTTAAGTTAGTATGGTTAGACTAAAATTTTATGACCAGGTTGGGTTAATTAGAGATTCAAACTAGACTAAATTAGCCTCAAACTAAAACCTAATTTAAGTTAAAACCAATAGGAGCTGGAGGGGGGTATTTTAGACTTTTTATAATAGGGACACCTAGCCTACTTGGGCCGGCCACAAGGGGGATAAGGGGTGAGTCACCTCATTTGTTTTTATCCACAAATTTCTCTCTCTTATTCTTCCCCAAATTTTAAGAAGAGCCTCCATTGATTTTATCCCCAAATCAATCCACTCTTCCACCAAATCTTCTTCATTTCTTCTCTACTCCATGAAGAGAGTGTGCTAGCCAAGTTTGGGAGGTTTTGGCTTTAGTTCGTATCCATTTGGAGATCTCTTCATGTCGGTGTCGTATCGGAAGGAGTTTCTGTCACGCCCCAGAACCAGAATACTGGAGAGCGGGGGCAGACATAGCCAGCTACGTATAACGTAATGGAATCCACCCCGCTATACGGTCACGGCTGTCTAGATATGTGAGGGTTTCACTACAATCCATCAGTCTCTTAAGGTCATAAAATAGCCTATTGTCTCAATCTCAACCAACTAATAATAATCACAAGATATCAGATCACCAAATATACAATTGTAAGGCGTCCCAAACATTACATATCCAGATGATCATGAAGCTAGTCGTACAAAATGTAAGGACTAGCAAGAGTTTAAGTCATACATGATCAACCTCGAGTTGCCAATCATGCTTACAGCCCGTAGGCAGACAGTAAATAAAGTTGCAAACGAGCTAACACTTGCTCGGCGGCTAAACGCCTCAAAAAGAATAATTTTACAATAGAGTGGGAGAGCAAAAATAAACCCACTCATTGCCCTGGTTACGCCTGGTGACCACCATCGGGCTGAAATGCAGGAAGATCCTTTGGTGCTGCTCCGGTATCTGGCCATACAAAACCAGCTGGGTCAGACCCCAGAAAGAGCAAGTGCCACAAAGGAGGCTTCACTTAGGAACTAAAACCAGCAAATCATTAGCATTCAACATATAAGAAAACAACAGTAAATAACACAGATTGAGGTTTGTGCACTACCAATGCACTTATCCCAATCAGAGAAAATAATTAAGAGAAGCATCATTGACATAAAAGAACTGGAGAATCATGCTAAATAAAATATAACTGGACAATATATGAAGAGAAAACGAAGGTACTATTCCGGAAGCCAGGTTACAATCCTTAAACCAAACAAGGACCGAGATTGTAACCCTTCGCCTGAACAGAACTTAGTCTCTGATCATTTATTGCTAAAGGTGCCAATCATTATCGTGAAAAGGAGAGAGTACAATGACAAAAGTGGCAATGAAGAGTGCAATATGCTAGAGTGACAACAGAGTACAATCATTATAGTGACAATCTGGAGTGACAATTATTCAATCATTCTGGTACAATCTTGTAATCAATCACTTCTAGACAATACTATACTGGACTAGACTCCATCCAATTAATCATGGCCAATCATTTCCTACAGCTTTCTACATTAACTAACTAGGGTTATTACAATCCTAGTTACTAGCAAGATGCAATGAGATTATTCCAAGTAGTCACAGGCCCTGCAGCTATCCAGGTTATCCAGGCAATCATTATAGTGACAATCTAGAGAGTACAAGGCATTAGAGTGACAATAGAGTTCAATCATTAAAGTGACAATCAAGAGTGCCCCACATGACAGTGGGCTGGAAATGTGCCCTACTCGTCGGCAGGCTACAAGTCCAAACATTTGCGGCCGGGATAACGGGATCGCCTGTAACTGGGGAACATCTCTTCATGTCTAGTAAATTATACTAGTCATTAACCTTAGTCCATTTCAGTAGGTACTCCTGACCGTGGTACTCAGGAGTCCCCTCCTAGACATGATGCAAGACAGGACTGGATAATTTGTACAAGCACAATCGCCCACGGTGTCAGGATCAATTATACAGGTCATGTCATGCCAGGTAGCCGTCGCAACAGCTATTCGAGAAATCATATCAGGTTATCATGTCAGGTGTACTTTGTCAGGAGTGCGCCACGACGGGCCATTATCAGGTCATGCCAGGTTATCATGTCAGGAGTGCACCACTACGGGTCACTATCACGTCGTGTTCAATTATCAATTCCAAACATACAAATGAATTCATGATTTTCAAGTTCAGGACAAAAGGCGTAAGGATATAAAATGGACGTAAAATATCTAATAAAATATCAATATACAGGGCTATAGAAGAGCCATGCGGCTAAAGCATATGCGGTCAAGAAAGGGTAGGCTCATGCGGCTAGAAGAGAACAGCCCATGCGGCTGAATCAGTGGTTCCATGCGGCCAAGGATTTGGGTTCAATGTGGAGCAGGCGCGCGGCTAGAGAAAAGCCCAAGGCGCATGCGGCTCAGGGTTGCGAGAAGTCCATGCGGCCAGGAAGGACTGGGACTCATGCGGCTAGCTAACACTCAGGAATATACGACCGGGCAAGTGGAGTTCCATGCGGCTCGATGTGGTGGGCGCATGTGCGACTGCAAGGGCAAGGGGCGCATGCGGCTGAAGGGAAATCGAGCCTATGCGGCCAGGAGCATTGGAGTCTATGCGGCTCAGAAGGGAAGAGTACTCATGCGGCTGAAGGATCAGGGCCTATGCGGTCTACAAGTGCTAGAGTTCATGCGGCTCAAGGAGATGGGCACATATGCGGCCGATGGGGAATGAGCCCATGCGGCTCAGGAATTTCAGAACTTATGCGGCTGGGAATTAGGGCGAGTCATGCGGCTAAGTGAGTCCGACTCTCATGCGGCTCAAGAACTTCCAGTCATGCGGCTGGATAGAACACTTGCCGCGTGAATATTCATGCAGTCAAGTCAAGCACTGTTCATCTTCTCCAAAATTTCAGAGAAAAAGAACACCATGAGAGCCAAGTCCTCAAGCTCCATAACTCCATCATCCGGAGCCTAAATCCGAACTTCCATAGGTCAAAATAGGGTAGAACGAGATTCTCTACAACATGGAATCATCAAAACATAGAAATAACAAGATTAAGTAGATCAAAACCCAAGAAATCCGAAAATGAAATAAACTTAGATCTACAAGAATCTAGCCATGGAAATTAAAAATGTCAAGTACTAAAGTGCTTTAGAATGCAGTAAGGAAGAGAATGAAGCAATAAAATTTGGAGTTCCTCCATGAAGCAAGTTGTACTTGCCTAGACCTCTCTCTCCTCTCTCTGGTAGGTAGGAAGTAAATGAGGAAGAAGAAGATGATAAATGAAGAGAGAGAAAGAAGAAATGGCAATAAATATCAAAGGTGGTGGTAGGTAGGGGGTTCACCTTGGGTTCATCATGAACCAAAATAATCCCAACCGAACCAAGCCAACCCGGGCCAAGAATAAACCAAGCCAAGCCATGAAGAAAACTAAACAATGAATCATGCAATACAGAATAAAATACGTACACGTATTCCAGAAATACGTAATACGAACCACAGGCATTACAGTTTCCTTGGATTTCACCTCCCGGAAGGTAAAATCTACCCTCTATTTCGATCCTACATGCATATAGGATTATTTTGAACCCATAGGAATGACCCCTATGGTTGTGTCTCCATTTGTGTCCATTTCATGTCTATTTAGAGTTATTAGGACTGTCCTTGTTGTGCTTTGTGTCCATGTAGGAAACCCCCAATATTGGACACTTGTGTTTAAATAATTTAATATATGTTTTAATATTAGATTTTTATATGTTAGAGATGTGTTATTGCTTGTCTTTACATTTTTCTCCATGTATCATAATGAATCATAATATATATACAAGTATTTATATTATTGATATATATATATATATATATATATATATATATATATATATATATATATATATATATATATAAGAAAAAAAAAAAAAATATATATATATATATAAGAGATTGATAAGCAATAAGCAGCAGCATAAGTAGTTGCAGGTTGCGGCAGCAGCAGCCATAAGCAGCAGCAGCTTCTGCAAGCAGCAGCAACAGCTTCTGCAAGCAGTAGCAGCAGTTTCAGCAAGCAATAAGCATAATCAGTAGCATAAGCAGTTGCAATAAGCAGCAGCTTATTGGCAGCTTTTTGAGCTTTTTAGCCGTTAGTTTTAATCCCCTTTTTCCTTTAGAAATTAGCCCGCTTCCATTTAGCCATTTTCCTATATTAGTTGGCCCTTGTTAGATAGAGTTTGCTACCAAGTTGTTAGATATTTGTTAGTTAGAATTGTTAGTTAGAAATGTTAGCTTATATGTTAGTATAAGTTAGGATATGAGATGTTAGATTTGAGAGTTGTGGACCTAGTGGGGTGTGTTTAGGGAGTGTACTAGATAAGTTAGTATCCTAATAAAGCTAGTATGGTTGGATAGTGCTAGGAGAGTGGTATCTCAAGATACCAGAGGGTGTCTCATGATACCTTAAGGTAATTTTGAGAGTGACCAACATGGGGATAAGATGGACTAGATGGGCTAGATACCTAGATTTTTGGGTTGGTAATATCTAGATAGGTTAGTGTCTAACTACCCTAAGAAGCCTAGATCAGTCTACCAAGGTTAGGAAGGGTTACCTTTGTATCGGGGCAAGGTATTGGGAATACTTTGTGAAGGGTAATAGATAAGGTTAAGGTAATTACCTAGAAGCTAAGGTATGAGTCTAAGGTATTAGGATATGGTTAGAAATTGATTGTCTTGGTTGGTAATGATTAGGATTAGTGCTATTAGTCTAGTTTTGACCTCGGTTGACCGTTTTGACCAAAAGTCAACAAAAGTCAACCGAAAGTCAAACTTAGCCTAAAAGTGACTAAAATTGACCCGAAACCAAACCAGAGTTGACCAGTTGACCACAAATCAACAGTTGGTCAACATTAGCCTAGTTTGACCTAGGTTGACCTAGAGATGACCAGAGTTGACCAGTTGACCAAAAATCAACTATAAGTCAACATTTGACCTAGTTTGACTTGGATTGACTTCCTGTGACCTAGTATGACCTAGTATGACCTAGTATGATCTAGTATGACCTAGTATGGTCCAGTATGACCTACTTTGACCTAGTTTGACTTAGACTTGCATATCATGACTAGATTAGCTTTCCTTTCATTATTAAACCCTGTTTTGACTTATGGTATCTCATCTTTAGGTCTGTGATTACACTGAGCATCTGTTCACCTTATCAGCTCAGGACCACAGGTGAGTACATTTACTGATAGTTTTTATTGTCTTGATATCTGCTATATCCGATTCAGTTGTAGTGTCTTACTTGATTCCTAACACGATGATTTCACGGACTACTATACGTCTGATCCTGTCATTAGATGTTATTCCTGGATTACTTGGTATATTGGTACAATACTCGATTTGTTACCTGTACTTGTATAGACATGGACTTGGGAGTGGGTTGGCCTCCTGCTCTTGAGTCCCATATCATGACGTGTCATGTCCGGATCCATTATACTATTCAGGGATAGAGAGTTATTAGTGGTTATGTGATCAAAATCCCTACTTGTTCTTCACACTTGTACTTGTTACATATTTATAGCTATACCCTCGTCTTACGACGGGTAAAGCCTGACCCTACTTGTTCATAGCTTTCCATGGTGGCCGGCCTGATCCTGCTCCGTTGTACACTTGTTCATAGCCGGTCAGATGGAAAGCCTGATCCTGATTTCCAAGCCGATCACATAACGCACTAATAATTTATGGCACATTTTATATTTATTTTATTACATCATATATCCTACTCAGTTCCACATTCAGTACTTTTCTCACCATGTTATGATATTCAGTACTCACATGTTCTATATGATCTTATGCTAAACTTGATTGGAGGCTAAGTTCTGTTCAGGAGAAGGGTTACAACCTCGGTCCTTATTTGGTTTACAGGTTGTAACTTGGCTTTCGAATAGCTCCCAAGCCATCCTATATTCTGTCTTATATTTCATTATAATTATCTCTTATAGAATTTGTCAATTCATATGGAACTGCTGTTAGTGTTTGTACTTGCTCATTTTCCTGACAGGTTAACATTGATATATTACAGATGATTCTGAGGCAGACTGCTCGACCTACTATGGGGTCGGGGTAGATTGAAACTTAGGCCAGGACTGTGGCCTGATAGTTGAGCCAGTAGACTTTGCACACCCGGACTAGTATAGCTTAGTTAGGTTTGCCTGGACTACGATTCAGCTAGTGTTTTCAGACTGTTGTATTCTATATTATATTTTGTGGCTCTGTGATGTTGTTTATTTTTCTGAGCTGTGTTGGATCCGGAACTCATTTCATGTTTTCACTTTTATCATATTTCTATTTCATGCTATCTATCCTAGTTTTATCTTGTGATTGAGTTATGCCATATTATATTCCTCCGTGCGGAGATGACAGGTACCATTATACTGTTTAGTTGTAGTATTTACAGATGACCTATACAGCATTCTACCGCTGATTCTGCGGCGTAGGCTGGACGTACCCACGTGCTCGTACCCCTAATCAGGGTGTGGGTCATGATACGTTTTTGTGGTGGCCCATGCAAGTCGATGTCGCAATTAGTGCGATCTCGTAATGGTGCTCGACTTAGAGTACTAATTACGAGCCTGCAACTAGGACATAGGATCTTGGATATAATAGGAGTTACTCAATCACATTTTAGAAAAATTCTGATCTTTTGATTACCATGACAACTCTTCTTGCATTTGAATTCAATTGTCCTTCCTTGATATTTCCTATCATGTGCCATATTGATTCCTTGTTTCAATCTATCCTCAGGATGACGATTACTCGCTCTCAGGCAGCAGGACCTAGTGCTGTTCCAGAGAGGCTCAATCTGGTAGGACCTCTACCTCCGGCTGCGTAAGCTGCAGTTAAGGGAGCTGCCACCTCAGTTCCTGCCCTTCAGGCGGGAGTAGCAGCGACGGTTCCAGGAGGTCTTCCACCTCCAGCTACGGGACCGTCTATAGTCATTTCTGAGACTCTTCTACCACCACCTCCACTACCGACAGATGCACAGCGGATGATGGCCCTTCTACAACAGATGATGCAGACCAAGAGGGCCCAGACAGAGGCACAGCAGCACCAGGCTGACGCATCCTACCGCCAGACAGATGTGCTGCGACAGAGTATGGAGAACTCCCACTAGCTGGCGATAGCAACAGTTGAGAGGGTAGTCTCGGTTACAGTTCATGGTGTCCCAGTTCAACAGCAGAGTCAGAGGAGGCCTGACACAAGTCTAGATTTCAGAAAGATGAACCCGAGGGACTTCAAGGGTACCGAGGGTATCCTGTATGCAGATGACTGGTTGGAGGACGTCCAGAGGAGCCTAGAGTTAGTAGAGGTTCCGAGGGGACTATGGGTCACAGCTGCGGCAAGTCAGTTCTTCGACATCGCCTTGACGTGGTTTCATACGGATCCTCGTGCATCAGTGAGAGGTTTGACATGGGAGAACTTCAAGCGGCTCTTTAAGGAGAAGTTCTACCCCGATGTGGCTCTAACAGCTCTTGAAGCCCAGTTCGTCGGATTGGTGCAGGAGAACTCGTCGGTGGACGAGTATGCAGTGGAGTTCTTCTATTTGAGTAGATTTGCACCAGATTTGATCCATGATGAGGGGTATAAGGCCTCCAAGTTCAGGAGAGGCCTTATTCATGCGGTTCACACTCGTACTTTCGAACGACGTGACGCGACCTTCGAGCAGATACTAATGGAGGCACAGATAGCAGAGGAGGACTTCGGCCTCAAGCCAAAGAGGGGCAACGATATTCTTGGAGCGAGCTCTAGTACGGGGCCGGCAAAGTGCCTTCACTTTCAGTAGATGCCGTTTTAGCAGCAGCCTCAGTTATAGCTTCAGCAGGCACTAGCACGTGCCCACCAGCATCAGGGTCAGGGCCAGAGGCAAGCCATGCAGTGTGCTTTCTACGGGAAGCTGGGGCACACCCGGAAGGTTTACAGGATGAGGCTGGGAGTTTGTTTATTTTGTGGAGCTTCAGATCACCAGATAAAGAACTGTGCTACTCGTACAGCCAGACAGGCAGGCCAGGACAGAGTACAGCAGGCTAGAGGAGGCCAGCAGGGGCGAGCTTTCGCCATGACAGTTGAGGACACGCAGGCAGTAGCAGGACAGATTGCAGGTTCCAATCTTTCGATCTTATTTCCGTATTTGCCTCCTTATAACTGTCTTGAAATTCGATTATATCTGTTCCTTGTTAATTAATTAATTTTATTCTGTTATTCTTGTGATATGATTTTGATTTTTCCTCTGAGATAAGTCGTATGGGCTAGGTCGCCTCGATTATGGGATTTTAGAGTCTTCTATGGTCATGTTAGCAGGCATAGTGAGGACATATAGTCGGATTATGGACGTATTTCTCGGGTGTAGGAATTTAAGGTTTTCGCAGCCAAGCATGCGACAATGCGAAAATTTTAAATACCATGATTTTAGAGGTATGTACCTTAGTCAAGAACTCTGTGATTATCGTAGCCTTGCTCACTAGCATGACGAAGATTCTGAGTATCATGATTTTGGATAGACGTGTATGATTATCGAACTGTATGATTTTGAGACTATAATTGAGGATAATTTTGAAATTTTGTAATTTTAATCATTTATTTATTAACATTTAAATCATGATATAATTTTGGAGATTTTTTTTTATTTTATTATTTTTAAAACTATTAAAGCCATGACTTGTAATTTTGATGTGTTGCTAATGAAACCCTAGAGACTACTTGATTTAGAGCCTAACCATGTGATTAGGATATTTTTAATGTCATTTCTGGCCTAAGGGTATTTTGGTCATTTGACCTCTTTAAATTATTTTGGTATTTATTGCATTGGTGATTGTTAATTTTGACTTTTGATAGGAGTGATTTTCTGTTGGTTTCGTGTCTGTATCAGACACGTATCAGTTTTTATTTACAAGGTGTTTGATGTGTCTCAAAGATATTTTTTTATTTTATTGGTGATTTTTTGAAAAGTATTTGAAAGGGATTGTTTTCTGCATGTGTTTCCTGTGATTGCTTTGTTTTAATTTCGAGGTCAAAATTTTTTTTAGGTGGATAGATTTGTCACACCAAGTTTTCAAGAATAGGGGTATTTTAGTCATTTTTATTTTAGAATATTTTTTGGATTTATTTTATTATTTATGATATTGTTTTGGGGTTATTTGAGTCGGGCTCGAATTTTAACTCAATCCGACTTGTATCGGGGACCCGGGGTAGCTTTGACTCTAGTGGAACCCATTCATTAGTTAGACATGGCCCAGATATGACAATATTAAGTTAGTATGGTTAGACTAAAATTTTATGACTAGGTTGGGTTAATTAGAGATTCAAACTAGACTAAATTAGCCTCAAACTAAAACCTAATTTAAGTTAAAACCAATAGGAGCTAAGGGGGGTATTTTAGACTTTTCATAATAGGGACACCTAGCCTACTTGGGCTGGCCACAAGGGGGGATAAGGGGTGAGTCACCTCATTTATTTTTATCCACAAATTTCTTTCTCTTGTTCTTCTCCAAATTTTGAGAAGAGCCTTCATTGATTTCATCCCCAAATCAATCCATTCTTCCACCAAATCTTCTGCATTTCTTCTCTACTCCATGAAGAGAGGGTGCTAGCCAAGTTTGGGAGGTTTTGGCTTTGGTTCGAGTCCATTTGGAGATCCCTTTGTGTCGGTGTAGTATCGGAAGGAGTTCCCTTAGATTTCACCTCCCGGAAGGTAAAATCTACCCTCTATTTCAATCCTACATACATATAGGATTATTTTGAACCCATAGGAATGACCCCCATGGTTGTGTCTCCATTTGTGTCCATTTCGTGTCCATTTGGAGTTATTAGGAGTGTCCCTGTTGTGCTTTGTGTCCATATGGGAAACCCCCAATATTGGACACTTGTGTTTAAATAATTTAATATAAGTTTTAATATTATATTTTTATATGTTAGAGATGTGTTATTGCTTGTCTTTACATTTTTCTCCATGTATCATAATGTATCATAAAATATATACAAGTATTTATATTATTGAGTGTATATATATATATATATATATATATATATATATATATATATATATATATATATATATATATATATATGTAACACCCAGTTTTCCAGATGAGGGTATTTTTGAAATTTTATAATTATAATTATTATTTATTGATATTTATTTCATATTATGATTTTTGGTGATTTTTGATTATTTTTAAACTATTTAAAAACTGGTTTAAGTCATGACTTGTGATTTTGGTGTGCAGCTAGTGAAACCATAGAGACTGCATGACCTAGAGCCTAGCCATGTCATTAGGATAATTTAATTATCATTTTTAGCCTAGGGGTATTTTGGTTATTTTGACTTATTTGAATTATTTGATGATTTAGTAAATTGGTGAATTCTAGGTTGACTTGACTTGTTGAGACCTAGTAAACTAGCCTAGAAGCTAACCCTAGCCATGGTGACCCTAGTCTAACTTAGGTTAACCTACTTTTAGTCATTAGGAACTAATTTTAGAATGAGGGGATTTGGTTTAGTGAATTTAAGTCATGGTTTATCGTTTCATGAAATAGCTTATGACTTCATGACTTGATTAATCATAACTTAAGCCCATGGCCCATAACTAGAAGCCCTAACCCTAACCAAATCCTAAATGACCAGCCATAGGGATCCCCACCCTATATAAACACTTATTCTCTAGGGCTTGCCTCCTTCTTTCATTCATTTCAACATTGGAAAAGAAAGGTAATTGTCCCCCTTCCAAAAATCCCCATAAATCCATTTTAGTTCCTTTTTTATTCTAGTTTCTTACATTAGAACCTAATACTCTCCTACTTTCTGATTTTGGGGTTTAATCCCAGCTTTGGGACAATTTGGAGCTTTTGGCATCAAGAGGAAAAATCCTCCATTTAAAGCTTTTCCAAGCTTTTTGCACATATAGGTAAAACCCTCTAAATTGATTTAAATTTTAGTTTTCTTTGCATGTAGGGATAGATCTAGGAGTCCCCTAGGTGTCCCCAAAATTTGGATGGAATTCATGTCCGTTTGGTGTCCGTATCGGACATGTGTCATAGTGTCTCCTAGGTGTTTGATGAAATGTTTGTGAGAATTAAATGGTTTTATTTTCAAAAACTAATTGAATGGAAAAATAGGTTTTTATATGTAGATCACGAATCCATTTGACTGAGTTGACATTAGACACGTTTGGACACTATTTTGGCACTTGGACACGCAGTACGAGACACCGTACGGGGATCGTGCGGCTGCCCTGCTGCTCGACACTGATTGCGGACACGACACGCAATGGTTTGACACCAAATTTTGTGGACACATTCCCCTAGTGACTGACACGACACTTGTAAAATTTCACACAACCTTGATGTGTGTGCACGGAGAAAATTGACCCGCACTGTCTTCCTCACTGTTGCACACACGTACAGACACTCGACTGATACGCACTGTTTTCTTAGACACGACACAATGTGGACTCTTCGCAGGCGGTTGGACACCTACCCTGACACTTGGCGAACACACGTGCATGGCCACGTGTCTCCACGTGGCCTGTGTCACGCACAGGACACGCGTGCATGCGTGCACGACGCTGCGTGCAGTCCAGTGCACGTGTGCGTGTCTGTGAGTGATTGTGTGTTCTGGACACGTTCGTGTCCACATGGTTGGACACGAATACCTTGCTTGACACGTGTACACTTGTCTCACATGTTACCAACCTATTAAATTTGATTTAGATGTTTAATTGGGTTTTAAATTCCTGAATTTCCCTAAAGGGTTGATACCAACTGACACAATGTTCAGAAATGAATTTTCTGAGTTGATTTCTGTTTACATGTTTTTTTATGGTAATTGAATGTTAGATAGGTTCACCTACATAATTGTTGAATGATGAACATGTAAATTTAGATTGGTGTTGATGCAATGGGATTCAAATTTCGAAATCAGGATGTTAGCTGTTAAGGACTGGGTTTATAATCTGAAATTGTTAACTTTCCTCCCACACATTGTTTCCAATGTTTAAACTAATTTTCTGTCATTGTTTTTAAATTCTGTGAATAACTGAATCGATTCATTTCCTATTTGCTGTCATTTTATTGCCCTTTTCAAATTGGAAGTTGATGTGAAGTTGCCAATGTCTTGTTCTTACTGTTTGTACATTGCACATTGCCATGTTATTCCTGCTAACACCCACAAGCCAAAACCTGAACCCCACTCCCTGTTTTCCTAAACACACACAAGCATGTGCCACTTGACACACCCTAGCCTGTGCACACACTGCTCACTGTCTCTGATACATTTATACACACACACACACACACTGTTTGAAACTCACACACATGACCCTGTGCACACACTCTTGACCCCCCAGCATGGTTGATATGGAATATGTTCACATGTTCAGGTTCATATAGGTAGGTGCATCTCTGATTTAGTGTGTGGTTTTATGAGAGTTAAATGAGACTAACAGTAAATGAAAACCTGAATTTGTGTATAAACTGAAATGTGTATAAACTGGAATTTAGATGGGTTCAATGTAGAAATCTGAGACCATGCATACACTCACATATACTCCTATACACCTGTGTACACACACCCTCCTATCACTGTTAACATCCTATACCCACACATGTAAATTCTGAGATCCCCTTTTCACTGTCTTCCTGAAATTACACATGAGACACACACCATTCACACACTGAAATCTGGACCCCCTCACACATGTTTACACACACTGCCATGTTCCTGAGAACCACTAATTACCTGGCACTGAGTTTATGTAGATAACTGAAATGGAACACCTTCACATGGACTGATTGGAAGACTGAGAACACCATTCCTATCACCATTACACTGTACATATAGGATTAGTTGGGTTTCAGGTATGGTTAGATTGAGATCAGTCTTGAGCATGAGGATACATTGTATACTAATTTTCATATTTATTTTCTTAGGTTATTGACACTTGAATGCTTGATTTCCTGAGATTGTGGGGTTAATGTTTCACCTTGTTTTGAGGGTTCAATAGTATTTGGGTTGGTTGTTGAAGGTTAAATTCTGGGATTTGAATTGGGAGAGGTTACAGCAGTATGTTGCAGTAGCAGTAGGTGCCATAGCAGTGTAGTGGTGGGTGTGGAATTCAGTATCAGCTGCCTAAGCCTTGGCTTGACCTGGCTTTTGCAGTGAAGCAGCAGGCAGCAACAGCCTTAGCAATGCAGTAGGCCATGCCTTGCCCTGCATTGCATTGCAGCAGCAGGAATGCATTGCCCTGCCTTGGTTGCATTTTGCAGCAGCTTGGCTTGGCTGAGATTCTAAGAAAAATCAGAGAGGGTGAGGTCCTAGTATTAGGATATGGTATGTATTGGTATATAGATTAGGCTTGTATAGGGTGGTATGTATGAGGATGAAATTATGATGAGGAAAAGGAAAAGAAACATTGTGGAGTTGTATGTGAGAGGGAAAGTTTAGATTTGAGGCTATGTGTGTGTATGTGAGGAGAGGTATATGTGTATATGAATGAGGGGTATTCAATTGAATCATGTGGTGGGTTTGGGAACAATTGTGATAGGATAGATACATAGGTTGGTTGATTTATATTATGGTATGCATATGTGTATACAATTATACCTATATATGTATGAATGTTTGATTTGAGTAGTTTTATGATATGGTTATGTAGGTTTATATATATATATGGATAGGTATTGAGGGTTCCTATATGTATATAGGATATATGTATATATGTGATCGATATAATATAGGGAATAGACTATATGATACCAAGGCTATATATGCCTAGGGCTATAGACTTTAGGTATGTATATACATTGTTATGTGTATAGAATATAGTATTAAGGTATCCTAGTTATACTAGTATATGGTTGGTGTTGAGATAGCCTTAGATAGAATTTGACCAAACTCTAGATATTTGACCCAATAGACTAAGATTGACCAATATTGACTAGAGTTGACCCAGAGTTGACCAAGTTTGACCTGGACCTAGTTTGACCTAGTCAGTTGACCATGTTTGACTTAGAGTTGACTTTGACCTAGTTTGACCTAGAAATCATGTAGTTTGCATTGTAGCTTTCAATTCTCTTGTATTTTACATATCATGACTCATAATACTCTGTTTAGGACATTGTGACTCTGGTGCAGGCATCTGATATTATACTTCTCTTTTCAGAGTAGTAGGCGAGTACATTCTCTGATAGTTCTCTCATTTATTTGTCAATTACTGTACTTCAGTTCTAGTTAGCTGTATGTGATTCTCTGTTACAAACACGTATTTTTATTTCTGAATCCATGTATACGATACACATACTTACTCGTCTTACCTCTATTATTCGAATTACCATACGAATCACTATTCGAACCACCTATTCGTATCCTCATGTGCTAGTTGGACTTGTATCGATTGATGTGTCGGATTTTGGATTCATTTGTATTAGATGGGCGGGGAAATACTTGATTAGACATGTGAACATTCCTACTATTCGAACCACCCCCTGTGAATAATATTCGAACGATAGCCATTCCACATCCGGCCAGGTGTGTGATGTGCCGTATTTACCCTTAGCCGTTTACATGTCTAACTAAGTATTTTAAAACACACTTGGAGAATTTATTCGAATCATTATTAGAACATCATGTGAATCACTATTCGTATCACCTTTTTCGATTCACCATATTAGAACAATGATTAGAATCACATTCGACTCATCTTATATTAGACTCACATTGGGATTACACTCGACTTATATTGTACCATCTGAACTCATTATGTTACTCTAGTTCAGCTAGATCTTAATTTACAGTCTTCTTTGCTATGTTTCTCTTCTTGTTTAGTTACCTTACTTTCCTTGTACCTTAACTGCTCTCTACATCATTACTCGTATAAACTGCCATATTCATCAATACAACTGTCTATAACTGCTTTATAGTTCTCTGTCATTTACTTGGGTTTTCTAGATGAAATTGTGCTCGTTCCTATCCTGACTGGACCTGTTAAAAATATTACAGATGATTGCCCTGAGGACATTTGCCCTACTTGCCTTGGAGCAGAAGATGGCTTAGCTACCTTTGGCCCCGACACTCAGGAGTGATCGGGAGACTAGCTAGTAGACTTGGTTTAGTTTTTCATGTTTTAGAACTTGAATTGTAATAACTTGTGATATGAGTTGTTTTTGACTTTGTTGAGATATTATTATTTAGTAGTTTATAAATGTTATTATTTAGTTTTTAGTTATAAACTTCTGTGTTATCTTATCGTGCTTAGACTGTGATTGAGATTTCATTATATCTATACTTGTCCTCCGTTCGGAGTTGAGATTTGACAAGTACGTTATATAATTGCGTGAGTTGTTGATTAGATAGTAACCTAGGACAGCGTTCTACCGCCGACACTGCAGCGTAGGCTGGACATACCCACTTCTCGTGCCCTTACTCTAGGGTGCGGGTCGTGACACATTTTTAGTGGTGGCCCATGCAGGTCGAGAGTCGCATTAGTGCGATATCGTGGTAGTACGACGACTTAGTTGTACTGCTGCGAGCTTGCTATAGGATTGAGAGATAGGCTTTACCGGAGAGGCACTCAATCACAGTTAGGAAAAATTCTGCTTTAAATCATGCCATCTACATATCGTACTGATTTGCCTTCTTTGAAATAACTGTCCTCCTTTGATATATCGATTCCTGTTCAGTATTGACTTCCTTGTTCGATCTGTCTTCAGGATGGTGGAGACACGATCACATCGCTCTGGTGCAGCAGTTGCTGTAGAGGGGACTGCCACCTCTCAGCCAGTTCAGCAGGGTCAGGAGGCTGCAGCTCCTGCCACCTCTACCCATATTGAGACTTCAGCAGTAGCAGCAGGGGGTGTGCCTCCATCAGCTCGGGGGCAGGACCCAGTCATCCCAGAGATGCAGTTCCAGCAGCCGTCACCTACAGGACACGTGGATGCGGCACAGATGTTCGCTTACTTCCAGCAGTTTATGGACCGGCAGCAGGCCCGACAGGACAGGAGCATGGAGTTGGCCCTTACGACGATCGTAGCTCAACCAGTGGTTCAGCAGCCGAGGACACCGGGGATAGAGCAGTTCCAGAAGATGAGCCCCAGAGACTTCCTGGGGACGGAGGGGATCCTATATGCTGATGAGTGGATCGAGCATATAGAGGAGATCTTCCGTCTGGCCCGGATACCGGCAGATCTCCAGATAGAGGCAGCAGCTAGCCGGATGCGAGATCTTGCTCGCCCCTGGTATCAGTCAGACCCCAGGGTGGGAGTAGCTGGACAGTCCTGGGAGGAGTTCAAGGGCTTCTTTAAGAAGAAGTTCTTTCCAGATTCAGCGCTTCGAGCCTTGGAGTCACAGTTCGAGAGCTTGGTTCAGGAGAGCCTGTCAGTGGAGGAGTACGCTGGGAAGTTCGGCCGCCTCGACAGATTCGTAGAGGGTTTGAGCGAGACGGCGAAGGCCCAGAGGTTCCGGAAGGGTCTGGTCAAGGAAGTCAAGTCCTTGACCAAGGGCAACAGGGATGCCACTTTTGAGGAGATTTTGACGGAAGCCTTATTGGCTGAGGATGATCTTGAGCTTAGGCTCAAGAGGGGGCGAGACCCAGTTGGGGGCAGCAGCAACGGAGGCCAGGCCAAGAGGCCTCACGTACAGATTCAGCAGATACAAGCACCGGTAAGAGTACAGCAGGCACAGCATCAGCCTAGAGGGCAGGACCGTACGGTGCAGACTTGTGCTTACTGCAAGAGGGCAGGGCACGTTTGGAAGACTTGTTATAGGAGGCGGAAGGTTTGTCTGTTCTGTGGATCCACCGCTCATCAGGTCAGGGATTGCCCTACTGCACCCGTATATGACGGAGCATCGGGTCAGAGAGAGGGAGCTAGGCCACCTGTAGCGCAGCACCATGCCCAGAGGGGTGGAGCTTTTGCGATGGCAGTCGAGAAGACCGACGCTGCAGGTGATGTGTTAGAAGGTTCGTCTTCCTGTTCTTCCTCCCCACTTTCATGTGTGATTTCCATTAGTACCTGCCAGGATATTGCTTGTGACTGCTAGATAGTGTAGATACCCTGTTCGAGACTGTAAAATCACGACCCGTAAGATTATGTTTGCATGATTAACTCTTGACCTTGATTGTTCGGGTTTGACCTAGAAGGGGTGCGATCATCTTAATTTCGAGGACGAAATTTTTCTAAGGGGGGTAGGATTGTAACACCCAGTTTTCCAGATGAGGGTATTTTTGAAATTTTATAATTATAATTATTATTTATTGATATTTATTTCATATTATGATTTTTGGCGATTTTTGATTATTTTTAAACTATTTAAAAACTGGTTTAAGTCATGACTTGTGATTTTGGTGTGCAGCTAGTGAAACCATAGAGACTGCATGACCTAGAGCCTAACCATGTCATTAGGATGATTTAATTATCATTTTTAGCCTAGGAGTATTTTGGTCATTTTGACTTATTTGAATTATTTGATGATTTAGTAAATTGGTGAATTCTATGTTGACTTGACTTGTTGAGACCTAGTGAACTAGCCTAGAAGCTAACCCTAGCCATGGTGACCCTAGTCTAACTTAGGTTAACCTACTTTTAGTCATTAGGAACTAATTTAAGAATGAGGGGATTTGGTTTAGTAAATTTAAGTCATGGTTTATGGTTTCATGAAATGGCTTATGACTTCATGACTTGATTAATCATAACTTAAGCCCATGGCCCATAACTAGAAGCCCTAACCCTAACCAAATCCTAAATGACCAGCCATAGGGATCTCCACCCTATATAAACACTTATTCTCTAGGGCTTGCCTCCTTCTTTCATTCATTTCAACATTGGAAAAGAAAGGTAATTGTCCCTCTTCCAAAAATCCCCATAAATTTATTTTAGTTCCTTTTTGATTCTAGTTTCTTGCATTAGAACCTAATACTCTCCTACTTTCTGATTTTGGGGTTTAATCCCAGTTTTGGGACAATTTGGAGCTTTTGGCATCAAGAGAAAAAATCCTCCATTTGAAGCTTTTCCAAGCTTTTTGCACATATAGGTAAAACCCTCTAAATTGATTTAAATTTCAGTTTTCTTTGCATGTATGGCTAGATCTAGGAGTCCCCTAGGTGTCCCCGAAATTTGGATGGAATTCGTGTCCGTTTGGTGTCCATATCGGACACGTGTCATAGTGTCTCCTAGGTGTTTGATGAAATGCTTGTGAGAATTAAATGGTTTTATTTTCAAAAACTAATTGAATGGAAAAATAGATTTTTATATGTAGATCATGAATCCATTTGACTGAGTTGACATTAGACACGTTTGGACACTGTTTTGGCACTTGGACACGCAGCACGAGATACCGTATGGGGCTCGTGCGGCTGCCCTGCTGCTCGACAGTGATTGCGGACACGACACGCAATGGTTTGACACCAAATTTTGTGGACACGTTCCCCTAGTGACTGACACGACACTTGTAAAATTTCACACGACCTTGATGTGTGTGCATAGAGAAAATCGACCCGCACTGACTTCCGTACTGTTGCACACACGCACAGACACTCGACTGATACGCACTATTTTCTTGGACACGACACATTGTGGACTCTTTGCAGGTGATTGGACACCTACCCTGACACCTGGCGAACACACGTGCATGGCCACGTGTCTCCATGTGGCCTGTGTCACGCACAGGACACGCGTGCATGCGTGCACGACGCTGCGGGCAGTCCAGTGCACGTGTGCGTGTCTGTGAGTGATTGTATGTTCTGGACACGTTCGTGTCCACATGGTTGGACACGAATACCTTGCTTGACACGTGTACACTTGTCTCACATGTTACCAACCTATTAAATTTGATTTAGATGTTTAATTGGGTTTTGAATTCCTGAATTTCCCTAAAGGGCTGATACCAACTGACACAATGTTCAGAAATGAATTTTCTGAGTTGATTTATGTTTACATGTTTTTTATGGTAATTGAATGTTAGATAGGTTCACCTACATAATTGTTGAATGATGAACATGTAAATTTAGATTGGTGTTGATGCAATGGGTTTCAAATTTCAAAATCAGGATGTTAGCTGTTAAGGACTGGGTTTATGATCTGAAATTGTTAACTTTCCTCCCACACATTGTTTCCAATGTTTAAACTAATTTCCTGTCATTGTTTTTAAATTCTGTGAATAACTGAATCGATTCATTTCCTATTTGCTGTCATTTTATTTCCTTTTTCAAATTGGAAGTTGATGTGAAGTTGCCAATGTCTTGTTCTCACTGTATGCACATTGCACATTGCCATGTTATTTCGGCTAACACCCACAAGCCAAAACCTGAACCCCACTCCCTGTTTTCCTAAATACACACAAGCATGTGCCACTTGACACACCCTAGCCTGTGCACACACTGCTCACTGTCTCTGATACATTTATACACACACACACACACTGTTTGAAACTCACACACATGACCCTGTGCACACACTCTTGACCCCCCTGCATGGTTGATATGGAATATGTTCACATGTTCAGGTTCATATAGGTAGGTGCATCTCTGTTTTAGTGTGTGGTTT
Source organism: Iris pallida (assembly GCA_029216955.1). NCBI lineage: Eukaryota > Viridiplantae > Streptophyta > Magnoliopsida > Asparagales > Iridaceae > Iris > Iris pallida. The sequence continues at coordinate 1,123,270 of JANAVB010037216.1, read as the reverse complement.
TATGAGAGTTAAATGAGACTAACAGTAAATAAAAACCTGAATTTGTGTATAAACTGGAATTTAGATAGGTTCAATGTAGAAATCTGAGACCATGTATACACTCACATATACTCCTATACACCTGTGTACACACACCCTCCTATCACTGTTAACATCCTACACCCACATATGTAAATTCTGAGATCCCTTTTTCACTGTCTTCCTGAAATTATACATGAGACACACACCATTCACACTGAAATCTGGACCCCCTCACACATATTTACACACACTGCCATGTTCATGAGAACCACTAATTACTTGGGACTTAGTTTATGTAGATAACTGAAATGGAACACCTTCACATGGACTGATTGGAAGACTGAGAACACCATTCCTGTCACCATTACACTGCACATATAGGATTAGTTGGGTTTCAGGTATGGTTAGATTGAGTTCAGTCTTGAGCATGAGGATACATTGTATACTAATTTTTATATTTATTTCCTTAGGTTATTGACACTTGAATGCTTGATTTCCTGAGATTATGGAGTTAATGTTTCACCTTGTTTTGAGGGTTCAATAGTATTTGGGTTGGTTGTTGAAGGTTAAATTCTGGGATTTGAATTGGGAAAGGTTACAGCAGTATATTGCAGTAGCAGTAGGTGCCATAGCATTGTAGTGGTGGGTGTGGAATTCAGTAGCAGCTGCCTAAGCCTTGGCTTGACCTGGCTTTTGCAGTGAAGCAGCAGGCAGCAACAGCCTTAGCAATGCAGCAGGCCATGCCTTGCCCTGCATTGCATTACAGCAGCAGGAATGCATTGCCCTGCCATGGTTGTATTTTGCAGCAGCTTGGCTTGGCTGAGACTCTAAGAAAAATCAGGGAGGGTGAGGTCCTAGTATTAGGATATGGTATGTATTGGTATATAGATTAGGCTTGTATAGGGTGGTATGTATGAGGATGAAATTGTGATGAGGAAAAGGAAAAGAAACAGTGTGGAGTTGTATGTGAGAGGGAAAGTTTAGATTTGAGGCTATTTGTGTGTATGTGAGGAGAGGTATATGTGTATATGAATGAGGGGTATTCAATTGAATCATGTGGTGGGTTTGGGAACAATTGTGATAGGATAGATACATAGGTTGGTTGATTTATATTATGGTATGCATATATGTATACAATTATACCTATATATGTATGAATGTTTGATTTGAGTAGTTTTATGATATGGTTATGTAGGTTTATATATATATATGGATAGGTATTGAGGGTTTCTATATGTATATATGTGATAGATATAATATAGGGAATAGACTATATGATACCAAGGCTATATATGCCTAGGGCTATAGACTTTAGGTATGTATATACATTGTTATGTGTATAGAATATAGTACTAAGGTATCCTAGTTATACTAGTATATGGTTGGTGTTGAGATAGCCTTAGATAGAATTTGACCAAACTCTAGATATTTGACCCAATAGACTAAGATTGACCAATATTGACTAGAGTTGACCCAGAGTTGACCAAGTTTGACCTGGACCTAGTTTGACCTAGTCAGTTGACCAGGTTTGACTTAGAGTTGACTTTGACCTAGTTTGACCTAGAAATCATGTAGTTTGCATTATAGCTTTCAATTCTCTTGTATTTTACATATCATGACTCATATTAGTCTGTTTAGGACATTGTGACTCTGGTGCAGGCATCTGATATTACACTACTCTTTTCAGAGTAGCAGGCGAGTACATTCTCTGATAGTTCTCTCATTTATTTGTCAATTACTGTACTTCAGTTCTAGTTAGCTGTATGTGATTCTCTGTTACAAACACGTATTTTTATTTCTGAATCCATGTATACGACACACATACTTACTCGTCTTACCTCTATTATTCGAATCACCATACGAATCACTATTCGAACCACCTATTCGTATCTTCATATGCTAGTTGGACTTGTATTCGATTGATGTGTCGGATTTTGGATTCATTTGTATTAGATGGGCGGGGAAATACTTGATTAGACATGTAAACGTTCCCACTATTCGAACCACCCCTGTGAATAATATTCGAATAATAGCCATTCCACATCCGGCCAGGTGTGTGATGTACCGTACTTATCCTTAGCCGTTTATATGTCTAACTAAGTATTTTAGAACACACTTGGAGAATTTATTCGAATCATTATTAGAACATCATGTGAATCACTATTCGTATCACCTTATTCGATTCACCATATTAGAACAATGATTAGAATCACATTCGACTCATCTTATATTAGACTCACATTGGGATTACACTCGACTTATATTGTACCATCTGAACTCATTATGTTACTCTAGTTCAGCTAGATCTTATTTTACAGTCTTCTTTGCTATGTTTCTCTTCTTGTTTAGTTACCTTACTTTCCTTGTACCTTAACTGCTCTCTACATCATTACTCGTACAAACTGCCATATTCATCAATACAACTGTCTATAACTGCTTTATAGTTCTCTGTCATTTACTTGGGTTTTCTAGATGAGATTGTGCTCGTTCCTGTCCTGACTGGGCCTGTTAAAAATTTTACAGATGATTGTCCTGAGGACATTTGCCCTACTTGTCTTGGACCAGGAGATGGCTTAGCTACCTTTGGCCCCGACACTCAGGAGTGATCGAGAGACTAGCAAGTAGACTTGGTTTAGTTTTTCATGTTTTAGAACTTGAATTGTTATAACTTGTGATATGAGTTGTTTTTGAGTTTGTTGAGATATTATTATTTAGTAGTTTATAAATGTTGTTATTTAGTTTTTAGTTATAAACTTCTGTGTTATCTTATCGTGCTTAGACTGTGATTGAGATTTTATTATATCTATACTTGTCCTCCGTTCGGAGTTGAGATTTGACAAGTACGTTATATAATTGCTTGAGTTGTTGATTAGATAGTAACCTAGGACAGCGTTCTACCGTCGACACTGCAGCGTAGGCTGGACGTACCCACTTCTCGTGCCCTTACTCTAGGGTGCGGGTCGTGACATATATATATATATATATATATATATATATATATATATATATATAACACTAGGTAAATTTTGCTCGCGGATGAGGAGCTCTCCCATCCTGTCGTCCCCGCGGTGAGGCCCCTCTCGGGGCCGGCTCCGCCTCTCTCCTCCTCGCCATGTCGTCCTCCTCCGCTGATCTCCTTGCCGTCCTCCCACGCCTCCTCGCTAGCCCCGCGCACGGCCCTGCGTCACCGACTGCGCCCGCCGTCACCCCCCTCCTCTCTTCCTGTCATTCCATCCCCTTTACTTCCCCACCTTTGTTTCCTCCCTGGGAGCCTCGTTCCCCCCGGGAGCAGCCCGGACCCGGTCGTGGCTGTCCCTCCCCCAGTTTTTGTGCCTCCCACCTCCGCCTCTCTCAGTCGGATCCATCCTCCCATCCTCCCATCGGTGCCACTCCGGCTATGACGGCGATGGCCTCGGCCTCCGGTTTCCCTCTCCACCGAGAGTCCTCCGGGCTGGCCGGAGCTCCCCTCCCGCGGCCGCCGGGTCCCGAACCCCCCTCCTCGGGAGCACCCCCGCCTTTCCGCCCTCTTGTTCCAGTGTTTTTGAATTCTTCAGTGGAGCAGCGTGCGGGGGGCCACGTGCCCCCCTCGGTTTCCGCCCCTCCTGGGGAACCTCGAGCGGGTGGCCACGTTCCCCTTCAGTTCAACCCATCTCGTTGGCGCAGTCAACCGTCCACGGGCGCAGTCAAACTTTTGTTGAGCTTTTGAGCCCCTCTTGCGCGGATTTAGGGAGGGGTTCTGGCGCAGTCCAATTTTCTCAGCTCTCTGGCCACGTGGCTAGGAGCCAGCGCAACGCACCCTTTGGTACGATTGCGCCAGCCCTTTTGGGCGCATCCTCTGGTGCGAGTGGGGGCGCAACCCCGCAGCCGTGTGTGGTCCCTCCATTTCGCCGAATCGCGCAGTCCCTTGGGGGGATGAGGCTGCCCCTGGCGCAGTTATTGATCTTCTGAACACTGGCCATGTGGCCAGGAGCGGTGGCTACGCACCTTTTGGTGCGGTAGCGTCAGCCCGTTTGGGCGCTACCTCCATCAAGAGTGGGGACGCTTTCCAGTTGGCGCACCCTAGGTCGGCCCCTGCTTGCGCAGTGGTTTGGCATCTCCCTCAGCGCCATCTTCGGGCGCAACCTTTCATCTCCCCCTTGCGCAAACTGCGTGCGCAACTTATCTTCCACACCCCACATTGCCGATTGCGTCGAGTGCGGGCACATCCCATTTCCCATCCCCTTCCCTCGTGCCGGGCGCAATCCTCCCGTCCCCATCCTACCGACACTGTGCGCCGGGAGTGCGTCTTCCCCTCTCTCCCCCTCTGCTCCCCTCTCCTCAACCTTCCCCGACAGAAGATGTGATGTTGCTCTGCGATGCGGCAGGCCTGCCGGGCGCTTCTTCTGCCTCTACCCACCCCCTGCCCTTTTCGGGTCCGCCGAACTCGCACCCTGGAATCATCCGGGATCAGACCCCTCCACCTCAAGACGAGAGACTCCCCATTTTGGGATCTGTGTCTTCTGGCGCCCAACCTCATCCGGCACTCCCAGCCCCAGGCATACCTCCTCATCCACCTTCTTCATATGCCGACATCCTTCATCCCGATAGAGCTCCCATGCCGGGACTCCTGTTCCCGGACGTTCCCCATCCAGATATCGAGTACCCGCACGTATCGCCCACGCCGACTGTGGCATTCACCGACCAGGAGCTCTCGTTCCTGGCCACCTCCTTCCACTACTCCTTCGTCCTCAAATTCTCAGTAGGCTGCCCCAAGCTCGCCAGGATGACTGAGGTTATTACTAGTTGGCGATTATCGGCGGAGTACAGGGTAGCCCCTAGATCCGAGGCATATTCTGCTACACCTATCATCCGACCTAGACCACAGGACGGTGTGGGCCAAAGGCACCGGGCGAGTAGACTCCCACCAGATGAAGATCATCAAGTGGTCACCGCACTTTAACACCAAGGAAGACTCACCGACGATTGCCGCCTGGGTCACCTTACCCAATCTCTCCCTCGTTTGCTTCGTTCCGGCAGCCCTAAAGCGTATTGCCAATTCTTTTGGAACTTATGTGGCCACCGCAGACGAAACCAGCAATATGACAAAAGCTCACTACGCCAAGATATGTGTGGAACTCGACCTCACATCAGACCCTCCCAACCATATCCTCATTGAACTTGGCAACCAAACTCACACTCAGCAAATCATCTACGACAACCACGTGATCTTCTGCACCCACTACCATTTACGTGGTAACCTATCGAAGCACTACCGCCGTCTCCATCCAGAGCTGAGAAAGAAACCAGAGAGGGCCGATCCCTACCCCAAAAAGAACCAGCACCACAATCTTGACCAATCTCCACTGCTTCCTCTCTCGAACTCCCACACCAGATTCAACTCCAGGGAAGGCAAAACCAGCAGAGCCAATTCAGCAGAAAAAGCAGTGGTACCCTACCACCCACCTAACCCTTTCCTGTCAAATCAATTCAGCGCGCTCGCGTCAGAAACTATAGCACCCCCCAAGATTCGGTCGGTCATGCTGTCATCGACCAGGACCTCGGAACGACCTCCGAGGACCTCAGCCCTCCCCCCGAGGATTCAAAAGAGTCTCTCCTAGCACCTCCAATAGCCTTCGACCTGCATTCTACCACCATCGAGGCTCTAGCCATCCTTGGGCCAGAGCAGGCATTTAGAGGTCTTCAGGTCCTAGCCGCTGGCTTCCCTCTCCAAGCGGAAGGGGACCAGATCGGCATCACCGACGACTCCCTCCTCATCCCCCCAGAGCAGCCCAACCTTGATTCAGCAGAAGAAACGGTCATTCCTCCTCATAGCCGCTAGGACTATTCCCTCGGCACATCTTACAAGCAGTCGGAGGAACCATCCATCACCAACCGAAAAGCAGACACAAAAGGGACCGCCAAATCCTCGTCCATACAAACTAGGTCCGCTTCGAAGCGGTCCAACGAACCCCTCCCAAAGCTCCATTAATCTTGAATATGCTCTCCTGGAATGTTCGTGGCCTGGCGAACAAATCAACGATGAGGAGACTCACCAGCATCAAGAAAACCCACAAGATTGACATCTTGATCATCCTCGAACCCAAAATCTCTTCCAAGAGGCTCAAATCCATTCAACTGCAGTTAGGATTTCACTCGGCCATTGCCGGCAGATACGACATCTGGATCCTCCACTCCACAACCGTCAATATGGGCGTCATCCACGATTCCAGTCAAGCCCTATCTTGCTGGATGGAACATCCTCTTATCCCTAAACTTGCCATCCTTTCTGCGGTTCACGGCAGTTGTGACATTACTGAATGCAGACTCCTTTTGCACGATCTCCTGGATACCTACCACCAAAACCGTAACCTCCCATGGCTTTGCATCGGTGATTTCAACGCCATCACCTGCAGAGAAGAGAAGATTGGTGGCCGTCCTCCCCCTCTCCCTGCCATGCAAGACTTCAACAACTTCATCTTCAACTCCCACCTCACCTCCCTCCCGTTCACCGGCAACGCTTTTACCTGGTACAATATGCAGGAAGGCGACCGCCGGCAATTCTCTCGCCTTGATATGGCGTTAACGAACGTCCACTGGCTTGACACGGGGACTGTCTCCAAGCTTTCACACCTTAACGCCACCGAATCTGACCACGCCCCTGCTTGTGGGAATCACTAGCAGATCCAACCATTCTAGAAAGAGCTTCCACTTCCTGGACTTCTGGAACGAGCACCCCCAATTCTCAGGGGTCGTCACGGAAGCGTGGAACAGCACGGACTCCATTGATCCCCTTAATCGTGTGGCCATCAAGCTCCAGGCCACGAGGAAAGCTTTGACAGCTTGGAGCAAGCAAGCTTATGGGGATATCTTCCAAGCCATTCGTGAGGCAGAAGACGACGTAACCTGGGCTGAAGCAACATACATGGCCAACTGCGCGCCTGATACCCGAAAAGCGCTGAATCTCACCAAAGCTATCCTCAAATTCAGACTCAAGATTGAAACCGACTTTTGGAAGCAGAAAGCCAGGATCAAATGGGACAGCGAGGGGGACAACAACTCCAGTTTCTTCCACGCCGGCGTCAATGGACGAAGACAAAAACTCACTCTCCATCAGATTGCCACAGACAACGGCACTAGCGTCTCCGATCAAAAGGGTATCCAAGCGGAGGCCGCGAAGTTCTACTCCAAATTTTTTTCCAAGGAGATGATTATTAAAGTCAACACCTTTTTGGACGGGGTTCCCCAACTTATCAGCGACACCGACAATCACCTGATTGAACAGCCTTCCTCAGAGGAAGAAGTGAAAGAAGCTGTATGGGCCCACGACGAGCACAGTGCCCCAGGGCCAGACGTATTTTCAGGGGTATTTTTTCGCACTTGTTGGGATATCATCAAGACTGACATCCACAACGCGACCTCCACCTTCCTCCAAGGAGCTACCTATCCCAGAGCCATATCGAGTACCAACCTCATCCTCATCCCAAAGAAAGACAACCCTGAGACTTTTCGCGACTTTCGGCCCATCAGTCTCTGTACCTTTACCAACAAGATCATCTCCAAGATTATTGCTTCCCGAATGGCAGGCCTTCTTCCCAAGATCATCTCGGAGGAGCAGAGCGGTTTCGATCGGGGGAGAAATATCCAAGACAACATGATGCTAGCTCAAGAGTTAGTCACATGCATGAAATTTCCAGCCATAGGGAGCAACATTGCTATCAAATTAGACATGGAGAAAGCCTACGATAGACTCGACTGGTAATTTATGATCTGGGTCTTCAGGGCCTTCGGCTTCTCCGAAACCTGGACCAACGTGGTGTGGAGATCTATCAGCAACTCGTGGTTCTCCACGGTTATCAACGGCCAAGCGGATGGGTTCTTTAAATCAACCCGCGGGGTCAGGCAAGGGGATCCTCTATCCTCCACCATCTTCATCATTACGGCGGATGCTTTGAGCAGAAACCTTAACAAAATGACGAACACCCCTAATTTCCAGCACTACCATACGGCCAACGGCTGCCCAATCATCACCCACCTGGCCTTCGCTGACGATATCCTTATTTTCTCAGCCGGAGACACTGGGTCGGTGGAAGTCATCCACAATACGCTCCAAATCTATGAAAAGTGCTCAGGGCAGAAGATCAACCCGGATAAGAGCGTCATCTACACCCACCACAAGATCAAGAGAGAGCAAGCTGTCACGACCCGTACCCGTTATTTTTTTTAACGGATATGAGACGTGTCCAAGCCAGCCTACGCCTCAGAGTCGACGGTAGAACGCTGTCACGGCCATGACGATCAAAATTACAAATAATGCTCATTCACATAATTAATTTAACTTACAATGATCACAAGTTTTACATTTGTAGAAAAATATAAACTTGTACAAATAAATGAATGACTACAACTCAACTATCTAGCTAGTCTCTAGGCTTTTGTCTGCAAGTATTCCCGTCACTCCCAAAGCTAAGTGAATCCACGGCTAACCTGAAAAATATTGGTTTCCAATCAGGAATGGAACGAGCACAATTCACTGAATGCAATTTCAAATAAAGAAAATGACTATACAACAGAGGTTAGACATCAATTACATGTTTTTGAAAATAAACAGAAAGACAAAAATTCAATAGCAAATAAATAGACACAAAATACTTTCCCCAACTGTTAGAAGTACCTTATGATATGTGATTGGTCTGGGGCACTACACCGCACGGTCTACGATGTCTACTTGCATGAAAATAAGCACTGTCTACGATGTCTACTTGCAGAAAAATAAGCACTGTCTACGATGTCTACTTGCAGAAAATAAACACTATCTACGATGTCTACTTGCAAAAAATAAGCACTGTCTACGATGTCTACTTGCAAAAAAATAAGCACTGTCTACGATGTCTACTGCATGAAAATAAACACGATCTACGGTCGGATCACACATCCTTGGTACTTCTCATTCCCGACTCAACAATTTATAATAGAGTATAAAAATTACATAACCAATGAATAATCAATGAAATATATTAAAGATCAATATCGAAATGCAAACAATAAACTGTACTCGTCTGTGGTCCTGTGCTGGTGAAACCGATAATCTGAGCTACTCAGTATGCCACAATAGTCAAAACCCGTACAACCGTCTCCGGAAGCTGAAATAAACATTACCAATGTTCTTAGAATAGTTAAATTAGCTATGATTGCCTGTCCTTAAGTCCAATTCTGGATACAGGGGCAAAACGGTAATTTCGGACTAAAACGGTGTCCGCCGTTGGACCCGCTTTGCACCGAAAAGCGTGCCAGAGTCAACGGTCTCTAAAGTCGTCAAACTACATGTCTATGGATCCAGTTTTTCGATACGAACCCAACCATATGTCCTAAGTTAGATTCCGGCAGGCCGTGCACAAAATCGCCCGTTGAATCGGACCGTGGGGCCCGCAAAATGGCGATTTTACCAACTGTCTCAGAATCGGACCAAACTTGGCATACAGGACCAAAAAAATTATACGGTCCTATTGACGCAAGTTTCGTCTCGATCTGACGAACGTGGAAAATTTGTAAAATGACCGATACGGTGAATTTCGACGGATACGCATCAAATTCGTCGCGCACACGCAACCAATTTGAATTCCGTCAAAGCCCACACGACCACGAAGCCGTTACACTGCTTTTGATACTTTCAGTTCGCGACCACGTCGCCCGGATTGGTGGGACGCACATCGTGTGGATGAATTTTCTAGTTTTTAAAACAGGTTTTTAGGAAACTTTGGGATTCGATTTCTCGACGCGTAGTCGATGATTTCTGAATCCACAAAAAGGATTGTGAAGCCCTATATGTTGTCTAAAAGTGTCTTCAAATAGTTTTAGGAAATCCTGAACATCCTGACCCGAATTGTCTTTCTAAGTCGGGGTTCGAGTAGGTGGTATGCTCTGTTTTGGAGCAGTTTTTTATCGATCTTTGCGTCGATTTTCTGGACACTGTGCTAATCTATTATGGAATCTATTTACTGGGATTCATATTAGGTTATTTTGACTCTTTGTAGGAATTTACGAGATCGAAAACGATTGAGTAATCGAGAAGAAATCAGGGGAGGAAGTTTACCCGGCTGTCGCTGTGTTCTGTCCGCCGCTCCTCTGTTTCGCGCGCTGCAGGAGTGCTCGGCCGGCCGTCAGCCTCCCTCCGGCGACGCGCCGTCGCGCGGGGAGTTCGCCCAGCCTCGAGCTACGCTCTGGGGTGGTGACGCTAGTTTATGGTTAGGGTTTTTGACTCCATCTCTTACGCTCTATATATATGATATATATATATATATCCGCTGTGTTGATAGAGGTCGGGCTGGGGTGTTCTCGGTTTGGGCCGAGAGCTCTGCTTCTCATTCTTATACTTTCTACTTTTCTTTTTTCTTTTTCTATATATATATATATATATATATATATATATATATATATATATATATATATATATATATATATATATATATATATATATATATATATATATATACACACTCATATGTATGCGTACATATATTTATATATATACCCATATATATTTATATACATTATACACGTATATATATATATATATATATATAAATATATGTACGCGTACATATGAGTGTGTATATATATATATATATATATATATATATATATATATATATATATATATATATATAATATATTTATTTGACAGAAATAATATAACAAATATTAATAATAATTTTCTCAACAAAATAATAATGATAATAACAATAATAATAAAATTTTATAAATCAATAATGGTGTATATAAACCACTATGTTCAGTCTAAAAACCCCAAAATATATGAGGACTTATTTTATACAAAGGTTACTGAATATCACCAATAATAATATATATAATATTTAAATACGAATACTTAGAAATATTCATCAGTTTATTAAAATGGAATACAACACAATATTACAAAATACGTCAACACGAATGTCATTGGACGTCTCGCATGACTACATGGGATTGAGCTGAGTTCGGGTCCAGTCCGACTAAAATGGTATAATCGGCTTCCCTAAAATACAATAATATAAATATTAAATAAATAAACTTCGGTAAGGGTTAAGTCGCAAATTGGCCTTGTTTTCCTAGTTAGGACATCCCTATGGCTCGATTTTCCCTACTAGGGCTAATACACCAGTCAAAGCACGCCATGGCACTATCCGTGCCACGATTTCTAGTCACCTTGTACTCCAAAACTTAACCATGGTTAAAATTATCTACCGTAATAATTAACTAAATAATTATTTATAAAACTCTAAAAATCACCATTTAATTCAAATAAATAAATAAAAATATATTATAAAAATTTTGAGAAGAGGGGTTACACAAGCGGCTAGCATATCGACCACCACATCATTCCCCATCAAACACCCTCCATTCCTCTACCTTGGGTGCCCTCTCGAGATGGGAAATCCAACGCCGGGATCTTCGAAAGCTTGACCAACCGAATCAGAAAAAAGCTCGAGGGCTGGCACAATGCCACCCTATCTCCTGGTGGCAAGATTATTCTCATCAACCACGTCCTCACCTCCATTCCCATCTACACCCTCGCTGCATGCTCACCACCCAAGAAAGTCCTACCCCACATCAAGAGCATCTTCAGCAATTTTTTCTGGGGTCACAGCGGCGGCCACGAGAAGCAGCATTGGGCCAGTTGGGACACCATGGCTCGCCCAACTGACGCGGGGGGTCTAGATTTTACCAAACTTTCACACATTGTTAACGTCTTCTCGATGAAGTTGTGGTGGACGCTTCGTATCAGCAAGAATTTATGGTCCAGGTTCATGAAGGCCAGATATTTCAAGCATATCCACCCATCTACGGCTATCGCCAACAGCAGATCATCCGCGGCCTGGCGTCGCATACTCCACGGTCGGACCCTTGCCGAACCTGCGATCCGCCTTACGATGGGCATCGGGGAAGCATCACCATTCTTGGAGCGCTGGATTGGCGACTTCCTGCTTACACCCACCCCGGCGGCTCCCAGAAACAGCACTATCAAGGATCTTTGGGACCCTCCTAATAACTCCTGGGATTGGAGTAAAGTTAGGTCATGGGCTGGACCCGAAGCGACCGACTACATTCGTCGAAGCTGCTTGAGGATCGGTCTGGATGCAGATAAGCTCTTGTGGTCGCACGACAGTTCTGGCGCCTTCTCGGTTAAGTCTGCCAGAAATGTTATCCTGGGCAACGCGGCCACGTCCCCTACCATAGCCTCGTTCTGGCAGACATGTATCCCTAAGAAGTGGTCTTTATCATCTGGAGAGCCCTACGCAATATCCTCCCCACTGATGACAAGCTTAAGGCCATCGGGTTCAGCCTCGCCTCTGCATGCACATGCTGCTCGGATCGACAATTTGAAACAGCCAACCACATCCTCAGTCAGGGAGACCTACCGGTCAAGGTCTGGAGAGCTCTTTCCCAGCGTTGTAGATTGTCTCATAGAGGCGAAAACTTTTACCATCTCATGGACACCTGGGCCTCAGCATCCCATGGCCACCAGATCGTCGCAGCGGCTGCCACGTGGGTCATCTGGAAAAATCAGGAACAAGGCGAGATATGAAGGCCATTAATACAGCACGGACCAACTAACTTGGGAAACCATTCGCCAATGCCACAAGCGGAGACCCCTCTGTAGTCACGGCAGTCAGACCTTCTGGAACTCTCTCCTGTCCTCGGCTTAGCCAGTTTGTTTCTGTTTGCCACTTCTTTTGTCAGTATACGTGTTTAGGCTTCGGCATTTTGCGCCTTATGGTATACTTGTAAAGGTTCGACCTTTCGGCCTTATTGAATAAAATTGTGGGTTCCAAAATATATATATATATATATATATATATATATATATATATATATATATATATATATATATATATATATATATATATATAAAGAGATTGATAAGCAATAAGCAAAAGCAGCAGCAGCTTACGGCAGTAGCAGCCATAAGCAGCAGCAGCTTCTGCAAGCCACAGCAGCAGCTTCAGCAAGCAATAAGCATAATCCGTAGCATAAGCAGTTGCAATAAGCAGCAGCTTTTTAGCAGCAGCTTTTTGAGCTTTTTAGCCTTTAGTTTTAATCCTTTAATCCCCATTTTCCTGTAGAAATTAGCCTCCTTCTATTTAGCCATTTTCCTATATTAGTTAGCCCCTGTTAGATAGAGTTTGCTACCAAGTTGTTAGATATTTGTTAGTTAGAATTGTTAGTTAGAAATATTAGCTTATATGTTAGTATAAGTTAGGATATGAGATGTTAGATTTGAGAATTGTGGACCTAGTGGGGTGTGTTTAGTGAGTGTACTAGATAAGTTAGTATCCTAATAGAGCTAGTATGGTTAGATAGTGTTAGGAGAGTGGTATCTCAAGATACCATAGGGTGTTTCATGATACCTTAAGGTAATTTTGAGAGTGACCAACATGGGAATTAGATGGACTGGATGGGCTAGATACCTAGATTTCTAGGGTTGGTAATATCTAGATAGGTTAGTGTCTAACTATCCTAAGAAGCCTAGGTCAGTCTACCAAGGTTAGGAAGGGTTGCCTTTGTATCGGGGCAAGGTATTGGGAATACTTTGTGAAGGGTAATATGTAAGGTTAAGGTAATTACCTAGAAGCTAAGGTATGAGTTTAAGGTATTAGGATATGGTTAGAAATTGATTGTCTTGGTTGGTAATGGTTAGGATTAGTGCTCTTAGGCTAATTTTGACCTCGGTTGACCGTTTTGACCAAAAGTCAACAAAAGTCAATCGAAAGTCAAACTTAGCCTAAAAGTGACTAGAATTGACCCGAAACCAAACCAGAGTTGACCAGTTGACCAAAAGTCAACAGTTGGTCAACATTAGCCTAGTTTGACCTAGGGTTGACCAGAGTTGACCAGTTGACTAAAAGTCAACTGTAAGTCAACCTTTGACCCAGTTTGACCTAGTTTGACTTGGATTGACTTCCTGTGACCTAGTATGATCTAGTACGACCTAGTATAACCTAGTATGATCTAGTATGACCTAGTATGGCCCAGTATAATCTAATTTGACCTAGTTTGACTTAGACTTGCATATCATGACTAGATTAGCTTTCCTTTCATTATTAAATCCTGTTTGACTTATGGTATCTCATCTTTAGGTCTGTGATTACTCTGAGCATCTGTTCATCTTATCAGCTCAGGACCACAGGCGGTACATTCACTGATAGTTTTTATTGTCTTGATATCTGCTATATTTGATTCAGTTGTAGTGTCTTACTTGATTCTTAATACGATGATTTCACGGACTAGTAAACGTCGGATCCTGTCATGAGATGTTGTTCCTGGATTACTTGGTATATTTGTACATTACTCGACTTATTACCTGTATTTGTATAGACATGGACTTGGGAGTGGGCTGGCCTCCTAGTTTTGAGTTCCGTATCATGATGTGTCATGTCCGGATCCATTATACTATTCGGGGATGGGGAGTTATTAGTGGTTGTATGATCAAAATCCCTACTTGTTCTTCATACTTGTACTTGTTACTTGTTCATAGCTATACCCTTCGCCTCACGACGGGTAAAGCCTGACCCTACTTGTTCATAGCTTTCTATAGTGGCTGGCCTGATCCTGCTCCGTTGTACACTTGTTCATAGTCGGTCAGATGGAAAGCCTGATCCTGATTTCGAAGCCGATCACATAACGTACTAATAATTTATGGTATATTTTATATTTATTTTATTATATTATATATCCTACTCAGTTCCACATTCAGTACTTTTCTCACCATGTTATGATATTCAGTACTCACATGTTCTATATGATCTTATGCTAAACCTTGATTGGAGGCTAAGTTCTGTTCAGAAGAAGGGTTACAACTCCGGTCCTTATTTGGTTTACGGGATTGTAACTTGGCTTCCGAATAGCTCCCAAGCCATCCTATATTCTGTCTTATATTTCATTATAATTTTCTCTTATAGAATTTGTCAATTCATATGGAACTGTTGTTAGTAGTTGTACTTGCTCATTTTTCTGACAGGATACCGTTGATATATTACAGATGATTCTGAGGTAGACTGCTCGACCTACTATGGGGCGGGGCAGATAGAGACTTAGGCCAGGACTGTGGCCTAATAGTTGAGCCACTAGACTTTGCACACCCGGACTAGTATAGCTTAGTTGGTTTGCCTGGACTGCGATCCAGCTAGTGTTATCAGACTGTAGTATTCTATATTATATTTTGTGACTCTGTGATGTTGTTTATTTCTTTGAGCTGTGTTGGATCCTGAACTCATTTCCTGTTTTAACTTCTATCACATTTCCATTTCGTGCTATCTATCCTAGTTTTATCTTGTGATTGAGTTATGCCATATTATATTCCTCCGTACGGAGATGACAGGTACCCTTATACTGTTTAGTTGTAGTATTTGCAGATGACCTATACAGCATTCTACTGCCGATTCTACGACGTAGGCTGGACGTACCTACGTGCTCGTGCCACTAATCAGGGTACGGGTCGTGACAGACCTAACCCCTGAACTTCATGGGGTTGTCTTCGAAAAGATACACTTTAACTCCAGTGATCAGAAGAAAAACACTTTTAAGTGTGTCAAGGGCTACATGTCCTATTCCACAAGGGGGCTGCACCCTGGTGCCGTAATAAACGATATTCCGATCGACCTTCATCCTTATGTTGTCGACACCCTTTCTAATCTGATAATGTCGAAGAATAGGTCGTATCCCGTAGCGAAGCTGCGGATGAAAGTTTGGAGGTACCCTATTTTATTTTGGACTGACCTTACTGAATGGGTGCTTTCAATCTATGACACCACCCTGAAGGCTGCCGGCCTTTTTCATGCCATTAGAGCCACTCAATATGGCATAAAGACAAATTGGCCTATCTTTGTCTCTTTGGCAGAGTTGTACAATCATCACACCTGTACCTTCTTAACTCTGGGTGGGGAGATGGGTCTGGCTCTTCATGAGATACAGGAGATATTGAAGCTTCCCCGGGGAATAGAGCCGTACGAAGAATATGTCCCTTGTAATGAAGAACTCTTGGACCTGGAGAGAGAAAACTCCGAGATGACGGACGTGTATAAGGAATTATTCTGTCACTTCCTCATCTGTCACATCACAAAGAAGGGCAGGACTGAGAGGGCCAATCCCCATACAAAATTTTGGACGAGATATATTTTTGTTAAAGGAGAAGGAGAAGGTCTGGCCTCTTTTTTAATTTGCAAGACCCTGACGAAGTCCAAGATAAAGGAATTGATGACAGATCACTGGGTAGTAGATACTGATGATAGTGATGATCCCTAGAAAAATTCCCTAATTTATCACTTCTTCCGATAAGCTGAGTTTAAGTTGTCGAAAAAAGCTATGCTGGAGGCTTTTCTGATGATCTGGATCCGCGACTGTGTAGTCCCTGGTGGTTCAGGGTCTATCGAAAGGATGAGCTCGAGTATGATACTTCCAGCTGTAAAGCTGGTATTTGGATACCGGCTAGCCCTGCTTTCTGCAATGGTCTGCGCCATCCAACGAGGTCTGCAAGATTTTATTGGAAACGAGATGACCCCCGAAGGTAGAACAAACTTTGTTAGGACCGAACTCCCCTTTCATTAGTTGATGGGATGGCTGGTGCTGTACTGTACCAAATTAATGAATGTCGGGCTGGTGGCGAACTCTTTGGCAGGAGACGCCTTTCTTCGAAGATTCTATGACGCAAACTGGGCCGTCACTGGAATGCCTGCTTGTAGAAGGGCTTTGAGCTTCCTTCAGAACTATGAGTTCTTTAGAATATCCCCTCCATCTGGTAGTGGCAAAGAAGGGGACACTTTAGTAGATGACGAAGCACACACTACTAGCTTGACCACTGGGGCATTCCGTTGGCTCCAGTCTATCAGGCCCTCTCATCTGGTGCTCAGGAATAGGAACCACACCTACCTGGAGTCTTATCTACCAAGCCATTTCGTACGGCAATTTGGATATAGTCAGCTTCTTTTGGGCAATCATAGCCCTCATCTAGAGACGATAGGAAGCTTGATCGATGGGGCGCGTGCATGGGTTTATTACAACGACGGATACACATGAGCGATTTTTACTCTGTCCGAAGAAAAGCCTGAGACCCATCTGCTCTATGCCAATGCAAAATTTTATACTCAGATCAATACCCTTCATCCCCAGTATGATCGTGAGCAGAGTTTGGTATTAGGGACTAGGCTTGCCCCCACTCCTGCAAATGTAGAACGAGCCTGAAAGATGTCAAAGGGCAGCAGAAAGGAGGGTGCCGCTCCAGCTGTCGAGCCGGCCTCAGCACCACGACAAAGAGCCGCTCTTGGGGAGCCGATTGCTACAGTGCCTCAGAGAGAGGATATCGAAGATGACTCTGCTCTCCCTGATCCTTCTCAAAAGAGAAAAGCTTCAACTGAACTAGCCAAGCAGTCAACTTTTAAAAGGAAGAAGAAGACTGTTGCCACAAGAGGGACAAAGAAAGCCAAGGATGTGGGTGCCGGCTCGCGTCCTCTAAGAAAATCTTCTCGGCAGACTGGAAGAGGTGGAACGGCATCGCGGGCTATTACCATTCAGGAAGTAGATCCCTTTCTAGACTCCATAGCCGTTTTGGTCAAACTAATACTTTGCAGTCTTCAAATGAAGCTTTCTCACCCTTGCATTTGTCCTTTGCATAGGACCTCGAAGTTACGACCGGGGCAGGTTCCTCTATGTCTGAAGAGGTGGACGTGACAACGATGTCCCCACTCGTCCTCAAGCGACTGACAAAGGTCGGCCTTCCCCAGTTAAAGGGGCTGAGCAAAGGGATTATTAGGGCGAAGGCCCGAACTATGATGGCGAACAGAAAGCCAGTCCCTCCTATGATATCTCTTTAGGGGATATGTCTGATATTGGAGCTTCAACAAATGAGTTTTCGAGAATCAAGTCCAATCAGCTCACCCTCTCGCGGGTATATTATCTTTGCACTTTACTTCGAATGAGATTTTCTGACTTCAATTTTGCGTACTCCTCGCGAGGCTAACTGCCATCGTATATTCCCTTATAGACAAAGAGATGGAACAATGTACAGAGGTTTCCCAAGACACTAGGGTAAGACAAGAAGTTGTCCCTGGTTCTGCTGGGATTGCTAGCGGAGGAATTCGTCAGCACGCCGGCATCGGCTGCGGAAGGAGTAGTTGAACATCGCACTAAGGCGGCTATTACTGAATCTGCTCCAGGTCCAACTAAGGCCACGGAAGATATATAGCTTGATGTTGGGAATGCTCGGGGCCTTGACATTGTCACTATTAAGCAATCTGGGCCTACTTTTGGTTACCTTGTAACCAAGGCTGATGACCTAGTTCAAGTTGGCACTAAGCAAGTAGAAGGTACGAAATTACAACTCTTTTACACTCTTTTTTCTTTCGTTACTGATATATGTATTACTTTATTGTCAGATTTGACTTCTTGTCAAGTATCTCTTTCTGGAGCGGAAGATCCCCATCAAGCTCCCTCCCCAACGACTTCTTCTGAGGATGACGAGATGGCCCAGGAAGTCATAAAAGCTTTCTACTCTATTCTGAAAGTAAAGCTTCCTGGAGTCTTAAACTAGAATGCCGCCTTTGGACCTGTAAAGGCTATTGCTGGATGCCAAGTGACGGTCCTTGAAAGCATTGCTAGCTATGAAGAGCGGGCCAATGCTCTGAGGAAAGTTCTAAATGACTTGGAGGACCGAGTGGCCAAATTTTGGGAAGCCAAGCAACGAAGCCCAACATCGTTGTTTCTTGAAGAGGACAAGGCTTTGGTTGCGACTCTTGCAGAAGAGGAAGCTACTTTCCAAGCAAGAAGGGATGCCCTTGCTAAAGAGATCATTGAGGTGGCTGATCAATACGAACAGTTCAACGCTGTGAGCGAGGCTCGTATTGCTTCGAAGAACAAGCTTGCCGTCCAGATCACCGAAAAGTATAATCACATTGCGAAGATCCACAATGAGATTGTCCAACTGGAGGCCAACTTAAGAACAGTTGCGTCTGAACAAGAAGACTATACGATTCAGGCTGCTGTGACTGCCACAACTTTAGACCAATTGAAAGAACAGCTGGTGAAGTTAGAGGGAGAGCACGCGAAACTGATCCCCTTCAAGGATGAAGCTGTACGGCAGGAAGAAGTGCGTCATCGCGCCACTGTCAAGTATCAGACTGAGATTACGGCTTTAAGGGATAGCATCAATCGGTTGTGTATCCCTTAGGTCTTCCTTTGTAATTGGCTCATTTAGCCATAAAAACTCTTGTATCTTTTCCTTTCTCTGCTTTTTGAGAGAAGTTTTTAATAAAGAATCTTTTGGCTTTCGAAACTCATGAATGTAGTTTGTGAAATATCAAAACTAGAGGTAATGTAGACGTAGCAAGAATATTTCTGGTGGGTATTCTGCTGGAGAATTTGATGTGGACTTATTATCCATTTTATATTCAAGATTCTCGAAAATAGATAATAAGTTGAAATAAACTGCTAATAGAGGTAGTATGGACACAATAGTAGGATGTTTTATATCTGATCAGAGGTAATATAGACGTGGGCGGATGTATAACATTAAGTAGGAGTCAGTAAATAATTCAGAGGTAATATGGACGTGATTATCTTTGACAAGTGTTTTGCTCAGAGGTTATATGGACGTGGCAAAACATTTATTAATTATCCCACTGGGGAATAATTATCAAAAAACAGTCCAGAGGTAATATGGACGTGACCGTTTTTATAAGATCGAGTTTGGACAGAGTTCAAACGAAGATAATTCCACTGAGGAATCTTTTTAGAGGACCTATTATCCATGGCGTATTTAAGACTCTTGTAATACGGATAATAGTTAGATGATTTTCCGAATCATATAAACATTGCACTATATATTTACATGATTAAAATAGAGTATCTGTGAACTCTGTATATGAAGGTTACACATAATATTTCTTCAGGAACATGTCATTGACCGGCATCATGAGCAAGTCACCATCAGGCTTGGTTAGTCGATACACACCGTTAGAATACACCGATTCTATAATGAAAGGACCTTCCCATTTAGGCTGGAAATTTCCTTTTGTCTTGTGCGTCACAACCATTGGTCTTCTCACTGCTAAGACCAATCACCAATTTGAAAGAATCATTCCTTCACCTTCTTATTAAAGGCTCTAGAAATGTGTGCTTGGTATAGCTCAATACGCTGTTGAGCTAATAAGCTTTTTTCATCTAGCGCTTCGTAGTCGCAGACGGTAACTTTTTTCGGCAGTCAACTCACTGGCTAAGGCCACTCAAAGAGAGGGAATCTGGATTTCTAGGGGAAGAACTGCTTCACTTCCATAAACCAGAGAGAACGATGTACTGCCTGTTGGAGTTCGAACCGTTGTGCGGTAGGCCCAGAGACATTTGCCGAGCTTCTCATTCCAATCGTGCTTGTTTGAAGACACGAACTTCTTGAGAAGTTTGATGATAGTATTATTGAAAACTTCTGCTAATCCATTAGCTGCTGGATTATAAGCGGTAGAGGCTACATTCTGAATTCAATTCTTATCGCAGAACCGATAGAATGCATGGCTCACAAATTATAGACCATTATCATGGATGATCTTGTGAGGTAGGCCGAAGTGGTAGATGACGTGATGTTTGACGAAACTGATCACGTATGATGTCTTTACTTCGATGAACGGTATAGCTTATGCCCATTTGGAGAAGTAATCGGTTATAGCTAGGATAAACCGATGTCCTCTGGAGGATGGTAGGCTGATTGGACCGATGACGTCCATACCCCAGGCTTCAAAAGGCCAAGATGCCGCCGTCGGGTGTAGAAACTCCGAAGGTTGATAAATGAAATCAGCGTGGAATTAACAAGCCCTACACTTCTTTTCATATTCAACAGCATCTGCTATCATCGTGGGCCAATAATAACCCATTCGTCTGAGGCGATCTTGTAATTTGGGGCCTGGTTGGTGTGCACCACAAATTCTGTCGTGAGCCTTACGTAGTGCATGTTTAGCTTCTGTGTCTGATAAACATCGTAACAATAACCCATCGTAAGAAGGTCGGTACAGTATTTTGGTAGCTATATCATAGTAAAATCTGAGAGATCGTCGTTGGATAGACACTGCTTCCTTCGGGTCATCAGGAAGGATTTCATAGACAACGTCGTATATGAAAGAAAATCTCCAGTCTTTGATGTTGAAGTTTGTCTCTGCTGCGTAGATGTGATGAATATGCATGACATCTTTCGCACAGAACAACTCTCGACTAGACACTATGATCGAATGCTGAGTGTTGATAGAAACAGTCAAGGAAGCAGCCAGACCGGCTAAAGCATCTGCTTCTATATTCTGTAATCGAGGTATATGCTCGATGAAGAATCCAGCGAAGGTAGAAGCCAACTCAATCGTCGCTTTGTGATATGGGATGAGATCTTCATGATGAACTTCATAATCCCCTCGAACCTGACTAACTATTAGCTTAAAATCACCATAAGCTTCAAGATAGTCAACTCCTAGTTGTTTTGCCAGTTGAAGGCCTATCAGTGGGGTATTATTTTCGGCCACATTATTGGTACAAGGTTCCACGAGAGAATACGTACGGTGTATAACCAGATGATCGGGTGAAACAAGCACGATCCCTACTCCGGCCATAATATTTCCTTTAGGTTATGTTCTTGACGCATCGTCAAAGAACATTCGCCAAATAGGAATTTCCTCAGTTGAGTGTTAGACTCAACCACTTCATCTGGGAATTTATCATAGAGTTTGGAAGATTCTAGCACTGGATGAGCTGCTAAGAAGTCAGCTAATGCTTGGCCTTTTACTTCCTTCTGAGGAACGAACAGCACATCGTATAAAGTCAACAACATTGCCTATGTAGCTAAACGAGAATTAAGAGAACCCGGTTTAGTCATGAGTATCCTGAGAGGATTGACTCTAGATATGATATGGATAGTCTGTCCAGACACATAGTGACGTGTCTTCTGGATAGCAAATACCAGTATGAGACATTCCTTTTCAACAGGTATGTATCTGTGTTCGGCCCCAACCATCATGCGGCTGAGGTAATAGATTGTCTGTTCATGACCGCCTTTATTCTTCTGAGCTAATAGGACACCAAGAGAATGATCCATAGCACGAACATATAACAAGAAAGGCTTTCCAACTATCGGAGCCACCAACACTGGAGGGCTTGTGAGATACTTCTTGATGTCGTCAAATACGCGCTGATATTGTTCCGTCCAGACGAAAGATACTTCTTTCTTCATGAGCTGAGTAAACGGTTAACACCTTCCAGAAAGATTTGAAATGAATCGTCTAATGTAGGCTAACCTTCCTTGAAGTCCGCGTAGCTCTTTGAGATTTCTTGGAGGACGCATATCGAAGATAGCTTTAACCTTCTCCGGGTCAAGATGTATACCCTTTGAAGTGATAACAAAACCAAGGAACTTGCTGCTGGAGACTCCCAGAAAAGATTTGGTTGGATTCATCTTGAGTTGGTGTGTACGCATCAGTTCGAATACTGTTCTCAAATATTGGAGGTTGTTGCCCTTGAGATGACTTTTAACTGCAATATCATCTATATAGCATTCCACTGTTTTGCACAAATAGTCATAAAAATTTGTGTTCATAGCTCGCTGGTATGTTGCACCCGCATTTTTCAATTCGAAGGGCATCACCGTATAGCAATATATCCCCAACGGTGTTCAAAAAGATGTGTGTTTCTCATCATTGGAGAAAATCTTGATCTGGTTGTAGCCTGAGAACCCATCCATGAAGGACATTCACTCGAAGCCACAAGTATTATCGATCATTACGTCGATGATCGATAGAGAAAACTCATCTTTTGGGCATACAGAGTTCAAATCACGATAATCGATACAGACTCAAACTTTATCGTTCTTTTTTATGACCGGAACAATGTTACCGACCCAGTCAGGGTGTTGTTCTTCACGAATGAAACCACTTGAAATAAGCTTTTTGACTTCACTTTTGATAGCCTCCATGATATCTGGTCGAAACCGTCGTTGCTGCTGCTTCACTGGCTTAGCTTTAGACGAGATATTTAGGCAGTACATAGCAACTTTAGAGTCTAACCCTGGCATGTCTTCATAGCTCCATGCAAAGACGTCGATATATTCTCTTATAAGTTGTATAAGAGATTGTCGTTCTTCACCAGATAGACTTTTGCTGATAAAGATTGGTTTAGGAGATGGTTCATCTCCTAAATTAACTTGGATGACTTCGTCTTCAGTAGGTGGTTCACGTTGTTCGAAACATAACTCCCACCTGGTGTCCATCTTTTGAGCCCAATGTTCGAGCTCAATTGATTGGACATCTTTTGTAATTTGGTCAACTAACACCATGTTGACGGATAGAGTTGCTTTGAACTGTCTCCAATGCTGGAGTCTGAATCCCAAAGACAGGAATCAGAAGAATGAGAACAACGATCAACTTCAATGTCTGATCCTTCAGGAGTTGTTGGATAAGTAACATAACCTAAACCAACACCGTTTCATTGATAATAGTTCTCGGGTTTGCCGGGAGGAGCAAAGTGACGTATTGTCAATCGTCGTCCTTTACCGTGGTTTAGTCCCTAGTCGCTTTTTATATCATATCCCATGTTCTGGATGATATTCTTGGCCTGCCAACTATATCAGTAAAGCTGTATTTTACCTGAATCATAGTCAGCTTCAGCGTTGTAATTGGGAGTAGTAAAGTCCAGAACGAACTTTCTTTCGCTAATTATTTGACCGAAGATGATTAGTTCTTCACCCTTCTTTCTTGCTGGAACGATGAAGTAGTGGATATCCTTTGGGCAGACTGTTTCCCGCAAACAGGGTGTCATAACCGATATGCAGAGATGTGGTCTTATGCCATGCTCTAAGGCGTACAATGTATCTACGTACTGGTTTACAGACTGGTAGACATCAGATTAATTCAAAGATAAACCTTTACTCAGAAAATATGTAAGTTTTTCTTCAGGGATAACATCATCCACTGAAGGTACATTATTTTGGGTATTGATATACTCATTAAAGGCATCATTATCCGGGACAGACATCACAAACTTGGTCAAGTTCACTACGTAGGATAACTCATCAGGATTGAAAGGATGAGCTTCAGCAGGTTTCACCCGAGTTGTTTTACGGAGAGTGATGGTCAATGGTGCGCAATATCAAGACGCTTCTTTTTGACCCAGATTGTAAGAGTCTTTGAATTACTTTTTTGGAGTAATACGCCCTTTGACTCGAATAACCAGGGGACCGTCACTGGCGGATGAATTAACTTCAGCTTCATCGTCAGCTTTGTTGCCGTCATCTTTGGGAGGCTGAGATTGATAGAGTACCGAATCTCCATAGTAGGGTTCAATACCCTTGAAAGGATCGACATTGACAAACTTTGTCTTCAAGATGCCATCAATGTTGACGTACTTAAAGCACTGGTGAAGGGTAGAAGGAACAATCATGTTCTCGTGTATCCACAGACGTCCTAACAAGATGTTGTAGGACACATTGGCATCGATTACATAGCAAGCAACCTCTGTTAGAAGATTACCAAGCTTGCACTTGTGACGGATCTTGCCCAAAGGATGACTTCTTCCAGCATTGAAAGCCATGATAGTTGTATTGGTTGTAGACAGCTAGTACAAAGGGATCCCTAGAATTTGGAGTAAACTTCTAGGGATGATGCTGAGGGGTGAACCTGGATCGATATGCATCCGATCCACCTTAATCACCCCGATATACCCTGTATAGTATAGAGGTCTATCATGACAATTATTTTTTAGCAGCATGTCCTCTTGTGAAAAGGTGTTGTTGGGAACCACTTCCATAGTGCTATGGCAATGAGGACAAGAAGAGACCGGATCTTCAGTGGGAGCTTTGACTTCAACGAGATAAGAGTCTGCATGTAGTAATACCTCACTTAAAGCTTTATGCGTCTCTTTGGAGAGCCGCAGTAGATCGAACAATGACAATCTGGCAGGTGTATTGGCCAGCTGTGCCAGTATGTCAAAGTTGTAAGGCCGATTCATGCCTTTGGGAGCTGGTGACTTCAGAGATTTGTCAAATCGCGTCATCTTCTGCTTAGCTTTGTTGGCAGTTGAGGACTTAGACGGATCAGCTTCTGAACTTGTGGGGGCAGCAGAAGCTTGAGAAGGCATTACGTCTTCTTGTGCGGGGTCATAAGTCCGTAGGTAAGTCTTGTCGGATCGTGTCTCACTAGATAGGACTTCATAAATAGGAGAAGACACCATATGGCATGGCTTGTATTTTTTGTCCCTTTTTTCTTTGGAAGACACTACCCCCTGCTTCATTTCTTGCACAAGGTCGGGATGGACCCACATAATCTTATCGCATTTCGTTGTGAGTGGCACCAGAATTGATGTTGAATCGCGAGCTGGCGGCAGGTTGATGACTTCTATTATTGCCTTGGGAATTGGAACTACGTCGTCTGGAACTTCTGTGGAAGGAAAGTCATCAAATTGAAGAGAGATCATGTTAGAAGACACGACATTGTCTTCAACTTCGAGGTTGATAACTTGGTTATCGATGAGCTGTTGTATCTTCCTCTTTAAGACGATGCAATCCTTGGTAGAATGGTGCACGTACTGATGATAGAGACAGTACTTGGGGTCGCTGAGTCGGCTTGCCTCCTCAGGACGTCGTGGTGTAGGAAATACTAGCTTATTACCCTTCATCAACGTATTGAAAATGGTAATAACATCATCCTCGTCAAAGGAGAAAGTTTCCTTGGGTCTGTCAGGAGCACTCTGAGGATTGGGAGCTCCCTTGGAAGTGTCAACCTTCAAGACTTCTTTTCCTTTACCCCAACAGATAGGGATAGTTTGGGGTGCTTGCCTTTGTCTTCAGATTTGGGTGTTTTCAACCCCAGTAGTTCCAAATTAGGAACGTCATTTTCAGCAGCATCAGCGGCCCCGATGAAAGCGGGTCATGTATCATACTTATGTATACCTAGACAAAACTTTACTATAGGAAGGAAGTTATGCGACAAGTATCCATAAGCTCCAAGTCTGGTATACCGAAGGGCATCTTCAAGGCTAGTCGCAGCGTTGGATAAAAGCAATAACAGTCTCACTCTTCCTCTGCTTGGTCTCGATGAGGGTGGACATACTAACATGCATGTCACTCTCGTAAAACCTATTGAGGAATAGCCGCTCCAAGTCTTTGAAAGAGTTAATACAACCGTCAGGCAAACTGCAGAACTATTCAAAAGCTACTTCCTGCAAGGTGCTGATAAATAGCTTTGATAAGAACGCATTATCTCTTGGTAAGTGCAGCATCTGCATGTTGAAGTATGTCATATGTTGGAGAGGAGAAGTCATCCCGTCAAACGAATTAAGCGTCAATGGCTTGTAGTTAGGAGGACAAGTGGCATTCTCCCATTCAGGAGGATAAGGTTGAGATATCCCCATCTTCTGAAGCTCGTCTTTGTGTGAGATGGTATCAAGGCGGGCAACAAGAGAATCAATTGTATCCTGCTGATTAAGAAGATATTGAGAAACGGCTGTTATATGGTTATCAAGTGCTGTCGGCAAAGGACCACCCCCAACATTTACGAGATTTGGTGAAAGTACAACGGAATGGTACTCCCTTTGTAGTGAAGGAGGGTTGTTGCTATGAACCAGACTAGTGTGTGCTGAGACGTTCAGTTGAAGTGGAGGAACAAACCCAGCAGTTTGGAAAGCCATGATGCTGGTAAGCATGTGTGTGATCTTGGCAAATGCCATTCCAAGATTCTCCAGCCGCTTGTTAGTTTGATCACTGGCTTCTTCAGGTCTCTCTTCATCTGTCATGTACGCAGATAGCATGCGAGGATGAAGAGAGAAGACAGTACAATTGGTGTTGATACTGTCTGTCTCTAAGTTGAAAAGGCCTTCGTCTTCAGGTAGGGGAGGTAGATAGTCACCATCGGACTCAAAGAGATCATCATTATCTGGAAGGCTACACCCGGCGTGGAGGTCGTTTGCTTCAGATTCTAAGGGAATACTACCCCCAGCTTGAGATTCTGAGGGAACACCACCCACATCTTGAGAGTCCTTGCCGTCTATAAGGGATCTTGTTCTCAACCGAGTACCCATATAGACTCCTTCAAGTGAAATAGCTCGCTGGTTGTTTGCTAGCAGACTTCTTATTCTTCTTCTGTTTACAAAATTAAAAGAAAAGGTTGGATTAGTGGTCAACCTTCTTTGATTGGGGCTCCCATAGGGAGGACCCTATGAAGCCATGTTAGATGAAACACATAATGGCTCTTTATCATCAGAACGCTGCAGTCGTCGAAACACAGACTACCTTGGAGGAACTTTCATTGCTTTAGAGCGATAATAGTTGATGATAATACTAGTGCATGGACGCTCTTGTAGAGGCACCTCATGAGTCGCAGTGATCTCTCTTGCCTTACGCTTATGATTTATCATGTCGCACAAATCGGCGGAAGGGGGCTTTGCCTTAGAACCCATTTCACATGCATTGCCCCACTTTACATATGGATTTGTAAAAAAAAATCGACACATCTGGACTTAGTTCATGCACAGGGGCAACCCCTACACCTAAGTTCCGTGATGACCTTGAAGACAGCCCCGTGTTATACATGGACGCATAGACCCTTGAGCATGCCCTTGGGCGCATGCTTTCCAGATGTTCTGACAACATGCTTGGCCTTCCTGGCTGTGGGCACATAGAATGGATCATCAGAGCCTGGCCGCATAGTGGTAGACAGCCTATTGAAGATAGAAGTCTTCTGACCAGAGTTATACGCCCACACCATCCTTTGGGCACATGCTTTGGAAAATAGCAGTATTTTTCTCCAGTTTTGCCCTCTTCATTTGCAAGCTTTGCTGAGTTTGCCCAGCGTGTCGAATACTTTGATTCTTGGTATTATAGTATTTTTCTTTGCCAAGTCTCGAGGGTTGAACACTCTGTTATTGATTGTACAAGAGAGAAGTCGCTAGGCTAGTAGAGCCCTGAACAGTATGCGCCTTCTTTGCATTGGGAGCTTCTGTGGAAGAGTTATGTGCCCACGTGACAGAGTTCTTCTTCGGTTGCACATCTTCTACGGCACTGGCAGGATATACAGCACGAGCCTTCGGAAGCCAAGTCTTGCAAGACTTATTTCGCTTCACTGATTTTGAGGGAGTAGAGCCATCCCTCGAGAGCATCTCTTTGAATGCTTGTTGATCGAATTTCACGATCAACATCTTCTGAGTGCTCTCCACTTTAGCGGTATCGGATTGTGTCACCACCTTCTCGTCAGAGAAAAAGGTAGTCCCCAGCATAGTTGCCATTTTTGTAGAACACTTACAAAAAAGAGAAGAATCATTGTCTTTTCTTATTAGCGCAAGGCACCACAAATCGAGTACACCTGAAAGATCCTGTACTGAGAATCCTCAAGTACAACAAAAATTTTGGGAAATGGGACGATGGAGATCGAGCGGCAGTTGCTCCTTAACTCCATTGACACTCCGATTTACAAAAGTGGGAGAAAACCTAAGAAAATTGCTAACTCTCGGCTCACTGGCAAGAAGGGCAGCAATTTGGCTCTGAAATGCTCTATGTTCAATTCATTTGAAGAGACATATGTCCTCTATTTATAGTCGTTTTGCACTGAAACGACTGTTATGCGCACACAGGTGGAGAATACATTGATCTTCCTGTGGGCGTATAGTATTGCTTTGGGAGCATGGGATATAGGCCATAAGAACTTGATAATCGTGGGTAGATCGTGGGATTGACGTGGCCGCATGCTTCAGTGCATGACTGCTCGTGGAGACTGGCGTGGTTGCATGCCTCGGCCCATGACTGATCATGGACGTTGACCGAGTCGTAGAGCTGTTCTGACTTGGGCGCATAATATAGGAAGACAACCATGCGCCCACCTCTGGAAAAATCATGTGGGCGTATAGAATTTACTACATGTGGGCGCATAGTATGGATATTTTCATGCTTCCACAATAACTCATATATATATATATATATATATATATATATTATATATATATATATATATATATATATATATATATATATGATGTGGCCGCATGCTTCGGTGCAC
This sequence comes from Iris pallida, assembly GCA_029216955.1. Taxonomy (NCBI): domain Eukaryota; kingdom Viridiplantae; phylum Streptophyta; class Magnoliopsida; order Asparagales; family Iridaceae; genus Iris; species Iris pallida. The sequence continues at coordinate 1,094,219 of JANAVB010037216.1, read as the reverse complement.
GACTGCTCGTGGAGACTGGCATGGCTGCATGCCTCGGCCCATAACTGATCGTGGATGTTAACCGAGTCGTAGAGCTGTTCTGACTTAGGTGCATAGTGTAGGAAGACAACCATGCGCCCACCTCTGGAAAAATCATGTGGGCGCATAGAATTTACTACATGTGGGCGCATAGTCACTTCTTTATGTGGGCGCATAGTATGGATATTTTCATGCTTCTACAATAACTCATTTTTTTTATAACTCATATATATATATATATATATATATATATATATATATATATATATATATATATATATATATATATATTTATATATATATATATATATATATATATATATTTATACAAATATTTTGAAATATATTTAACAAATGTATTATATTTTTTTGTACAAAATATATATATATATATATATATATATATAAAAAAAAAAAAATATATATATATATATATATATATATATATATATATATATATATATATATATATATATATATATATATATCCTAAAATAAAGCTTTAAATTTTTACATATATATAACCTATATATCCAAGAAAATTTTCTTATACCTAAAAATATATAAATAAAATATTTTGAAATATATTTAACAAATGTATTATATTTTTTTGTACAAATGTTTTCTTAGTATAGAAATTTCTATTATTATTATTATTTATATAAAACAAAATTATTTTCAAAAATTCTTCATAAATCAATAAATGAATATTAAAACTTTGAAAAATAACAATAATGTGATTTTATAAATTGTAGTCAACTAATTATCAATTTAAATAAGTTTAGAGAGTTCACAAGATAATAAGCTAGTCATGGTACATATCAGCACTAGCCGTGCCATACTTTCTAGTCAGCCTATACAGCAAAACTTAGCCATGACTAAGTCTATATAAAGTAAATAAAATTTTCTTTTTATATAAAAATCATGGCTATTTTTTTAAGTAAAATATAAAAAAAATATCCATAAAAATTAGGGGTTTTACATTCTATCCAACTTACAAGAATTTTGTCCTCGAAATTAGAAATAACACACGACCTATGAAAACGAAGTGCAAGACGAAAAAGGATTGGGCACGAAGATCGTGTCATGAATTTTCGTGCAAATGAGAGAAACGGTTGTGTATGTTGTCGTCTTGCTTCCATGTTTTAGTGGAGCACTAAGATGACACACGAACCGAGATAGTAGAACAATTTATGGGACTTACAAGGATCACAGTAGTGGTTTCTAACTAGATAGGATACCCTCGTGTTTCTATATTTATCAAGGTTTATATCTTAAAATTCTAGGTCATTTTATAATCATGGTCATGCAATTGTAAATTTAACTAAAACATCATACCTGCATCTATGGCTCCTTGGGTTGGTTGCCCCGTGGTGATCATGCTGAAGGCTTGTCCCGAGTTTTGGTTGCCCTTTGGATATTCAATAGCTACTGGCAGACGTGGTGCTTCTCTTCCTGGTGCTGGTAATGCTACTCCCTGCATCTGATGCTGTCTAGAACGGCAATCTCGAGCTTGATGTTGATTTGACCCGCAAACCATACACAATCCCAAGTTACAATGACAATCCCTCTGAAAATGTCCCTTCTTACCAGAATAATGACAGGTGGGTAATTCTCTCAATTGATATGGGGAAACACTGGGCTGTTGTTGTGTCGCGGGATGTCTTATGGGTCCTGCTGGTGTAGTCTTAGTTGATGTAACGGTCGAAACAGCTCGTCGTTGTCCGGGAGAAAAATGACTCAACCGACTGAACTTTACGTCGTATTCATCAACTGTCATGCTTCCTTGTTCCAAGTGTAGTAACTGGTAATAAAGTGCGTCCTTGGCAGTATCAGAGAAATACTTCTTATTAAATAGCACCTTAAATTCCTCCCATGTCTTATCAAGTCCTAGTCGTCTCTCCTCTGCGGCCTACCAATCATAAGCATTTCCTTCTAACTATAATTTAACGATCGTCATCCATAGATTTACAGACAACTCTGATGCCCTCAAAATATTTTGTCTTAACCAGCCAATTGGTAATTCCTATAACGTCTTCAGTGCCTTTGAAGGGTGGGGGATTCATGTCACGACCCGCACCCAGTGTAGGGGCACGAGAAGTGGGTACGTCCAGCCTACGCCGCAGTATCGACGTTAAAACGCTGTTCTAGGTCATGAACATAACTAACACAATATGAATACTCTCCAACTGGAGGCCAAGTCACAGAAGGTACAACTCAATCACAATCTAGAGGTAGAATATAGCACGATGAAATAGATAAGGAAATTCTCAAAACTGAGGTGCAAACAGAAGTGAAATGAATCAAAGTTAACAAACACAAGTCTCAACATCTCCATAATAAGACAACTCTGAAATCAAAGACAACTAACATGAAAAAAAGAATAGTCTAAACTATCTATACAATGCATGGGTATCATCCTCAGCAGCTGCCTGAACCTCCCAAGGGTCCAGGTCGCGAGTGTCATCTAGGCAAGCTCCATAGTAAAGGGTGCAGGGTTCCTCATCATCCTCTGTAATATTTTCAACAGGTCCAGTCAGGACAGGAGCGAGCACAATACATCTCACGCAGATCATAACAGGTTAGAAAATATAAACATGCAAGAGAGTACGATACATGAAAACTGAAAGAATGTACATGATGTAAAAGAGAGAGAGCTGTAATGAAAATATCTACTATAAGTAGAGAACTATCAGTGACTAGTGATGTAGAGTACAAAGTCGATATGTGAATGGCTGGATTTGTACATGAATATACTAAAGAGGCTCACATGGTTATACTACTTTGGAATTGTTCATATGACTATTTATACTCCACCATACCCAATCAATACACAAGGATCCAGACAAGTTATGTTACGCACATGATTTTCACATGAAAGCCCATAGATGGGTGCACATAAAGTATACATGAGGGCTCAGAACTGAGTGCACATGAATTCCATATAAAGGCCCATGAAGGGGTACACATATAGGTTACACATGAAGCACATGAGAAGCATGACCGTACATGAGAGCACATGAGAGTACACGAGGGCACATGAATGTACATAAAGCACATGAGTATACATAAATAACATGAGAGCGAGGAATACATAATGTACATGAAACACATGACATAAAGTATTCGATGCTCCCGAGGGGGATAACATCTCAATGTAGGGATCCAAATAGTACCAATCCGTGATAATATCGTGACAGCATCAAATAAGGTAATCTAGAGCAGGAATATAATCCTAAGCAAGTTATGAAATGATCAGAGAATGTACTCGCCTGGTATCTGAATGTCTAAAGTGAATATACTGTCCCAGATGAGTTATCTGACTCCTATTTAGAGCAACACAAGTCAAGATGTATACATGGGATAATAAATAAAATGTACAATGCATCTGCATGCTGTCTAGGTCAAACTAGACTAAAGTCAACACTTGGTCAACTCTAGTCAACCACACTAGTCAAACTAGGTCAACTAGGTCAAGTCCTAACCCAACAAGTCTCACTAAGCCTAACCAAGCCTAGTCTAGCATCCAAGCACAATCACAAGGCTAACACAAGGTATCAACCCAGATTTATATATATATACACTCAAAGTATGTAAACATACAAGTATATATAGGCAAATCATCTCATCATCATGTACATTTGTCTCTATATATAATATATATATTACATACATTTTTACATTACATTCACATTATATTCATGCTTGCATTAGATTATACATACCTTCATACACTCATGCATTCAACTGCCATGTGCATTATACATGTTAACATTCATTACAAGCATTGTATTTTACTTATACTTTTGATTGATTGATTCATCCATATATGACTTTCATTCATGCATTTATTATTTTACATATTACAATGCATTCATTCATTACATCTCAATATTACATTATATATACATTACATATATATACATTATATATATATATATATATATATATATATATATATATATATATATATATATATATATATATATATATATATATATATATAATGTAATATTGAGATGATATATATATATATATATATATATATATATATATATATATATATATATATATATATATATATATAAAATATATATATATATATATATATATATATATATATATATATATATATATATATATATATATATAGATTCATTCACATTCATAATGCATAGCGAGGTAGAGAGGGGGCTAAGAGTGTGTGTCATAGTGTGTAGGGTTAAGGCAGTTCAGTGTTCTGTTAAGGGAGGGGGTTTAGTGTATACACAATGTGCCCAAGTGTCACAAGTTTTTGTAACATGCATCAATGTGTTCAGGAAGGTGCGTATAGGTTTACATTGTATATGAGGTTTCAGTCAAGTTGGTTTACATCAAAAGGGGTTAATGAAATTGGTGAGTTCATGAATGAATGCAAGGTTGGTATCTTAATAGGCAGTGTAAGTTCAGACTTAGCCAATGAAAACCTAATGCAAGTAACATCACAGAACCCAATGCCAATCCAACCAATACAAAACCTAATAATTCTCAGTTTAACATGCTAATGTTCAAGTTCAGTTAACATAAAGGCCTAGTGTAGTGCATGTGTAACATGTTAGTGTGTCACAAGTCCATGGGAGGTGTTCAGAAAAGGTGCAGCAAGTTATTAAGGGTTTAACATATGTAAAGAGCTCAGTTTCAGATTACAATATGTGAGGAGGTTAACAATAAGGTTCAGTTTAGCATAGGGTTTACAGGTTTAATATGCGAGGGTTATTTGTACATGGCAAAGGGGAAATGAGTGGGTTATGAGTGTTCATGAAACTACATGTTCACTCGATATCATCAACATGTACAAACCTACATAACCAACAACCTACCATCAGAACTCATATATATATAAATCTCAGATTCAGTTATCAACATTATCAATAAAAGTTCAGAATTTGAACAAATCAATATCTCTCAAACAAAACCTATGTACATACATTCATATATACATATTACTTCTCAGGATAACATGGTATGGACATTTATATATTCGAGTATCACAATGGTTTGAACCCATAATCGAATCAACCCCACATCTCATTTGAACCCAATATGCATGCTTAAATCTTAGATATTACCAAATCAATCAAAAACATGTTAACATATAATAACATCAATTAATCATTTAAACCAACTATTTTCATTAAAGCTCAGGAAATCACAATTCGAAACAAAACCTTCACAAATGAACCTAGTTCAAGAATCATAAACCAAACACAAAAATCAATCATCCCAGATATAATACACATGTTTAAACGTTAAAAATTAACATTTAAACTCGAAATAAACTATTCAAAAACCCAGGAAATACATAATTCTGATACTGCGTATCAGAGAATCATGGAAACACAATTTCAGATCAGAAAGTACAATAAAACCCAATCAAATTGGTTGGTAAGGGTTCGTGTATATTTATATGAGTCATACAAGTGGTGTCGTGTCCAGAAAGTAGGACACGATGTGTCCAAACAGATTTGAACACATACGACACAGCACAGTCTCGTGCACACATGTCAGTAGGTCTAAGACACGACACTCGACACGAGACACCTCGTGCACGTGTCCACGTGTTCGCCATGCATAGGTCTATGTGCACAAGTGTATGTATTGTGTCCACGTGAGTCATGTCGAACAAACGAGACGCGTATCAGACGCGAATCTCGTGTTCGTGTAGTGCAGTACAAAATACGAGTGGAATTTCTCCCAATCTAATCGATGAAACCCTATGAAACTTTGTCAGTGTAGTGTCAGATATGTACCCTAGGTGTCCACCAAGTTTCGTGTCAAAATATGATGTGTCGTGTCCGCTACAGTGCCCGAGAAGCAGGGGACAGCACGAGCCTCGTGCAGTGTCTCGTATAACATGTCCACGGCCGTTTCCGACACGAATACGACATGAATTCATGTTCAATCCTAGGGGAAATTAAAACACACATATAGATCTACATTTTTGCAAAATTAGTTTTTAAAAACAGCAATAAAAACATCGTTGGGGCATTTCATCAAACACCTAAGTAATGACATTGATACGTGTCCGATACGGACACCAAATCAATTCTAATTCCTACCCAACTACACCTACAGTTAAAGGACACCTAGATGGATGCATCTACGGAAAGAAATCAAGATTTTAGGGTGATTTGTAGGGATTTACCAATAGGGATCCAATCTCCAAGAAAAAGCCCCAAAATAGAGAAGCATCTTCCTCAAATGATGTCCAAATGAGCTCCACTCCTTGCAAGCATGCCTCCTTCAACCTCTACTCCAGATTTAGATCCGAATGCAAGAGATTGGGATTAATTTGGTGGAGGAATGGTGAAGTTAGACAATTTGGGGAAGAAATTAGGGTTTCCTACAAGGTGGGTGTTCTAAAAGAGGCAAGGGATCATGTAGAGATACTTTATAGGCTGAAATTAGGTCTCTCTTGGCTCAATGTGGCTGCCCAAATGAAGAGTTAGGGTTAGGGTTTCTCATATTGGGCCTTGGGCCAAGATTGCTAGCCCATTAGCTCAACTACTTAGCCCTTAGTCCAAATGCAAAACTCTCCTAATCTCTCCGTGGAAATTAGCCATCCTCAAGTCAATTAAGACCAACTTAAGTTAGATTAGGGTCCCATACCATGTTATCTAGGTCACCAAGGTCAAGTCAATTCTAGGTTACTCTTAAGTCACAACTAGTAAAAGTCAAAACTAACAACCATCAATTCAATAATTGTTCAAATAATTCCAATAAGTCAAAATGACCAAAATATCCCTAGGGTAAAAATGATAAATAAATATCCCAATCACATGGTTAGGCTCTAGGTCAGACAGTCTCTAGGGTTTCACTAACAGCACATCAAAATCACAAGTCATGGTTTTTAAATAGTTTTTAAAATGATTAAGAATCACCAAAAATCATATTAAGATTTAAATATCATAAATAATAATTAAAATCACAAAATTTCAAAATTACCCTCATTTTAGAAAACTGGGTGTTATAAGTCTACCCTTCTTAGAGAAATTTCGTCCTCGAAATTAAGATGGTAGTACTCCTTCTAGGTCAACACCCCACAACCATAGTCTCAAATCACACAGTTTGATAATCATATGCGTCAGTCCAAAATCATGATACTCAGAATCTTCGTCATGCTAGTGAGCAAGGCTACGATAATCACAGAGCCCTCGACTATGGTACATACCTCTAGAATCATAGTATTTAAAATTTTTGCATTGCCGCATGCATGGCAGCAAAAACCTTAAATTCCCACACCCGAGAAATACGTCCAAAATCTGACTATATGTCCTCACTATGCCAGCTAACACGACTATCGAAGATTCTAGATCCCATAACTGAGGTGACCTAGCCCATAGACTTATCTCAGAAGAAAATCAAATATAACACAAAACAACAGAACAAAATTGATTAATCTACAAGGAACAGATGGAATCGAATTTCAAGACAGTTATAAGAGACAATTGTGGAAATAGAATCGAGAAGAACGGAACCTGTAACAAGATCTCCAATGGCCTGTACAACCCTGACTGTCATAGCGAAAGCTCGCCCCTGCTGGCCTTCCCTAGCCTGCTGTTGATGCTGCATGTACCTCTGCTGCTGAGTTGGTAAGGGTAATCCCTTTTGCTGGCCCACCGGAGCCCTAGCTCCTGCTTCCTGAACTGTCCGTCCAAAAGACTCAAGACACTCTCTCAGCTGATGATCGGATCCTCCGCAAACCAAACATCTACCCAGCCTCTTCCGGCATTCGCCCCAATCGTACCCTGGTTTCTTACAGAAAGGGCAAATGATAAGAAGCTGTTGTCCCGGGGCCTGCTGCTGCCTCTGCTGCTGCTGTACCTGCTAAAAGGGTAAACGGTCCTGAAACTGCTGTTGCTGAAAGTAGACCCTCGACTGCTGATACTGTTGCTGAATCTGTAAGTGGGGCCTCTGCTGCTGTCACGCCCCGCTCCCGTAGGAGCGATCGTCCTCGCTAAGTCGTGATACCGCACGAGCGTAGATTGTGCTCATGCAAGGCAGATTCCATAACGACCAAGATTATAAGTCTCTCAAGCTCACTCATCTCACATTACAAGTCACTCAGCTCTCTCTCATCTCTCAATACATATCTCGAGCCAGCGGATGCTTCGGAAGGCGACGTCCATACATTATGCCCCGTATAAGTCTTGACTCTATGCGGCTGTACGCTTCGAATCGCCAAGGAACTCCATGCCTCGATGCATCCAAGCGAGCTCCGCGCCATGAGCTTCTACATGTGCCTGCACATAAAAACTATGTGGGTGTCAGTACTCAACTGTACTGGTGGAATGAGCTCCTCGCCCACCCTTACAAAACTAATACGTTTGATTTACTTTTGTGCAACATAGTCCCCTTTATGATTGTCTTTCTACTCTTGCCTTAGGATCAGTTTTATGACAGACGCCTTGACCTATTTTGTGTCTCTAGACCATCCCGTGCTTGCAACAGCAACGTTAACTCATATTTCACTTCTAGACCCTTCTTGTGCCAACAACGTTAACCTATCAAGTCTTGTTTGCCTTACGGTCCAAATCAGAGATGCAACTACGCGATGCGGCTCTATTTTCGTATGACCATGCTACAAACCCTTGATGAGGTCGTGCCTCGCAACTCAGTGAGACTTAACCATATCGCCGCCGTGCGGCCCTTGCTACTTTGATCATCAACTGATCCAATCGAGCTTGTGAACTTAGTGTCACTTAACCAACTTGCCTTGCGACGATTCCTGACTTAAACCTGAGACAACTCAATCCAACTTTTGCAACTCTATGCCAATATCTTAAGACTCGACGCCACAACTCGTGTCGAAGCACGACGCCTACATTGAAACCAAATCTTAGGCCCAACATTGTGTTTTTAACTTGTACACACACCTTTAACTCGACTCCTTGATATAGCGTACTCAATACTCGACTCAATCCAAAGGCACACTTGTGGATTGTCGCCATCATGCCGACGTCTATATGAACTTGGTCACTAGCATGATAAGCTATCTTGGACCTTTATTGGATATGAGGTTACGTTCGTCAATAACGTGGCACGATCTCATCGAATTTCCCCTAATATTTGCTCTACGGCGCACCCCTTGGGTCAGGTCGCACACCATCCAAGGGTCCCGTATAGCACGTGTTCCTCCTAGGCCAGACCAGTCCTCCGTGGCCTTGGGTACCATCTGCGGAACAAATCAAATCCTTGTGCACCGATACACAAGTTGTCCAATGACCATGCAGACTCGACTCAAACTGAAGTCTCACAAAATCATCCTTCTTTCAGTGTTACCCTCTCTTTCAAAACCAATATCAAGACTTCCATCATTTGAGACCCCTCGACGACCCACGGTCGCGAGCATTCTTTACATGTTACCATATTATTTCATTCAACTCATGAATGCCTATTTGATAGTCCTTTCCCCAAAACTCACTTGAATCAATTGTGGTCCTTGCCTTAAACACTAAGTCCACGACATCGTGTCTTAAACCAACTTAAACTCTATGCGACGCTATCGCCCAAGTCATACCTTCTATGACGGGTCGTGGGATCGTGGGACTATTTAAGTTGACAACCACAGAATGAGCGGGACAGTGCTTAGGATGCCTTCGATAGCCTAATAAAACTTAGACTAACTCAATCATACAACTCGACGAGCAAAGGCTGTGTCAAGTCTCGCATCACAGAAATGTGCCGCACATGCGTTCGACTTTTGAACGACCAAGTCATTTGGGTGCCTAGACTTATGTCACAAGCCGTGCAATGCAACTTAACTCATGGGCAAGCCAAGGCTATGCTAAGCCTTGGACGATGGGACCGTGTATGATTTATGAAGCATTTATGCGGGCAACGCCTATAACTTAGGCTACGTTCACAAATTTGCCTACTCAACTAATTTTTCTTCTCCCAAGCCATGGGACAAAGGATCGGGTGTCATTTTCAAAGCACGTCGTGCACCAACTCTAAGTCGACCGTTGGACCTTTCCATATTCTAACTCAATTCAACCCGTCGGGATTATTCCCTTATCTATGTGGATTCGTCTCTTTTATTATCAAGCCTACTTGTGAAAGTTGAAAACATACGATTTATTATGTGAAGGCTAAGATGAGGCAAGTTCACCGAAACTACCCCACCTGAGCGAGCGGTCGCCTTGACCGAGCGATGTCTTCGAGCAGCCGTTGCAAGGCTAAGTTCGAACGCCCTCGACGTTTCGATTCTTCCAATTTACTGAGCGAGACGGGGCACTCCATCATACACCACTCAAAAAAAGTTTCGTCCTCGAAACTAACTGAGTACACTTACTCATCGACTTATCACTTGAATGTTCAACGACTCTCGTGCACATTTCCTCTATGTATTTCTTAAATCCGAGCCACGCTCGTGCTACCCTCAATCCGTTCTTCAAAACTTACGATCTCAAAATCCTCGACACTTCTCATTCCTCAAGTCTCACTTGAATTCAACATATCACTCAGTTTGGATCGTGCACACATTTTAGGCATCCCCAAAATACATGCATTTCAGCCAAGCCTCGTGATAGCAAATCCTGCCATCACTACTCGAGTCGGGTCGTGCACATATTCAAGCGTCCCTGATATACATGCATGTCAACCGATACTTACGAGTGGTGCCTCTACAAATCATACCACTTCGCACTCGGACGTCTGCCTAACCGCTAGGCTATGTCTGTCCGTCAGTATTGGAATCATAGTTCCTAAATAATAATATCAACATTGACCCCATCCTAAGGTCAAACCAAGTTGATAGTACGGGGTTTTCTACCCAAGCTTGCATCACTCCGATTTCTAACATCGAGCATCGATTTCCTACGCACATCCCAATATTCATTGCACGGGGTCCGAGTCATTCATTAAAGCCATCCTACGATAACTCACGTTTTAACCAATTCCTTGACATACCAATATCACTTCGTTCATCAAGCCATTTCGTATAGTCTATTTCTTCGAACACGTTCAACATAATACGTCAATCAATCCTTCCCAGTCAAGCACGCTACGACACAATTCATCGCTAAACCCTAATTTACATTTCATACTCCCTAAGTCATTTATCCCAACTCACGTAATCGATCACAAGGTCGTCCGACTTAACAATATATTGTGCCCCGATCTCATGCGAGTCAGATTATCCATAGTGGGTATGAATCACCATGCACGCTCCCGCGGGATAATCATCCTCATCGGGACGTATCTCTTATTTGAGTCAAGACTAATTCATTCTCGATGCGCGGATTAGACCTACTCAATCCTCAAATTTATTCTATTCATCAATCGCAAGTTCTAACATCCTCAAATTTTCCTTCGTATCAAATCGACAAGTCAAGACAATCAAAGTTGCCGCATCCTAATTTTTCCGAGTTCGATCATCCTGTGACATGAATCACCATGTCAGCGCTCACGCGGAATAATTACCCCAAATTTGATGTAATGCATGTGCGAGGCTGGAGTTGCACTCGCGTAAGACAAGAATGTCGATGCTGTGGTCATCCGCGTAACCCTCAAGACACGATCATTTTCATCCAACATTCATCTCAATCAAAATCCTAAATATAGCATCCAACCGAACAATAACACTTGCACGATCGTCGTTCGCCGAGTCAGAGTACCCCCGAGTTATCGCATATCGATCTTTGATACGCCTCAATACCATCGACGATATGCGTAACCTGACGATCTTCCTTTGCAACCAATTTCGAGTCGTGCGAATGATGCCATCGTTCAACTGGATAATCTCCTCGATATTCAATTCAAGTTCAATCATTATCCCTTTATCTTAAGTCATCGACCAACGTATTTCCTCAATTCGCTTCATTCTTGCTAACTCAATCATCGAACGACATCCATTCTAATCCTCAGAGTCATTGCGTAACTTCAAAATTCAACTTTTCATGCACGCTATCTATCTGTCGTGCTAACTTTTTCATATACGATCCGTATCAATTTTTTCGATCAAGTCATCCATTTGTACCCCCTAACTTTTTCCTCGATTCGATTTTACCTACTCAATCATTTTTGCATTTCATACTTCGTACAATCCTCAATCCCGTGCACGTCCCGTGCGCATCAATTTCTATGTTGTTCGAATCGACTCGTCAAAATCTTTAAGACTACATCTTGCTCAATCATATTCAATCTAAGGCTTTGCATAACACAACGCTTGTTGATAGACTCACCAACACCCCACATCCTCAATCGATCGATCGACATCCCTGAAGCTGTCGCATACATCACTCAGGGATAAAATCATTCAACAAATCCTCAACTTATCATTCGAATCAAAATCGACTTCTTCAAATCCCGTTTGAACCATTCTTCAAATCCTAAGCACACTCATCTATATCGTATCGACGTTATCGTCGTTCGATGGCACCCCTATCGATAGTCATCTCACTTTACTCAGTCGAGTTCAACTCATTCTTGTCCGACACAGTTCGAATCTCGCACTCTACTCTTCTAAGGTCGACGCAAATCCTTGGTATATATGCCCAGCCCAACTTAGCCAACCGTGCTTACGTGAACCATCTTTTTATTTTGTTGTCAAAAATTATTTTCCTACGTTTTGCAAATTACTAAGACTTATTGTATGGACATCCCATGGAACATTTGAGAGAGAGCGCACCAATGATTTCAACTTTGCAAAAGCAACAATTCAGAGTTTACGGAAACAACAGAGTTAAAGAATTCAATCGATAGTCCAAGGACGTAAAGCCGTGCTCTGATACCATTATGTCATGCCCCGCTCCCGTAGGAGCGATCGTCTCCGCTAAGGCATGATGCTGTACGAGCCTAGATTGTGCTCATGCAAAGCGAATTCCATAATGGCCGATTTCAGCGGCTGCGATGGGGTCGTCGCAGAGAAGTCCCATAAAGAGACATTGAATAATAGTAGCAGAAATTAGAACAAAACACAAGTTATTCAAAAGAAGCTCTTTATTGATATTGAAACAAAGGTTACAATGGGGTGCAAGGCCAAGATTACAAGTCTCTCAAGCTCACTCATCTCACATTACAAGTCACTCAGCTCTCTCTCATCTCTCAATAAATATCTTGAGCCAGCGGATGCTTCGGAAGGCGACGTCCATACATTATTTCCCGTATAAGTCTTGACTCTATACGGTCGTACGCTTCGAATCGCTAAGTAACTCCATGCCTCGACGCATCCAAGCGAGCTCCGCGCCACGAGCTTCTACCTGTGCCTGCACATAAAAACTATGTGGGTGTCAGTACTCAACTGTACTGGCGGAATGAGCTCCTCGTCCACCCATACAAAACCAACACGTTTGATTTACTTTTGTGCAACATAGTCCCCTTTATAATTATCTTTCTACTCTTGCCTTAGGATCAGTTTTAGGACAGATACCTTGGCCTATTTTGTGTCTCTAGACCATCCTGTGCTTGCAACAACAACGTTAACTCATATTTCACTTCTAGACCCTTCTCGTGCCAACAACGTTAACCTATCAAGTCGTGTTTGCCTTACGGCCCAAATTAGAGATGCAACTACGTGATGAGACTCCATTTTCGTATGACTATGCTACAAACCCTTGATGAGGCCGTACCTCGCAACTCAGTTAGACTTAACCATATCGCTGCCTCGCGGCCCTTGCTACTTTGATCATCAACTGATCCAATCGAGACTTGTGAACTTAGTGTCACTTAACCAACTTGTCTTGCGGCGATTCCTGACTTAAACCCGAGATGACTCAATCCAACTTGTACAACTTTATGCCAACATCTTAAGATTCGACGCCACAACTCGTGTCGAAGCACGATGCCTACGTTGAAACCAAATCTTAGGCCCAACATTATGTTTTAACTTGTACACACACCTTCAACTCGACTCCTTGATATAGCGTACTCAATACTCGACTCAATCTAAAGACACACTCGCGGATTGCCACCATCATGCCGACATCTATATGAACTTGGTCACTAGCATGACAATCTATCTTGGACCTTCATTGGATATGAGGGTATGTTCGTCAATAACGAGGCACAATTTTGCCGAATTTCCCCTAAAATCTGCTCTACGGCGTACCCCTTGGGTCAGGTCACACACCATCCAAGGGTCCCGTATAGCACGTGTTCCTCCTAGGCCAGACCAGTCCCCCGTGGCAACGGCTACCGTCTGAGGAACAAATTAAATCCTTATGCACCGGTACACAAGTTGTCCAATGACCATGCAGACTCGACTCAAACTGACGTCTCACACAATCATCCTTCTTTCAGTGTTACCCTCTCTTTCAAAACCAATATCAAGACTTCCATCATTTGAGACCCCTCGATGACCCACGGCCGTGAGCATTCTTTCCATGTTACCATATCATTTCATTCAACTCATGTATGCCTATTTGATAGTCCCTTCCTCAAAACTCACTTGAATCAATTATGGTCCTTGCCTTAAATACTAAGTCCGTGACATTGTGTCTTAAACCAACTTGAGCTCTATGCGACGCTATCGTCCAAGTCATACCTTCTATGATGGGTCGTGGGATCGTAGGACTATTTAAGTTGACAACTGCAGAATGAGCGGGACAGTGCTTAGGATGCCTTCGATAGCCTAATAAAACTTAGACTAACTCAATCATACAACTCGACGAGCAAAGGCTGCGTCAAGTCTCGTATCGCAGAAATGTGCCGCACATGCGTTCGACTTTTGAACGACCAAGTCATTTAGGTGCCTAGACTAGTGTCACAAGCCGTGCAATGCAACTTAACTCATGGGCAAGCCAAGGCTATGCCAAGCCTTGGACGATGGGACCGTATATGTCTTATGAAGCATTTATGCGGGCAACGCCTATGACTTAGGCTACGTTCATAACTTTGCCTACTCAACCAATTTTCCTTCTCCCAAGCCAGGGGACGAAGGATCGGGTGTCATTTTTAAAGCACGCAGTGTACCAACTCTAAGCCAACCGTTGGACCTTTCCATATTCTGACTCAACTCGACCCGTTGGAATTATTCCCTTATCTATATGGATTCGTCTCTTTTATTATCAAGCCTACTTGTGCAAGTTGAAAATATGCAATTTATTATGTGAAGGCTAAGTTGAGGCAAGTTTACCGAAACTATCCCACATGAGCGAACGGTCGCCTTGACCGAGCGATGTCTTCGAGCAGCCGTTGCAAGGCTAAGTCCGAACGTCGTCGGCATTTCGATTCTTTCGATTGACTGAGCGGGACGGGGTACTACAGCTGCGGATACTGCTGCTGAATCTGTAAGTGGGGCCTCTTGGCCGGGCCCTACTGCCACTAGCTTCATGAGTGTCTCGTATCCTCTTCTCCTTTAGCTCAAGATCGTCCTCCGCTGCCATGGCTCCTACCAGAATCTGCTCGAAAGTGGCGTCACGGCTGCTCTTGGTATACGACCTGATCTTCCTGATCAAGCCCCTGCGAAACCTCCTCGCCTTCCCGGTCTCAGTAAGATCCTCGACGAATCTACTCAAACGGCAAAACTCTCCGGCGTACTCCTCAATGATCTGGATCCCCTGAACCAAACTCTCGAACTGCGTCTCCAAGGCAATGAGTGCTGTATCGAGAAAGAATTTCTTCTTTAATAGTTTCTTGAAGGTTGCCCAAGTCTGACCGGCTGTACCAACCCTCGGGTCCGTCTGGTACCAAGTACGGGCCAAGTCCTACATCTGACTGGCTGCTGCCTCGATCTGTAATCCAGCTGATATCTAAGGTAATCGGAATATCTCCTCAATATGCTCTATCCAATCGTCATCATATATGATGTCCTCTGTACCTTTAAAGTCTCGGGGTCCTATCTTCTTAAAGGATTGGATGTCTGGAGTTTTCGGCTGATACTGCTGCATCTGTCCTCCCAGTGGCTGAGCAGTCACCAGCTCTACTGTTATCCAGACCAACTGGTGGGTATCGTATATGCTCTGTCGAAAATCAGCAGACTGGCTCTGCTGCATCTGCTGCTGAGTCTCCAGGAATCGCTGGAAGAAGGTAAACATCTGAGCCGCATCTACTGTCCCTGAAGGTAACTGCTGCTAGAACATATCCGGAATGACGGGGAAAGACCTTCGGACAGGAGGAGGTGCACTCCCAAAAGCTGCAGACACTCTTATATGAGCAGAAATAGGGGATGCTATGGTCCCAGCGTCCACAATCGGGCGAGGGGTGGCAGACCTCTCACCAGCGTCTGCTGGGCCAGAGCGATGCGATCGTGTCTCAATCACCATCCTGGAGACAGATCAAACAAGGAATCAAACTGAGATAGAAACGATAATTCATGGGAGGACAGTTATTTCAAGGAAGCAATCTTCAACAAGAAATTAGATGGCAGGAATTCAGTTAAGAGTTTTTCCTAATGTGACTAAGTACCTCAAGAATAATCCTAATTCTATTGTAGGCTGTAGTGATACTCTAGTTCGAATACCACTACACAAACTCGACCTGCATGGGCCACCACTAAAAATGTGTCATGACCCGTACCCAGTGTAGGGGCACGAGAAGTGGGTACGTCCAGTATACGCCGCAGTGTCGACGGTAGAACGCTGTTCTAGGTCAGGAACATAACTAACACAATATGAATACTCTCCAACTGGAGGCCAAGTCACAGAAGGTACAACTCAATCTCAATCTAGTGGTAGAATATAGTATGATAAAATAGATAAGGAAATCCTCAAAACTGAGGTACAAACAGAAGTGAAATAAATCAAAGTTAACAAACACAAGTTTCAACATCTCTATAATAATAAAACTCTGAAATCAAAGACAACAACTAACATGAAAGGAAAGAACAGTCTAAACTATCTATACTATGCATGGGTATCATCCTCAGCAGCTGTCTGAACCTCCCAAGGGTCCAGGTCGCGAGTGTCATCTAGGCAAGCTCCATAGTAAGGGGTGCAGGGTTCCTCATCATCCTCTGTAATATTTTTAACAGGTCTAGTCAGGACAGGAGCGAGTATAATACATCTCACGCAGATCATAACAGGTTAGAAAATATAAACATGCAAGAGAGTACGATACATAAAAACTGAAAGAATGTACATAATGTAAAAGAGAGAGAGCTGTAATAGAAATATCTACTATAAGTAGAGAACTATCAGTGACTAGTGATGTAGAGTACAGAGTCGACATGTGAACGACTGGATTTGCACATGAATATACTAAAGAGGCTCACATGGTTATACTACTTTGGAATTGTTCACATGACTATTTATACTCCTCCATACCCCAATCAATACACAAGGATCCAGACAAGTTATGTTACGCACATGATTTTCACATGAAAGCCCATAGATGGGTGCACATGAAGTATACATGAGGGCTCAGAACTGAGTGCACATGAATTCCACATGAAGGCCCATGAAGGAGTACACATGAAGTATATGTTACACATGAAGCACATGAGAAACATGACCGTACATGAGAGCACATGAAAGTACATGAGCGTACATGAACGTACATGAAGCACATGAGTATACATGAATAACATGAGAGCGAGGAATACATGATGTACATGAAACACATGACATGAAGTATCCGATGCTCCTGAGGGGGATAATATCTCAATGTAGGGATCCATATAGTACCAATCCATGATAATATCGTGACAGCATCAAATAAGGTAATCTAGAGCAGGAATGTAATCCTAAGCAAGTTATAAAATGATCAGAGAATGTACTCGCCTGGTATCTGAATGTCTGAAGTGAATATACTGTCCCAGATGAGGTATCTGACTCCTATTTAGAGCAACACAAGTCAAGATGGATACATGGGATAATAAATAAAATGTACAATGCATCTGCATGCTATCTAGGTCAACCTAGACTAAAGTCAACACTTGCTAAACTCTAGTCAACCACAATAGTCAAACTAGGTCAACTAGGTCAAGTCCTAACCCAGCAAGTCTCACTAAGCCGAACCAAGCCTAATCTAGCATCCAAGCACAATCATAAGGCTAACACAAGGTATCAACCTAGATTTATATATATATATATACACTCAAAGTATGTAAACATACAAGTATATATAGGCAAATCATCTCATCATTATATACATTTATCTCTATATATATATACATACATTATTACATTACATTCACATTGTATTCATGCTTGCATTAGATTATACATACCTGTATACACTCATGCATTCAACTACCATGTGTATTATACATGTTAACATTCATTAAAAGCATTGTTGTTTGCCATTGATTGTAAAAGTACAGAACAGTTTTATGGGAGGACTGAACTTAGACTCACAATACAAACTCGCTTGTACGAAGAAAGCCTAGGGACGAAAACCTAGGTACAGCAGTCTAAGTACAATTGTTTATTTTAGATTCTGGGGGGTGACGATAGAGGCTCGGGAAAGCAACGGCCCCTCTGCCTTACTCCTTGGACGATCGGTATGCAGTCTTGGCTCGGAGAAGATCTGCTTGGCGTGGACGAAGGAATGCTCTTCTTGCTCTCCTCGTGTTGCTCCCCTGGCTTCTCTCTCTCTGTGGTTATCGAAAAGGGGGGAACTCTCTCTGTATATCTATCTCTCTCTCTTTTTTTATTCTTTTGTTGCCCGTGTTTTTTTGTAAAGGAATGATGCTGGCTATTTATAGGAGTGGGGTGTGATCATTAGGGTTTGCTAATGATCATTTGTTTGGAATGTCGACGCTCTTTCAATCTATCTAAACCCTTGATCCTGATTACAATAAATCTAGGCCATTAATGCGGATAGCACCGTATCTTATGAGCAATTAATGCTAATTGTTTTAAATCTTTATGATTGATTACGCCAATGTCTGATTGCTCGCCACGTGTCCTATTAGCTTGATAATAAATGATATGCCCTGATCTTAGTAATTATAACGATGATGTCAAATATTCTTGTTGGGATTCGGTTAAATCCTTGATTGATCCGATGCCACGTGTTTTGATTGTGGATACTGCCGGAGCCGCATAGGATGGGCAACACTTGAACCGCAGGGAGATACTCTTCATGAGCCGTATAGGACAATGCTTCATCGAGCCGCAGGGAACGAACTCACAATGAACCGCATATGCAGTCTTTGCGAGCCGCATGCACTAGCGTTGTATTGAGCCGTAGGGACTGAGCTCTCAGTGGGCCGCATATGGCTGATTTCTGCTAGTCATATAGAGTGACTTCTCAGTGAGCCGCATAGAGCTGTTCTCTATTTAAGCCGCATGAGATTTTGCCACGTGGCAACCTAGGATTTCTGACGGATCGGGCCAGAGATCTTCTTCTTTTTCTGAAGAGTCTGTCATTATGGCAGAGCCATTATGACACTTTATGCCAGAGCCGCCACAGTCGTCAAATCGTGTCAGAGCATTAAATGAGGCTACTATTCAAAGGGCCAGCTGTAGGAAAGGATCACAAGGGGACACGTGGCATCAACCGAGCCGCATATTCCTGCTGAACCGCATACACTCTCGAGCCGTATGAGACTGAGAGTCTTCCTTTGAACCGTATAAGACAGCTCCCATATGAGCTGCATGGGCTTCGTATACGGAGCCGCATGGACCATTATTCTGATATTTTCTATGCTTCTACAGGACCCCCTTCAAAGTTTTCAATTTGCAAAATTGAAACACTTTGAATAAGAAGCATGGTCCCGTTTATGCCGCATAAGTGTCCCAGCCGCATAGATTTGTCTGTCCGCATAGGCTCTTTGCCACGTGTCCTGACCACGTGTGCAAATCTTCATTAAGTGCCCTTGATTTGAATTAACGCCGTCTTTTTGGGGGAGGATCCCAAGGGTCGGTTTTGCCTTGACCGAAGCGTTTTGCCTTTATCTTTTGAGGCGGCGCGTAATCCGAGACATCTGTTTGTTTTTATGGGCCTCTTTCGCCTATAAATAGGAGTCTTTTAGTGTGTTGGGGATTTCTTTACCTTCTCTCTTTGCTCGAATTCCCTGTTGCCGACTTTGCTCTTCGTCTTCTTCTTCAACGATCGACAATGGCTCCCAAGAAGGCTACTGCGTCGAAAGCCGCGAAAGGTAAGGCGGTTGCTTCTACGACGACCGCAGTGATGAACGTGGTCACTCCTCCGCCGGCTGCTGTGCATTCTATCCATCCCGACGTTTACCCGCCTATCGCTGGTAAGGGTCGTCTGAAAACCCTAATTGTTGTCATGGCTCTGCTGCATACTTTATGCACAAGCCGCATGTACGGGGCTTATTGATGTAACCGTATAAGCCCTTCACCCCATGGGGCCGCATGAGCTTGTTCACTTTTTGAACCGTATAAACTTGCTTGCTTGTATCCGCATCCGCTCGCATAAGTCTGGCTTCGTAGGCGTGCTTAACCTGAACCGCATGGGTCCATAAGCTCGTCTGAATTTGAGTCGTATGGACTCGGCTAACGCGGAGCCGCATAAGGATATGATGCACCGAACCGCATGGGCGTATCTAATGCTGAGCCGCATGAGGCTGTGACGACCCGAGCCGCATAGACTCAGATGATCTTTCTAATGCTTCTATTTTTTGACTATCTCCTAACCTCGTTTCTTTCGTCTTTCTCCAGTGAATCTGCCCGTAAATCCTGCTGGGGAGCTTATAGTGGGTTCGAATCAATTTGCCCTGGGCGTGCGTCTTGACGACTTAATTAAGCATGTGTTGAATCAATTCCCTACTGATGAGCCTTCGGAGAGGTTGAAGGCCATTGAGGATCAGACCCTCCATTACCTCTGTTCCATGATGAATACTGGAAAGCTGGATGAAAAATACCTGAAGCCTTTGTTCCTTTTCGGTGATGCTTTAATCATCAAGAATCCTCGAGTTTTAGAGATTTTCGAGAACTGGGATTTTTCTTTGGATGGGGTGGCAATCCATATTCCTCTCATGGAACGTCATTATCCTTTGTCATGGTTCAATATGGTGTTGCTGGACCGGAAGATGGTGTGTAACTTAACTCCCACTCAATCAGGGATGTTGATGGGCAACATCCATTATAATCCGAATATACGGTCAGCGTATGCGGGTAAGGATTCCGTCCTTCGGTATATGATGGGTCTGGCCCCGGGCTCTTTCATGAATGTATACGGTCCCAACTTCACACTTACTCAAGCTGATATTTTCCTGAATCGGCTTGTTCGCAAGAAGTCTTATCCTGTTGGTAGGCTGGCACTGCCGAACTGGATAAACCCCACCTCTACGTGGGCCCAGTTGACTACTTAGGTTTTGTAGACCTATAGAACATTCTTGCGGGAGGTGGGGCTTTACCATGCCATTCGGGGCACTTGTCACGGGCTTCCCATTAATAAACCACTGTTCGTAGCACTCTTGGAGATGTATGGTCGGCGAACGGGGACGTTCTTTGCACCAGTAGGGGAGCTGGGGCTTGCTCTTCACGAGATGCATACTGTCTCTAAACTTCTATGGAGGAATGAGCCTTTCGAGGTGTATACCCCATCGAATGAGGAGTTCGAGGCCTTGGACAGGCAACTCCCGGGTTCTGTTGCGGTGTATCGGGAGTTGTTGTGCCACCATAGTGCTTGTCATCAGATGGCTATAAAAACGACGGATAGCTCCGAGGGGACCGCTCCCCATACCACATCCTGGATTAATTATCTTTTTAGAGTTGATCCTTCTGGCAAAGTTACTTCCCGAGCCCCTCGAACACATGCAGAGGTAAGGGATCTGATGTCAAGTGTCAAGAAGTCGCTATCCAAGAGCAATATATTCGGGAGTCAAGCTGACTCTCTTAGTTATTTTTACTACGGGACCATACAGATGTCGGAGAAGGCGCTTCTGGCTGGATTTTTAATGATATGGCTACGGAACTGCGTAGTCTCGGGAGGAGCGGGTTCTATCGAGAGGATTGGTCGTCATTTCATCCTCCCTGCCGTTAAACTAGTATTCGGAGTTAGGCTGGCCCTCCTTCCTGCTATGGTGTGCAGCATACACCGTGGTCTGCGAACATTCTCGTCCAAGGTCATCGCTTGCAAGAAGACTTTGGATTTTGAGCGCGTAGAACTGCCCTTCCACTACTTGATGGGGTGGTTGGCGATGCACTACAAGTCTTTGCTGGGACCTGGGGTAGCGAAAGATGCTACAGCCGAAGATGCTTTCCTCTTCAAATGCCATAACCGGTCTTGGGAATACAATACTATGCCAGCTTGTCGGAGGGCGCTGGCAAGAGTGGATGGGTGTGACCTCTTTGTGTCTGTTCCTCCTTTTTCTGATGAGGAAGTGAGGAAAGTACACCTTGATGGTACTGGACCTTCTCATTTTTTGTCTTCGGATATGCTTGCTTGGTTGCGCAATATCCGCCCCGCGCATCTGGTTTATCGCAACCGAGATAATGTGTACTTGGAACCTTACCTACCTAGCAGGTTTTCCCGCCAGTTTGGTTATAGCCAGTTGTTCCTTGATTGTCCCAACCCTTGTTTGGATTTTGAAGGCAGCGTTCTTGACGGCGTCCGAGCATGGAATTATTATGACGCTTATCATACTCGGGTCAGCTTCTCGGTTCCCGATGCTAAGGTGCCGAAGGAAATTTTGTACATGGCTGCTTTGTATCACATTATGGCGAACAAGCCTCCTGTTAACTTTGATCCGAGTACCAGTTTCATCGTCGGTACCGGCTTAGAGGAGAAGCCCAAAGGGGCTAAGGCTAGAAAGCAACTGGCGCTCCAGGTCCCCCTCCCTGAATCAGAACCTTCCGAGTCGGCTGAGGATGAGGATGATAATGACAGTGAAGGCTTCCTCTCTGGTGGGGGTGAAGAAGTAGCGGATCAACCGCTTCCCACACCCGACGACCCGGCGGAAGATCTGTTGCTTACTACGCAAGAGAGAGTAGTGAGAGAAGAACAACCTTCAGCCGTGTCTGGTCCCTCGCGTAAACGGGTCAGACCCGAGTCTTCTGACAGTGGAGCGACCTTTTCCGTGAAGAGAGCCGCTGTTAGGTCTCGTGGATCACTTATCACTGAGAAGGGTGAAGGTACAGACGCTACTCCGGAGGTAAGACTAAGTCGGAATTATATCTTTGTTACGATTTTCTTTCCTCTTGAAGATATGACTTGATCATTTTTCTTTGTAGGTGTCTGACGAACCAGGCTCTCATGAACCATCTACTGCCCCAGTAGTTAATCTGGCCCTTGCTGCTTTGATTAGCAACATGTGTGCCGCGGTTCTCTCTGTGGGGGCTCTCTCAGCGGCGGCCGAGGATTCCCAAGCCGCTGAGGCCCCAGCCCAGGGTGACGAAAGTTTACTTGGGCCCGTCTCCGAGATTGCTGAACTTCAGCAAGACGATGCCATTCTCGGTGCATCTCCTCCCGAGGATGCAAGGGCGGATGAGTCTATTATTCCCGACTCGGAGGCTGTTGGTGAAGAGGTTGTGATGGCTGTAGGCGAACCCCAGCCTCCACACTCCTCCACTGGTAAGCTGAGCCACATATTGACCACCGAGGGGGCTTATTTGCTCTATCAACATATCCTTCGGGTCAAGTCGATTCATGGTTGCCTTGGCCCTGCAGGTCCTGACCCTTTACCTCCCGCCGCGGATGTTTTCGGAGAAGGCCCGGTCTGCCGTGATCTGGACGAAAGGAGCATTTCCTCTCCTTCGTCATCGCATGTTGAGGAACATCCTGCCAGCTCTGGGCAGATGGGGATGGAGTTGGTGCTGGCCCCGGCCTCGTCTTCGGCTGCTTATACGGCTACGGAGATCGACTTCTCGACTCTGCCGAGCATCCAAATTCTGCGGGCCGCTGAAGAGGAATTGGCCGATGTTCAAGCGTCCTTCCGTGCAGAGTTGGTTTCTCTTGTAGCAGAAGTGGCAGATTCTGTCGCGTCTTCTTCCGCGCTGCCAGCCACACTCCCATTGACACCGGCTTCCTCGGAGGCTCTGAACGAGGTGACGCAGGATGTGGTTGACAGCTTCTATCGTCACTTAGGGAGGGGTGTAAACGCTGCCGTGGAACGGGGGATCCTTTTTTCTCTATCTCTGCGGGGCGCTCGGGGTCAAGTCGACACTCTGAAGGGTCTTTTTGGCGGGGTGGGGTTAGCCGCGTTCCTGGGGCCTAAGCTGACAGAGGCTGACCAGCTTGTGACCCAACTGCTGGCAGTACGACAGGCTGGCTTGCCTGCTGCGATCGAACGGGAGCGGGGCTTCCTAGTTGCTGCTCGGGACAGGATCAAGCTTGCTCGAGAAACTGCCGGGCCGGCTGTGCAGGAGGACCTTGACAAGTTCTCCGTCTCCTATGACCGACTGGGTCGTCGAAGTCAGGCTTGTAGGGCCCGGGAAGAATCTGCCTCTCGTGGAATAGCTGACACGAAGGAGCGGATTCTCGTACTCCAGAAGGAGTTGGCCCTCTTAGAGTCAGAGCGGGAGGCTGCTCATGCAGAACAGGAGTCGATCGCTCGGGAGGCCGAGAGGGTTTCCCGATCTTCTGTCAACCTGGAGCGGGCCTTTAAGAAGTTTGAGGACAACTGGCAAGCCCATGCTCATCTGGAGGATGCGGCGATGCTGAACCAGGAGGCGGAGCGTCGAGCCAAACAGAGGCTTGCGCAGTCGGTTGCCTTGATAAAGGATCGTCTCACGGCGTTATGTGCTCCAGAGCAGTGATCCGCCCTCTGTCTTTTTTTTCTCTTTTAATTTTTGTAAGGGATGTGATCCCCGCTGATGTAGCCCTTTGATTTTTGAATAAATGAGCATGTTTCAACTCATCTTTTCTTTCTTGTACTTGCGGTGTTTATGGAACCGGACTTGCTGGGGGATTATTTGTGGACCTGTTACCCTAGGTGTACCTTGGCTTTAGGTACGGATAACAAGTTTGGATATTTGGA
This sequence comes from Iris pallida, assembly GCA_029216955.1. NCBI lineage: Eukaryota > Viridiplantae > Streptophyta > Magnoliopsida > Asparagales > Iridaceae > Iris > Iris pallida. The sequence goes on along the minus strand of JANAVB010037216.1, from coordinate 1,069,390 downwards.
GCAGCCATGGCGAAGTGGTCATGGGTGTTCTTGGTATTGGGAGAAGGAATGCCGTAGAGCAGCTGGGCTCCCGGGGCATGGTAAGATGGTGGATTTATGCTAAGAGGCTTAGTAAGGGATATTTGTGGACCTATTATCCTTGGCGTACCCTGGTTCAGGATACAGATAATGGGATGAAAGGAAACCAATCACATTTGCTCAGAGGTTATGATGACATGGCAAACGTGAAGATTTTACCGTGAAATCTTCCTGCTTAGAGGTAATGAGAACATGGTAGGGGAGACTTCACGGAAGCTATTTGTAGCGGATATTTGTGGTCAACAGAGGACATTTGTGGTCAACCGAGGACCTTTGTGGTCAACAGAGGACATTTGTGGTCAACAGAGGACATTTATGGACCTATTATCCTTGTCGTACTCCGGTTGTGGGTACAGATAATAGGTTGAAAGAGGACCGGCATACTTGCTCAGAGGTAATGTGGACATGGCAAATATGACGATTTCTTCGACGGTGCCTTCCCATTCAGAGGTAATGAGGACATGACAGGAGTGGGCTCAATGAAGAGTGGGTACATAGAACGACTCAGAGGTAGGAGAACGTGGAAGTTCTATGCGAGGGGGCGGTTTGTTTTTGGTGGAAGTGAAGATGACTCAGAGGTAATGAGGACATGGTCGTTTCGGAAATTGGTGGATCGACTACCCTTTTTGTGCACTGGGAGTGCTGGTAATGGATCATGAGGGAGGATCTCTTCCAGGAAAAAAGTTCAGAGGTATAATCATACGTGACTTACTATCTGCAAGAGTGACCGGAATGTAAGGTCAGAGGCACCAGCTGGTACATAACTTGGTAATTTAGAATATTGAGGGAGTGAGAGTTCAGCGGCACCAGCGGGTGCATGGCTCGATAATCTAAAATGTTGTGGGTTCAGTGGTACTAAAGGGTACATGACTCGATGATTTGAAATGGGGTGGATGAGAGTTCAGTGGTACTAACAGGGTACATGACTCGATAATCTGGAGAATGATGTTCAAACATAGTATTTCTTCAGGAACTTGCCGTTGACGGGCAACATGAGCAAGTCTCCGTTCTGCTTGGCGAGGCGGTAAGCACCGTTGGAGAATACGGCCTCGATGACAAATGGACCTTCCCATTTTGGCTGGAACTTGCCGACGGTCTTGTGAGTCATGACCATTGGCCTCCGGACTGCCAGCACAAGATCGCCCACTTGGAATGTTCTGATTTTAACCTTCTTGTTGAAGGCTCCTGAGATGCGTGCTTGGTATAGCTCGATCCTTTTGCTGAGCTAGGAGGCATTTTTCATCTAAGGCCTCCAACTCTTGTAGTCGACGTCGGTAGTTATCATCCGTTGTCAATTGATAGGTGAGGGCAACGCGGAGTGAGGGAATTTGAGTCTCCAATGGGAGGACTGCCTTACTTCCGTACACCAGAGAGAATGGTGTATTCTCGATGGCTGTTCGAACTGTGGTGCGATAAGCCCATAAGCATTCGCCGAGCTTTTCGTTCCAGTCACGTTTGTTGGAGGAGACAAACTTCTTGAGGAGTTTGATGATCGTTTTGTTGAATGCCTCTGCTAACCCGTTTGCTGCCGGGTTGTACGGTGTCGAAGCGACATTCTGAATGCGGTGCTTATCGCAGAACCGATAGAATGCGTGGCTTGCAAACTGCGGACCATTGTCATGGATGATCCTTCGGGGTAATCCAAAGCGGTAGATTACGTGATGCTTAAGGAAGCTGATCACGTTTGGAGTCTTAACTTCTGCGAGTGGGACAGCTTCCGTCCATTTGGAGAAGTAATCAATGATAGCAAGTATGAAGCGATGTCCTCGGGAGGAAGGTGGGGTGATTGGGCCAATGATATCCATTCCCCATGCTTCGAATGGCCAGGATGCCACTGTCGGATGTAGAAACTCCGATAGTTGGTGAATGAAGTCTGTGTGGACTTGGCAAGCTTTGTATTTTCTGGCATAGTCTATCGCGTCTGCCACCATCGTGGGCCAGTAGTAGCCCATTCGGCGAAGGCGATCTTATAGTTTTGGGCCGGGCTGATGGTCCCCGCAGACACCGTCATGAGCTTCTCACACGGCTTCTTTGGCTTCTGCGTTCGACAGGCACCGGAGTAATAATCCGTCATAGGAACGGCGATACAGCATCTTCGTCTCCGTATCGTAGAAGAACCTGAGAGAACGCCGTCTGACAGAAGTAGCTTCCTTTGGGTTCTCAGGGAGGATGTCGTAGACGACGAAGTCGATGAATGGTTGTCTCCAGTCCGGGGCATCATCGATCGTCTGGGCGGAATAACTTGCCACGAATTGCACATTATTCTTGGGACAGACCAGTTCGTGGCCTATCACATCCACTGATTGGCGATCATAGTTTGGAACTGCTAGGGAAGCGGCAAGACCAGCTAGGGCATCAGCTTCGATGTTTCGGAGTCTGGGGACATGTTCGATGAAGAACCCCTCGAATGACGAGATGATGTCAATTACTATTTGGTGATAAGGGATCATGTCTTCGTGGCGGACTTCGTACGAGCCCCGGATCTGATTGACGATTAGTTGGGAATCGCCGTATGCTTCAAGGTATTCTACCTCCAGTTCTCTTGCAAGTTGGAGGCCAATGACCAGAGCGTTATACTCGGCCACATTGTTGGAGCAGGGTTCTGTGAGGGAGTAGGCGCGATTGATCACCAGCCCAGTAGGAGAAATCAATACCACTCTGACCCCAACGATAATGTTTCCCTTGGGTCCGGTTCTTGAAGCGCCATCGAAGAACATCCGCCATATGTTATCGTGGGTGGCTGTATTCGAACCGGCGACCTCATCTGGGATCTCTTCATATATTCTGGATAACTCCGATCCTGGGTGGGCTGCCAAGAAGTCTGCCAGGGCTTGACCCTTGACAGCCTTCTGCGGGACGAAGATCATATGATAGGGGGACAACAATATTGCCCATGTAGCGAGGCGAGAACTGAGTGCCCCTGGTTTAGTCATGAGGACTCGGAGAGGGTTGACTTGGGAGATCACATGTATGGTTTGCCCTGTGACGTAGTGCCGCATCTTTTGAATGGCGAACACCAGGAAGAGGCATTCCTTCTCCACAGCGGTGTATCGGTGTTCCGGACCAATCATCATTCGACTGAGGTAATATATGGCCTGTTCGTGGCCTACATCGTTGTTTTATGCCAGCAGGGCACCAAGGGATTGTTCCATTGCTCGTACGTAGAGCAGGAATGGTTTTCCAGGGACCGGGGCTACCAAAACTGGAGGATTTGATAAGTATTCCTTGATGCTGTCGAAAGTACGCTGGCATTTCTCGTCCCATACGAATGAGACTCTTTTCTTCATGAGGTGTGTGAATGGTCGGCAGCGCCCGAAGAGGTTAGAAATGAACCTCCTGATGTAAGCTAGCCTTCCTTGGAGGCCTCTAAGTTCGCGGAGATTTTTCGGGGGAGCCATCTCCATGATCGCCTTTGTTTTCTCGGGGTCTACATGGATATCCTGCGCAGTGATGATGAAGCCCAAGAACTTCCCGCTGGATACGCCCAAGAACGATTTCGTAGGGTTCATCTTCAGATTGTGGGCTCGTATCAGGTCGAATACCGTCCTCAGGTCCTGAAGATGGTCTTCCTTACGGCGACTCTTGACGGCGATGTCGTCGACATAGCATTCCACCGTCTTGCGTAAATGTTCTCTGAAAATGATACTCATGGCTCGCTGATATGTAGCGCCTGCATTCTTTAGACCGAATGGCATGAATGTGTAGCAGTACGTGCCAATCGGTGTTCGGAATGATGTGTGCTTTTCGTCATCGGGAGACATCTTGATTTGATTGTACCCCGAGAATCCATCCATGAATGACATACGTTCAAAGCCGTATGTGTTATCGATCATGATGTCTGTGATGGGGAGGGGGAATTCATCTTTGGGGCACGCCTCATTCAGGTTGCGGAAGTCGATGCAGATTCGAATCTTCCTATTCTTCTTGAGGACGGGTACTATGTTGGCGACCCAGTCTGGATGTTGCTCTTCACGAATGAAGCCGCTGGCTATCAGTTTGTTGACCTCGGCTTCGATCGCGTCCATGATGCCCGGGCGGAAGCGTCGCTGTTGCTGCTTGACTGGCTTTGCATCCGGCCGTATATTGAGTTTGTGGAGAGCGATGTCAGGATTTAACCCCGGCATGTCTTCATAGCTCCAGGCGAACACATCAATGTACTCTCTGACAAGTTCTAGCAGCGACTTCCGTTCTTCGTCAGTTAGGCTCTTACTGATGAAAATTGGTTTTGGAGAAGATTTGCTGCCGAGATCCACATGTACGACCTCATCTTCAGTAGGAGGTTCTCTCAGTTCGAACCGCTTTTCCTATTGTGCGTCCAATTGCTGGGCCCATGGCTCAAGCTCGAGGATTTCGAGGATGTCTTCGTCTTCCTCGTAAGCGTCGGTGAATACCATGTTGACTGACATGACTTGTCTGAATATATCTCCAATGCTGGTATCCGAGTCGAAAGTTGGTGATCCGGTTGAATGTGACTGCCAGTCGCATTCTTCGTCTGAACTTTCAGGGGTCGTAGTAGGCGTTACATACCCTAAACCGCATCGAGTTTTGTTATAGTAGTTCTGTAGTTTGCCCGCCGGGGCTGGTGACTTCAAAGGTAATCGTCGCCCAGTGCCGTAGTTCAATCCTGGCGTCGTCTCTAGATCATACCCCTGTTTCTGCATGAGATATTTAGATTGAGGGCTATAGAGATACAGAGGCAGTCTTCCAGCATCTGACCCGAGGTCGACTTCTTCTATGGTGAGGGGATGCGGGTTGTTTGTCCGGCCGAAGATGATTGGGTGGTCCCCTCCATCGATTATTCGGTAAGCGTCTTCTACTGGAGTAAGTTGGATAGCGGTGTACACATTTGTCACCTGTATGTGTAGGTGAGTGCCTATACCGTGTTCCATAGCATACATTGTACATAGCTTATTGAGCTCGGTGTAGTTCAAAGATAACCCTTTATTGATAAAGTAAGGTATCTTTTCTAGAGGGATTACATCATCTGCGGAGGGAACATCAGTGTGGGCAGCCACATACTTGGCTAGCTCTGGTTCCTCTTCGGCTACCCCCTGTGTGAATGAAGCTTGAGAGGGCGTCCTAGTCAGCTTGATCTTCAGAGGTTCAACTAACGGAGCAGAGCGTGGGGTTGTCGGTAGACTAGCAACCCCCAGTCTGGCACTCGATGTGGAGCGAGGAGTGGCTGGTTCGCTAGAAGAGTCAGACCTTGTATCGGGATGATGACCTTTCTTGGGAAGGCGTATTGTCAGTGGCCTATCGGAGGGATTGAGTTTCTCCGCTTGGGATTGAATGACTCTTGGCAGTCTGATGGTAAGTGGCCCCGTTGTGGGTCTCGGCACCTGACCGGACCTTGGCAGCCGGATTCTCAACTGCTCTTCCTGTGCCGAGAGGCTGATTGCGTCCTTACGCAGAGTGGCCGTGAGGGGTGCAAAATTGCCTGGTTTGCGAGCCTGGAGGTGGATCGTCAGAGGTTCTTCTGATCCTGTGGCCGTCTTGGTATGAGCTTGCACATCTTCTTCGACCAGGTGCTTCTTCGATTTTTCGTACAGACAGGAGTCTGAGTAATAAGATTCGACCCCTTTGAAGGGATCGATATCAGCAAATTCCGTCCTCACGAAGCCATGCTTATCGACATATTTGAAATATTGGTACAGCGTGGAAGGTACGATCATGTAATCGTGTATCCAAGGCCGCCCCAAAAGGATATTGTAAGAAGTGTCGGCGTCTATGACGTAGCAGGTGACTTCTGATTGGAGATCGCCAATCTGGCATTTCAGACGAATCTTTTCGATTGGGTAGCTCCTGCCCGAATTGAAACCGCTAATGGCGGTGCTTGTAGGCGTCAGACGATGCATCGGAATGCGAAGATGATGTAGCAGACCCTTTGGAATGATGCTTATGGAAGACCCAGGATCAATATGTATTCGGTCCACCTTGACGTCGCCAATGTATCCAGTGTAGTATAACGGGCGATCGTGCAGGTTAGTTTTGATGAGCATATCCTGCGAAGAGAAGACGATATTGGGCATCACTCCCGTACACGCACTATCTTGGGGATCTGCAGGTTGGTTATCTCCCGTGAGGTTGACCTGAGCCAAGTACGCGTCGGCATTTTGGAGTGCATCACTCAAAGCTGTGCGGACATCCTTTGAGAGCCTTAGGAGTTCATATAAGGACAATTTGGCTGGTGTATTGGCCAATTGTGCCAAGATGTCGAAGTTGTAGGGCCTCTCCAGCCCCTGAGGTGTCTCCTTTCGGAGGGATTTGTCGAAGCGAGTCTCCTTCGGCTTAGGCTTGTCGGTCGTCGAAGGCTGAGCCGGTCCCGGAGTGTCAGTAGAAGTGGGCGGATGATCATCAGTCGGGTTCTCAGCCACGGGCTGAGATTGTGCTCCAGATCGAGTAACAACGGCCGTGACTTCTTCTTTATTTGCCGAGACGGTGCGGCAGGATCTGACTTTTCTGCTTCTCTTCTTCGTTGTGGGCTGAGTCACCTCGTGGACCAAGTCCGGATGGACCCACATAATTTCTCCTTGCGATGTAGTGAGAGGTACAAGATTGGCAGCTTGATCTCGAGCAGGCGAAAGATTAGCAATTTCTATTATTGCCAGAGGGATGGGTGTTACCGTCTTGAGTCTCTGTTGGCGGGAAGCTGTCGAATTGTACGGATACCATGTTGGCTGCTACGGTTACCTCCTCGAAATCGATGGCTAGAGCGTTCGAATCGATGAGGTTTTGGATGTACCATTTTAGTTGGTAGTAGTCGTGTGTAGCATGGTGGACGTAACGGTGGTAATGGCAGAATTTTGGGTTCTCCAAGTCAGCCAGCCGAGGCTCCCGTCTTGGCGGAGGGAGCTGAATTCTATCTCCTTGTATGAGCATGTCCAAGATAGGCTTGACGTGGCCATCTTCAAAAAAGTAAGTGATTTGAGGCCATTATTTGTCTGTTGGTTGTGACTCGGGCTTCTGGGCCGTGTCGGCCACCATAGCCTGCTTGCCTCTGTTGTCCCGATTGTTGGAGGGGTTACCCCCATTGTCGGTGTTGGTGCTGGGACGCTTGCCCTTGTTCTCTCCCTCTGAGATATGCAACCCCAGCTGGCGGGCCTTCTTCAATCGTTCTTCGGCACTTGTAGCACTGATGATAAAAGCCTTCCAGTCCTTGAATTGACTTTCGCCCATCCAGAGACTAATTGTTGGGAGTAGTCTCTTTTGGCAAATTTCAATCAGGGAAGAATCTGGATTGCCAGATGGTAACTTCATTGTGGTTTGGCGAAACTGCTCAATGTAATTCCTCGTCAGCTCTTTCTCTCCTTGGATGACGTCCATGAGGGTAGACATTGTGACGTCCTGTCCTACCTCGTAGAACCTCTCCAAGAACAAGCGTTTGAAGCCAGCGAAAGAGTGGATGCAATTGTCTGGCAGGTTACGGTACCAGTCGAAGGCGACTCCTTCTAATGCCCCGATGAATAACCGCATGAGGATAGCGTCATCATGGGGCAGATGGTCGGTGGTGACCTCGAAGTAAGTGATATACCGACTTGCTGAGGTCTTGCCATCATAGGGGTTGATATTGAACGGCTTATATCTTGGTGGGAATGGAACATCCCTCCATTCAGCAGGATATGGTTGCCGAATTCTGAAGTCTTGAGAGTTTTCTCGGGCGTGGAACATGGCTCGGAGCTCTTGAACTTCTCTCCTTACTTCTCGGGTCTCATCTGTCGCAGTCGGAGCCGTTACTTCGGGAGGATTATTGCCCGGGTTCGGTGCCGCCGAATTTGAATCTACGTTGATTGGGGGACCCGCACTTGTCTGGCCAGGTGTCACTCCCTGCAGAGTAGGAAGCGCCGCTTTGATCTCATCTACAGACTTGACCAAGGCGTGCAGTATGGCCTCCAAAGTATCGATACATTGGCGATCATTGGAGCCACCTTGATTGTTGTCTGTCATGAATACCGTCCTTACGTGAGGAGTGACGGAAGGGATGGTGGAGGGTGCGCCCTCCGAGTCGTACCCATGCATTGAGAAATCATCGGGGTAGGTGAGAATATTCTCTTCGGGTTCGGATTCAGAAGGAACAGTACCCCCAGCTTCGGAGCTTTCTTCATCTTGAAAGTCACGGATGTCCTCGGGGACATCAGCATCTGTTGCACCTGATGGGAGAGTTGTTTCTCCGGGCTCGTCTCCTTGAAACATCGGATTGTTGTGGATGTTCGGAGGAGTGCTACCCCCAGCTCCTTCGACCCTCAGCGGTGCGGACGATGAATCTCCCATTGCAGCAGATTTTGTCTTCGAACGGGTGTGTTGGTATACTCCGGTGGAGGGCAACCGTTTAGCCGATAATTTTTTAGCTGTAGTGGTTGATATTTTTGGGCTGGAGATGCTTGTCTTCTTCTCTTTCCCCTCGACGGGGACTTTCTGCGCGGAATTGCAGGAGGCAATAGGAGGTGCTTCGTCCTCCGAGCTCGAATGCTGTAATCTTTGGAAGACGGACGGCCGATGTTCCGTCACTGCCGTGTTGTTACAGCAGCAGTTGACGATGATCTGGGTGCAGTGACGTCCATGTGAGGACTCTTTGTACGCCGAGGCCCCTTCTTTTTCCTTGCATTTGTGGAGGACAGCCTCACGCAGGTCAGAGGAACCACTTTGTCCGTTTGCCGCTGGGGACTGGACTTGAGCGGTTCTATACAACTTTCCATCAGAGGCCCGCGTGATAATCAGCGGGACGCCCCAATAGTCAGAGGTTGGAGCAGCTGTCTGGGCTTGATGAGCCCGCGCTGCCCTGGACTTCTTCTTCTTAGCCCCTGTGGGTGCATAATAAAAAGAGTCCAAGTTGAATACCACAGAGTCTGGAGAATCATCAGGGTTCGGACCGTACGAGAGACGGTCGAAAACTGATCGAGAGGAGCATGGAGCGGATGCTATACGGCTGGGATTGGAAACCGTGCAGGCTGTCTGCATGCGGTTGTCTTCTGTCGTCGGCTGAGTTCTCGTGCGGCTAGGAGTCACGACCGTGCAAGCTGGCCGCATGCGGTTGGCATCTGTGGCCGCATGGGTTTTCTGCAAACGATTGACTTTGATAGCCGCATGAGTCTCATCCATGCGGTTGGCAACTGTAGCCGCATAAGTCATGCAGCTGACAGATGTGGCCGCATGAGTTTTCTTCATGCGGTTGGCAGATGTAGCCGTATGGGCTTTCTCCCTGTGGCTAATACCCTTCTGCGGCTCGGATCGCGTAGAGTTCCTCTTTGCCCCTGCAAGTCCAGCATCATAGTGTTTTCTTCTGCCGGACTTGGGGATAGCAGAGTTGTCTACGGTTTGAAGTGGGGCTGCAGGAGAGTCTTTCTCGCCGTTTTGAGCAACAGAGGGTATCTCATCGAAGACTTGAGGAGAAGCAAATGATTTTGGCCTCCACTCTTTGCGAGCCTTCGTGGTGCGGGTGCGCTTCTGGATCGGGCCAGCGCTGCCTTCAGAGAGCATCTCTTCGAACGCCTGTTGGTCGAAGCGGACGACCATCTTCTGTTGTGTGGAGCCAAGTTTGGCTGCATCCGATTGCGTCACCAACTCCTCAGCCGTGGAGAAGTTAGTCTCCAGCAGAGTCGCCATCGTGTTTGCTATTGATTGTAAAAGTACAGAACAGTTTTATGGGAGGACTGAACTTAGACTCACAATACAAACTCGCTTGTACGAAGAAAGCCTAGGGACGAAAACCTAGGTACAGCAGTCTAAGTATAATTGTTTATTTTAGATTCTAGGGGGTGACGATAGAGGCTCGAGAAAGCGACGGCCGCTCTGCCTTACTCCTTGGACGATCGGTATGCAGTCTTGGCTCGGAGAAGATCTGCTTGGCGTGGATGAATGAATGCTCTTATTGCTCTCCTCGTGTTGCTCCCCTGGCTTCTCTCTCTCTGTGGTTATCGAAAAGGGGGAAACTCTCTCTGTATATCTGTCTCTCTCTTTTTTTTATTCTTTTGTTGCCCGTGTTTTTTTGTAAGGGAATGATGCTGGCTATTTATAGGAGTGGGGTGTGATCATTAGGGTTTGCTAATGATCATTTGTTTGGAATGTCGGCGCTCCTTCAATCTATCTGAATCCTTGATCCTGATTATAATAAATCTAGGTCATTAATGCGGATAGCACCGTATCTTGTGAGCAATTAATGCTAATTACTTTAAATCTTCATGATTGATTACGCCAATGTCTGATTGCTCGCCACATGTCCCATTAGCTTGATAATAGATGATATGCCCTGATCTTAGTAATTATGACGATGATGTCAAATATTCTTGTTGGGATTCGGTTAAATCCTTGATTGATCCGATGCCACGTGTTTTGATTGTGGATACTGCCGGAGCCGCATAGGATGGGCAACACTTGAACCGCAGGAAGATACTCTTCGTGAGCCGCATAGGACAATGCTTCATCGAGCCGCAGGGAACGAACTCGCAATGAATCGCATATGCAGTCTTTGCGAGCCGCATGAGCTAGCGTTGTATTGAGCCGCAGGGACTGAGCTCTCAGTGGGCCGCATATGGCTGATTTCTGCTAGTCATATAGAGTGACTTCTCAGTGAGCCGCATGGAGCTGTTCTCTATTTAAGCCGCATGAGATTTTGCCACGTGGCAACCTAGGATTTTTGACGGATCGGGCCAGAGATCTTCTTCTTTTCCCGAAGAGTCTGTCATTATGGCAGAGCCATTATGACACTTTATGCCAGAGCCGCCACAGTCGTCAAATCGTGTTAGAGCATTAAATGAGGCCACTATTCAAAGGGCCAGCTGTAGGAAAGGATCACAAGGGGACACGTGGCATCAACCGAGCCACATATTCCTGCTGAACCGCATACACTCTCGAGCCGCATGAGACTGAGAGTCTTCCTTTGAACCGTGTAAGACAGCTCCCATATGAGCCGCATGGGCTTCGTATCCAGAGCCGCATGGACCATTATTCTGATATTTTCCATGCTTCTACAATTGTATTTTACTTATACTTTTGATTGATTGATTCATCCATATATGATTTTCATTCATGCATTTATTATTTTACATATTACAATGCATTCATTCATACATCTCAATGTTGCATTATATATACATTACATATATATCTATTTAGATTCATTCACATTCATAATACATAGAGAGGTAGAGAGGGGGCTAAGAGTGTGTGTCATAGTGTGTAGGGTTAAGGCAGTTCAGTGTTCTGTTAAGGGAGGGGGTTTAGTGTATACACAATGTGCCTAAGTGTCACAAGTTTTTGTAACATGCATCAATGTGTTCAGGAAGGTGCATATAGGTTTACATTGTATATGAGGTTTCAGTCAAGTTGGTTTACATCAAAAGGGGTTAATGAAATTTGTGAGTTCATGAATGAATGCAAGGTCGGTATCTTAATATGCAGTGTAAGTTCAGACTTAGCCAATGAAAACCTAATGCAACTAACATCACAGAACCCAATGCCAATCCAACCAATACAAAACCTAACTATTCTTAGTTTAACATGCTAATATTCAAGTTCAGTTAACATAAAGGCCTAGTGTAGTGCATGTGTAACACGTTAGTGTGTCACAAGTCCATGCGAGGTGTTCAGAAAAGGTGCAGCAAGTTATTAAGGGTTAACATATGTAAAGAGCTCAGTTTCAGATTACAATATGTGAAGAGGTTAACAATAAGGTTCAGTTTAGCATAGGGTTTACATGTTTAATATGTGAGGGTTATTTGTACATGGCAAAGGGGAAATGAGTGGGTTATGAGTGTTCAGGAAACTACATGTTCACTCGATATTATCAACATGTACAAACCTACATAACCAACAACCTACCATCAGAACTCATATATATATAAATCTCAGATTCAGTTATCAACATTATCAATAAAAGTTTAGAATTTGAATAAATCAACATCTCTCAAACAAAACCTATGTACATACATTCATATATACAGATTACTTCTCAGGATAACATGGTATGGACATATATATATATTAGAGTATCACAATGGTTTGAACCCATAATCGAATCAACCCCACATCTCATTCGAACCCAATATGCATGCTTAAATCTCAGATATTACCATATCAATAAAAAACATGTTAACATATAATAACATCAATTAATCATTTAAACCAACTATTTTCATTAAAGCTCAGGAAATCACAGTTCGAAACAAAACCTTCACAAATGAACCTAGTTCAAGAATCATAAACCAGACACAAAAATCAATCATCCCAGATACAATACACATGTTTAAACGTTATAAATTAACATTTAAACTCGAAATAAACCATTCAAAAACCCAGGAAATACATAATTCTGATACTGCGTATCAGAGAATCATGGAAACACAATTTTATATCAGAAAGTATAGTAAAACCCAATCAAATTGGTTGGTAAGGGTTCGTGTATATTCATATGAGTCATACAAGTGGTGTCGTGTCCAGAAAGTAGGACACGACGTATCCAAACAGATTTGAACACACACGAACACATACAACACTGCACAGTCTCGTGCACGCGTGTTAGTAGGTCTAGGACATGACACTCGACACGAGACACCTCGTGCACGTGTCAATGTTTTTGCCATGCATAGGTCTACGTGTATAAGTGTCTATATTGTGTCCACGTGAGTCGTGTCGAGCAAATGAGACGCGTATCAGACGCAAATCTCGTGTTCGTGCCGTACAGTACAAAATCGATGCGAGTAGAATTTCTTCCAATCTACTCGATGAAACCCTATGAAACTTTGTCAGTGTAGTGTCAGACATGTGCCCTAGGTGTCCACCAAGTTTCATGTCAAAATATGTTGTGTCGTGTCCGCTACAGTGCCCGAGAAGCATGGGACAGCACGAGCCTCGTGCAGTATCTCGTGCAGCATGTCCACGACCGTTTTCGACATGAATATGACACAAATTCGTGTTCAGTCCTAGGGGAAATGAAAACACACATATAGATCTACATTTTTGCAAAATTAGTTTTTAAAAACAGCAATAAAAACTTCGTTGGGCATTTCATCAAACACCTAAGTAATGACATTGATACGTGTCCGATACGGACACCAAATCAATTCTAATTGCTACCAAACTACACCTACAGCTAAGGGACACCTAGATGGATGCATCTATGGAAACAAATCAAAATTTTAGGGTCATTTGCAGGGATTTACCTATAAAGATCCAATCTCCAAGAAAAAGCCACAAAATAGATAAGCATCTTCCTTAAATGATGTCCAAATGAGCTCCACTCCTTGCAAGCAAGGCTCCTTCAACCTCTACTCCAGATTTAGATCCAAATGCAAGAGATTGGGATCAATTTGGTGGATGAATGGTGAAGTTAGACAATTTGAGGAAGAAATTAGGGTTTTCTACAAGGGGGTGTTCTAAAAGAGGCAAGGGGTCATGTAGAGATACTTTATAGGCTGAAATTATGTCTCTCTTGGCTCAATATGGCTGCCCAAATAAAGAGTTAAGGTTAGGGTTTCTCATATTGGGCCTTGGGCCAAGATTGCTAGCCCACTAGCTCAACTACTTAGCCTTTAGTCCAAATGCAAAACTCTCCTAATCTCTCTATGGAACTTAGCCATCTCAAGTCAATTAAGACCAAATTAAGTTAGATTAGGGTCCCACACCATGTTTTCTAGGTCACCAAGGTCAAGTCAATTCTAGGTTAGTCTTTTAAGTCACAACTAGTAAAAGTCAAAATTAACAACCATCAATTCAATAATTGTTCAAATAATTCCAATAAGTCAAAATAGCCAAAATATCCCTAGGATAAAAATGATAAATAAATATCCCAATCACATGGTTAGGCTCTAGGTCAGACAGTCTCTAGGGTTTCACTAGCAGCACATCAAAATCACAAGTCATGGTTTTTAAATAGTTTTTAAAATGATTAAAAATCACCAAAAATTATATTACAATTTAAATATCATAAATAATAATTAAAATTACATAATTTCAAAATTATCCTCATTTTAGAAAACTGGGTGTTACAATTCATGTTGCAGAACCCCTCGATAGTACCTACAAAGGCTTGGGGTGCTCGGGTCAGGGCTGTCTCCAAACTCCTCCTAATGAACTCGTTCTGCTACATCTAGTCCTGCATCATGCCATGAAGGAACTGGTCTGTCGGAGTCCCACCAGCCTGAGGCATAGGTTGCTGCGGGGACATGTATGGCATCTGTGGCACAAACTGCTGGGTACCCTGTGGGCCATATGGTGGTGGACATGAAGGTGGATACTGTGGAGGCTGTTGGGGTGGATATGATGGTGGATACTGTAGGGGATGCTAGGGTGGATATGATGGTGGATGTCGTGGGAGATATTGTGGTAGATATGGTGGTGGATACTATAGAGGCTGTTGGGGTGGATATGATGGTGGATACTGTGGGGGATGTTGTGGTGGATATGGTGGTGGATACTGTAGAGGCTGTTGGGGGTGGATATGGTGGTAGAATCTGTGGTAGAAACTGAGGTGGATTGGGTGGCGGGGGTAGCAAATATTCTTCTTGAGGTGTAGGGTTCAGGGGGTCGAGCTGTCCCCCTTGGGGTGCCAGGGCTTGCTACTGCTCCTAAGTGGTGGGTGGTGTCATCACAGGCTATGATGATGGTCCTGATGGTGCTGGAGTGGTTAGGGACATGGTTGGGGGTTGCTGATCTGCTGGTCCTTCTGGAGTGGTTGAATCCCCAACAGTAATAGTGAGAAGGATAGCGCGACCACTACGAAGATTCATCCTATTGCCACGAAAACATAGATTATGTTAGGACAAGATCAAACTAGATGCAAGACAAGCAGTCAAACAAGAATACGAAAATTGAAATCAAGGAAGGTGATTAAGCATGTGGATGAGATTCCTAAACTCTAATCCTATATACAAGCTTGCTCTGTATAGTAACGTAACTGAGGCAATATTTTCTCGACCTGCATGGGCTACCACAAAAACATGTAACGCCCCAGTCCTAATATACGTAGGACTAGGAATACATACATGCTAGTTGTACGTATACGTAGACTACTCCAATATATAGAATCTACGTATACACACATAAGTTGTAATAAGAGAGCTCCAGCTCATAACAATATAACAAGGTCACAGGCAACAACTATATCTCATCCACAATGACAAATAAGAGAAATAACAAACCAATTGTCTCAACTGAATATAAAAGTGAAATATCTGTCGGGCAAAAACAAATCTACTACCGAGCTACTGAAAGAAATCAACTGAAATAAATAAAAAAAAGAGTATCAACTACATAAGTCCATCAACTGAGAAGAGAATCAAATAGGCACAAAAGGTGAGGCCTCCTCGGCTAGAAATGAAGAGTCCAGTCCTGAACCGTACTCCTTGGGATACTGCTCATCGTTCATACCTGAGAGATCACCACGTCCTCAGAGGGACGTAACAAGATACATAATATCATGCTAATATGAACTATCAGAAAAGTTAATAATGTGCAAAAGACTATCCTAGACACAAATATGCAAAGGGGTTCTAGCCGTCTATTGTGCAATTTAGAGGACAACTTTCATGCGCATGGGTGGGATTTAGGCTATTTGTACGTAACTGTCAAACGGTCATCCGTATCCGGCTGTAACGTCCAAAATGTCAGAGGGTATCTGTAAATATATCTCGCCATAGTTCCATCCGGAGACTATGGTTTACATGTTTGGCTTTCCATACGTACTAGTGACTGTCCTACCCCAAGATTTCCCACACTGACCAAGTCATGTCCATAATCTGTC
>JANAVB010037216.1:1043579-1048579 GCA_029216955.1 Iris pallida | reverse complement strand
CGTCAGCATCGTTGCTAGACGCATAGTGTGCTTAAATTGTGCTCGTTGCACGAGCCTATTGCACAGTCGTTTGCGTGCCAGTTCTCGCTGTCGGATCGCACGACCAGATGACATGCCAGTTGGCGCAGCCTGATCGCGTGGCCAGATGGCACGGCCAGATGGCGCTACAGTTGGCGCGGCATTTTGTGCATGGTGTGCGCAGTTAGCGCGTAGTGCGCGTGTGCGCAGTTGGCGCAGTGGTGCACGATTGCGCGCGTTATGCGCAAATTGGTGCACGTTGTGCGCCAATTGGCTCAAATCGTATCTGTGCACGATTTGAGTGGTTACAAAACGTTCGGAACGATTTTTTCCACGTCCCGAACGTTTTGTATACTTGGCGGTTACTGCGCCCGTCTATATAAGTCGCTCTCTTCTCTCTCATTCAGTTGAGTTGATAGAACACAAATTCCTTACGAATTTCCAGAGAGTCAGAAGGCAAAATTGTGCGCCATTTCAGTCCATCCGATGAGTCAGAAGAGCGGAGTGTTTCGAAGTTCTCCGTCGAACTTGCTGGTTCCCGAAAGCTGTTCGTGTGGGACGAATCAAGCTTTGAGCGCCGGTAATCATTCACCCGAGCAGGCCATTTCATAATTCTGTACATTCTATTTTCTGTCCATCCACTTATAACTCGTTCTAAACGAGTCCGTTTCTGATCTAGTCAAAAAAAATTTGAGTGGATTTTGTTCTTCTGTCACGAATTCTTTTGTGCCTTTTTCGAAGTGTCACGTTTGATTTTGTCTATTAGAATCCTCCGGGATCTCTGTTGTGCACCTTCCTCGAAGTGCTACACCAATATCAATTTTCTATCGAAAAATTACGTCCTGAGACTAACAGAGACTGAAGTCGAATATTTGAGTGAATAAAAAACTAGCTTTGCATTGTTCAGGTGTGGATTTCTCTTCTAATTCTAAATAAATGAGTATGTGCTCCAATTTCTCTCAAGAACTGCTAATAGGCTGCGATATAAATTTTTTTTTTGCAACTTATGAGAACTCCGGAGTTTCTGATCCATAGTTTGATAACCAGTATATTGCATCCATGTTTATAGCATCTAGGGCGTAAATACCTTCCCTCGTTGGAAATAAATTGTAAATGCAAAAGTTTTTCTTCAAGTGAATTTTTCGCAAACACTTCCATGACACCTATGTTACACTGACACGGACAAGAAGATATGACAAAATTGAAAATTTAGGATGAAAGCACAAATGAAGGGTCACCCGCGCGAAATTATTGTGTGGTCTGGCCTCACCACGTGGCAATGGTGAATGGTGAGTCCGGCCACTAATTCTTGATACTTGACATAATATTTGGCATAAAAAAAAATTTTAATTGTAAAATATATATTTAATATATAGAAATTCACTTGGCATATAATTAGAAAAAAGTAGATTTTTTTTCTTTCAAAAACACTAAAAAAAAATTTACCTAGAAAATAAGAGAAATGTAGTGATATAAAGTGTCAAAAAATTAGTGACCGGGTTCACCATTCACCATTGCCACGTGGTGATGCCGGACCACCCAATAATTTCTCGTCACCCACGACTCCGACGTCTTGCAGGTCAGAGTTTGAGAGATTTTCCTAAGTAGAGAAGGGTTGTTCAAGTTCGAAGTTTTATTGAACTTATCCGTGGACCGACCCTGATGTTACGTAATCATTATCCAATGGGTTACGACCTTCCTTCCTTCCTTTAGAAAGACGAGGATTACTTTATTGGATGAGACTAAAAGAGGAAGTTGATAAAGATTTAACTCCATGCAATGACACATTGTCTATCAAGTTGTTTTTATTATATATAACGGGTGGTCTAATGTCAAACATGGAACACTTATCGACGTTATTGCACCCAATAGTCGAGGAGACATGTTTCGTGTACTAATTTTTTTTTAGGTATCCTTTTCTCTCCGGACCGACGAGTAACGTCTCGGGGATTCAAATCCTGTCCATCCATCCGGAATACCCAATGGACTACACTCCAGGGACTGTACTGAAAATTTTCACGAATTGAAAAAAAAAAACAGGTTCCGACAGTTGCAGAATATGTGTTAGAAGTTATTGAAGAAGGCAGGTTGACAAATGTAGTACAAGTTGTGACCACCAATAAAACTATTGAAAGTTCTGTTTATATCTTCCTTTGGACGAACCAGTCCTGCATCCGCCTCGGCCATCCGACGCCCCTCGCCCGAACGCCGACCGACATTTCCTGCCGGAAGCCTCTCGTGTTGTGCCGAGAGACAACGAGTATGCCGACCGGCCTGCCTGCCGACTCGATCTCCCTTCTCTTTACTTGAGAGGAAATGTCTTCCAATTTCACGTATAATGATGTCCTAGAAGAAAAAGGGAGGTCTCCTTTCTTCGTCATCTTCTGAAGAGGTCAATCTTGTATCATGAACCATACATACCCATCCCGTATAATTGTGTCCACAATGCCAAAGATTTTGAAAATTAGATCAGGAGCTTTGAATATTGATGAGTATCATGAAGATTCTTTCTCCGAAAGGTTTGAAAAATTATCCGACCTTGAGTATATGTCTTGGATAACGGTCCATGGAAGATCAACAAACACTTGATCGTCCTTGAACGTTGTCTACCAAACAAGCTTTCTTTCGATTATACATTCTCTAAAGTAGAATTTTGTATACAATTTCGTGGGCTTTCTGAATGTGGATTCCTCCACTACTACTCTCGTTGCAATAATCGGAAGGTCCAACAATACCCTGTGCTAGTACGTTAGCATGGCTATCATTGTTCCTCCTAGGTCGAATCGGTCTCGGTGCCCCAACGACCGTTTGAGGAACCTAAAAATTTTGTGCACAAGTTGTCTATGACAATGCAAATGCGTGAACAGTTAAACTATAAAATATATGCCTAGTACAAAACTAAAATCACTATACAACAAACTACAACAATAAAAAGTGTTTTAACGGCACTAAAAAAGTGTCGTTAATGACTTTCCATGACATTTTTCGAGGGCGGTCTAGAGGGGGTGTCATAAATGTTTTTAACTTTCAATATGACACTGTGAAAGTGTCATGTAATATCTTTATGACGACATTTTTTTAATGTCGCCTGATGCTTATTTTACGGCATTTTAATGGTGTCTTCTTTACATGCTTCAATGACAGTTGATAAGTGTCGTCAAAATTACGACATTTTACAAGTGTCATAAAAAAACACTAAACGACAGTTATATATGTCATGGATATTTTTACGACACTTTCTATATGTCATCTAAACATACAAATAATAAATGTCATTGATGTCATGGCACGTTATAGGTGTCATCTAACTCACTTTAATGACAATTTTTAAATGTCTCCAAAACATCAACAACATATTTTAAATATAAATTTATTTCATATATATAGAAATTTATTTATTTTAAATATATATTTACTTTCAAATAATTAACCAAAATCAATTTCACAAATAATAAAACTATAATGTGCCAAAAATAATATATTAAATTATTTCAAACCCATACAAAGTGTCAATCTAAATTTACACGAATAGTATCCAATTTGTTTAAAAGGAACAAAGTCCATAACATAAAAGGCAACAATCCTACTAGCACTACTTGTTTTTAGCATCCAACTCTTCCCAACGTCAACTTGGACCTAATCTGCACTCGTCATTACCTCTGCACAAAAAAAGAAGATTAATACTAATATTTGTACATTCAAATTTTAAGATCTTAATAAAAAACACTAAAATAACTCAAAATCCTGTGATGAATGACAAAAAAAATATTCATGAGCAATGAAACAGGAACTCGAGGAAACAAGTATATTTAATGAAAGTTTTTATAAAAATTTAATATTGGAAAAAAAAACTGCAAGTAGTAAGTGAAGAATCAAATGTATGTAGCATAAAATAAATACAGGTGTCTGTATCGGCTACGCCACAAGTACTACTCCTGAAAACGACAAGTAGTAAATTTCTGTATCATAAGATAAATCTAATACGGAAGTCCTCAAACCAACAAGTAGTAATTGTTAAAGCCGGGAATGCCGGGACACGCTTTTCGATGGAAAATACAGAAACTGAAACAGTTTAAAGACAACGTTTCAAATGCAATTCCTTAAAGAAGGTTTTGCAACAGAGATCCAGAAGGATTCTGCAAATTACGAGATCTAAAAAGATATCGTAATTCACGAATAATCTAAAGAGATTTTCGTGATCGTAGCAAACTGGCAGTAGTGCCTTCTAAAAAGAAGATACTGACAGAACTGCTAAAGGCAACAGAAGGGTGACAGGCGAGAGATATAATTGCTGGGGTGAATAATCACCGTTGCTCAAAGCTTTATTCGCCCTCTGCGAACAGCTTCCAGGAACCAGCAAGGTTGACGAAAAACCTTGGAACACTCCTGCTCTTCTGACTCCTCGGAAGACGGCGAACTCCTCTGGCAATGGTACTCTTCTCTTTCTATTTGAAGTAACAGAACTCACGCGTACTAAAAAGTACTAGTGTTTGTGTTAAACAACACGCTCACTACTCTGTTGTGTTAAAGAACACTTAGAGTTTTCTCTCTGGAATTCTGATTACTTCTTCCAACCGAGAGAGAGGAGAGAACCTGCATATATAGCCCACGGGGCGGTTGCCAAGCAGTTGCCTGCACTTCAGGGTAGTGGCAGAACCACTCCTGAACATGCAGCAACTGCTGCAACCGTTCCCGCTCTAATATGCAGCCAGCCATACGCACATACGCACTCTACGCACACTGCGTATGCTGCGTACGCTGCGCACACTGCGCACACTACGTACGCTGCGTACGCTGCGCACACTGCGCACTCTACGTACGCTGCGTACGCTGCGCACACTGCGCGCACTGGGCTGCGTAGTGGGCTGCGTAACTGGGCCAGCGTAACTGGGCTCGCGTAACGGGCCGCGCAATGTGGTCGCGCAAGTGGCTCGCGCAACGAGCGCAACTTAAGCGCACTGTGCGCCTAGCGACGATGCTGA
>JANAVB010037216.1:966446-1043566 GCA_029216955.1 Iris pallida | reverse complement strand
GAAGGAAAGTTAAATTTCCAGAAGTTTCAAGTACAATTATATATTGCAGAAGAACGAACATAATGATTTTGAGACTCACAATCTACAACATCGACATCTCTGGTAAATGAAGCACCATCACAATGACGAACCATGACTCTAATTCAATTTTATTGATGTCTGCATAATGTAGTCCAAGCAATGATTCATAAGAAAAAACCACAAGCAATTGCCTTTCAGTTACACACTTCAAGTTGTTTGTTAGAAATAGAAACTAACAATATTCTTGTTTCTTGCTTGAAACATATTATGATTTTTGACATGTTGGTTAATAAATAAACAATTAGACAACTTACCTTGTCATCATAAAACAAGTTTTGGATGCCCTACCTGAATTAAAGGATTGCCCGTTGTTTAAAATCCTAAAAAGTATAGCTGTTATTCCATATATTTCGAGGAGACTAAATGGATGTTCTTGCGATATCGATAAATCTTTGGGAGTGTTGCACCATCTTCCTCCCTGTCAATTTTATTAAATGTTACTAAATGATCTAGAATAATCCATCATATAGATATTCCAAAACCAAATCACATCCAATAAGACTTGCAACAGTACTATGTAGATGCAATTCGTTCCTATATCAGATGTTAGCCACAAAACAGTACGAAAGAATTAGTGCAATTTGTAGAAAAGAATGAATGCAGTTTATATGAAAAGAAGAGGAAGAAGAAAGATTAGGAAGTGAGAGAGAGAGAGATAAAGTCCTTGTTCTGTATGAGAAGTGATAAGAAGAGGAATAAGAAAGATTAGGAAGTGAGAGAGAGAGAGTCCTTGTTCTGTATGAGAAGTGAGAGAGAAAAAGAAATTCGGGAAGAGAGAGTGGGGGGAAGATTTCGCTGGGCGCGAAAATGAAAAGAACAGCGAGAAAAGATAACCAAGACTATTCATTTAGGTTTTTTCTAAGGGCACTACCAAATTTGCTTGGGGGCATCACTTACTTGGGGGCAGCCCAAGAAGGTGGAGAATTTGCTAGGGGGCACCCAAAATTTGCTAGGGGGCAGCCCAACCCCCCAAACCCTTCATTTCACTTTCATTTTTATTTTACACTCTCTCTCCTCAAGAAGAAAAAAAGAGCTCTCTCCCTTTCCCTCTCCTAAAACCCTAATTTCTTCTTCTCCACCACTCCACTCCCAATTCCTCCACCAAGATTTCTTCCACAACCTTCGTAGATTCGAAGAGATGACACGCAAGTCAAAGCAACCGGAATCCAGGTACGTTCTTCCCTAATTTATTCGAGAATTTTGTACATTCTATTCGAAACCCTAGAATATTTTTAATTCTTGAAAAGTTTTGATAAAATAGGTTTAGAATCTCTTTATGGTTCTCTTCCCTAATTTTCGAACACAAGAAACCCACATTTTATGTTGAAATCCTAACCCTAGAACACGACAAACTAGCATCTCGTTTTGGCAGTTCGGGTCTCATAACAGTAGGACTGCCAGGCATGTGGCAGTCCTAATGTAAATCAGGACTGCCACAGTCATGACAGTCCTCTTGTGAAAGAGGACTGCCAGGACTATGGCAGTCCTGATTTACATTAGGACTGCCACATGCCTGGCAGTCCTACTTTAATGACATATGGGGGTGGGTAACTGCATGATGCTCATATGCGGGGGGTAACTGCATGTCCTATTTCTGTTTCTATTATTTAATAACTGTATGTTGTCATGCAGTCCACCGGCCGCTAACAATAGAATACGGCCCACCGCGTCAAAGCGGAAGGAACGTGCGGGACGTCCTCTCGAGCGTCCGATAACAATTTTCAAACCGGCGCCCGAAGCTCGGAGAGGTTACCAAAGTGACACTACTGTCGCGGTCGCCAACAAGCTTGATCGCATCGATGACGTGGTCGACTTTCCCTTCATGAACAATAGGGAGTCTCGTTCAAAGGCCCGACATGATATATAGTTGGATCTGGATATATTTCTTGTTTCAAACTTAAGTTGGATGTAGAATAGTTATGTACTTGTTTGAAACTTAATTTGGATGTGAAATAGTTATGTACTTGTTTGAAACTTAATTTGGATGTGGAATGTTTGAAACTTAAGTAGTTGTGATGAATTATTATAGTTGTGATGAATTATTGGGATGAATTATTGTAGTTGGATTATTGTGATGAATTATTGTGATGAATTATTGTGATGAATCTTAAGTTGGATGTGGAATATTTATGTAGTTGTGATGAATTATTGTTGTTTATGTACTTGTGATGAATTGTTGTTTTTTATGTACAGAGTATCAGTATCAGGACTGCCACCCACTTGGCAGTCCTACACTAAAGTAGGACTGCCAGGGTGCTGACAGTCCTGACTGAAACTTGCTGCAACAGCAAGTTTGAGTTAGGACTGCCAGCACCCTGGCAGTCCTACTTCAGTATAGGACTGCCTGGGGGGTGACAGTCCTACTTATCAAACTCTGTGAGGAGCTACTCAACTGAAAACTCTTTCACAGAGTATGATAAGTAGGACTGCCAGCCCCATGGCAGTCCTACACTAAAGTAGGACTGCCAGGGTGCTGGCAGTCCTGACTGAAACTTGCTGCAACAGCAAGTTTGAGTTAGGACTGCCAGCACCCTGACAGTCCTAATTTAGTGTAGGACTGCCAGGAGGGTGGCAGTCCTATTTGTAAGTCTCTGTGATGAGAGTTTTGAAACTCTCTATCACAGAGAGTTTCAATTAGGACTGTCACACCCCTGGCAGTCCTACACAAGAGGAGGACTGCCAGGGTGCTAGCAGTCCTAATTGAAACTTGTTGTTATATAAATGACTATTCTCCTGTGTTTTAGCACAGAGAATGGTCATTCTCCGTGTAATTTAGCACGGAGAATGGTCATTCCAGTGTTAAAACTGTTGGCAAATTTATTTTGATATATTAACAGCATCTTCGTAGTTTAGTTTTCTGTGTCTTCAGATTCATATCTTCTCAGAAGCTCTACTACATAAAGTCTTTCCGTTCAAGTGCAACCATCCTTTGCATCGAAGACTGAAGCAGTTATCGGCGCTCCTTGCATAAGACGGCTTCCTCCTGCTTAGAGTCTTCGTGTCTGTACAAAGTCTAGGTATATCTGTAAACACCTAAGGATGGATGACAAGTAAAAACACAAGTCAAAAATCAATTACTTACAGAGCGGCATACCGGCGGCATGCTTCGGCATACCGGCGGTATACCGTTTTTATTGTCCACAAAGTTGCTGTGACAAATTGTCGGCATACCGACGGTATGCTCCGGCATACCGGCGGTATACCGTTTTTACCGACCCAAAACTTGTTGTGACAAATTGTCGGCATACCGACGGTATGCTCCGGCATACCGGCGGTATACCGTTCTGTGGACCACAAAACGTTCTGTGATAAAATGTCGGCATACCGACGGTATGCTCCGGCATACCGGCGGTATACCATTTTGTTTACCTGAAAACGTTCTGTGATAAAACGTCGGTATACCGACGGTATGCCGCGACATATCGACGGTATACCGGTTTATATATATTTGATTTTTGAATTACTCTGACTTGCATTAATGGCCACATTTAATGCTCTCAAACGGTCATTAATATGACCGTTACTATTTGGTCGGTATACCGACGGTATGCCGCTATATACCGACGGTATGCCGGTCTGCCTGTATCCAGAGCATTAAATACCACCCACTCTTGGTTTCTCTATAAATGAAAACTCTCTCTCATGAGGCTTTCACCAACTCTTGCCATAAATTTTCCAAGCAACCAAGAGCTCCACCATTAATACTCCACCAAGCTTTTAATTGTCATCTTCTCCCAAAGTGCTAGAGTATTTAAGAGTTATAATTTTCGATCTTCACGTGTTATAAGATCAACAAGTTCTCTTCTCATTTGTTTGAAGTTGGCGAGCCTTCGTAAGAAAACTCGTGTGTTGAAGTTGGCGAGTCTTCGAATCCAAACTCGTATTGAAGTTGGCGAGTTCTTCGGATCCAAACTCGTGTGTACTATTTGATTAAATAGTAGATTTAAGCCGGAGAGAGTTTCGGGACTGGATTGCCTCAAGCGAGGATACCAGGATACATCTTGTGTTTGATCTTCTCACTCTTTACTATTATTTATCATATATTGCTTCTGTTGCACTAGTTACTTTTTATTTCCCTATTCATCCCCCTCTAGGGTTCTACAATTGGTATCAGAGCTTTGTTCTCTTGATTTGGATTTACACCCTTTGAGTGATCCATGGCCTCTAATCCTAGTATCAACACCTTCCACAATGAGGGACACTCCACAAATAGGCCTCCCCTATTTGATGGAACCAACTATAACTACTGGAAGATTAGGATGAGCATTTATCTGAAGTCCATAGATTTTGATTTATGGGATTGTGTGATAAATGGTCTCCCTACTCCTTCCAGAGTTATTGAGGATATTGCTTCTGACACCCTTAGGGACACACTTACTGAAACACCAAGAAGCTTGCGAGTCGAGATGCCAAGGCAATGAACGCTCTTTATTCTGCTCTCGACAGTAGTGAATTCAACCGTATCTCTACTTGCAAGACTTCCAATGAGATTTGGAAGTTACTGGAAGTCACACACGAGGGGACTTCACAAGTGAAAGAATCCAAAATCAGTAGACTCACGCAAGAATATGAGTCCTTTAAGATGAAGCATGATGAATCTATTACTTGCATGTTTACTCGTTTTGGTGACATTATTAATCATCTCTCTTCTCTTGGTAAGGAATATCCTGCTCATGAAAAGATCAGAAAAATTCTTAGAGGATTGACGAAAGTTTGGAGTCCTAAAGCTACCGCAATCATTGAGGGGAACGACCTGACAGTCATGAACCTTGAGACCCTCATAGGTAAGCTAATGACTCATGAACTCGATATGAAGGATCAAGAGGAATCCTCCATGCAAGAGAAGGAGAAGGAGAAGACCAAAGAGAAGGAGAAATCTCTTGCTCTCAAAGCTACAAAGTCCTACTCCAAGGATAGCTCCGACGACAATGAGTTGGACGACGATGAAGAAATAGCTGTAACAGCTAAGCACTTCCGGAAGTTCCTTAAATTCAACAAAGCTAACCGCTTCAGACGGAACAATGAAGAAGATCCGGCGTGCTATCAATGTAGAAGACCCGGACACATCAAGAGGGACTGTCCGATGATAAGAAAAGACTCAAGCAAGTACGAGAAGCCTAGCAAGGGAAGCTCGTCCTCCAAAAAATTTGCCAACACTAGCATTTGGTGTGAGAGTGACGTAAGCGACTCCGACAACGACAAAGAGTGCAAACACAATGCCAACGTTTGTCTCATGGCAACCGATGAGGTACTTGATGATCTCTTCCTAAATACTCTTACTTATGATAATTTGGAGAAAGCTATCCTTGAATTGCATGAAGAGCACAAAGGTATTAGAAATAAATATAAGTAATCTCTAAAAGAGGTTGATGCTCTTCAATTAGAAGTAGAAAGACTCTCAAGCATCATTATTGATGTAAAGGGAAAATCTCCTACTTCTGACACGGATGAAATAGAGTCTTTGCGACTCAAGTTTCAAGAATCTCTTGACACCATCAAGAAAAAGGATGATGAGATTCAATCCATGAGAAGCTCTTATGAATTTGCTATGCACAAAGTTCAAGATGCTAATAGGAGAGAATATGACACTTCTATTAAGTATAATGATCTTCTATACAGAGTAAGAAATTAGGTAATAAGAACACTACTCATGCATGCTCCAAGACACCTCCACACTCATCACAATGCTAGGCATACTTCTTGCATGAACACTACACACAAATCCTTTTCTAACATAAGGAAAGGACCTTTTGTTAAAAAAAAAACACTTCGCATCATGCCTTTTATTATCATCATCATAATACTAATGCTAGAGCTCCTCGCACTAGAGATTCACATATGCATGATTCTCACATATCTTCTTTTAAATCCTCTATGATTTGCAATTACTGTGGCTTGCTTGGACATACGACCAATTATTGTCATACAAGGAAACTTGTTGATAAGAAAGTTTTTATGTGGGTTCCTAAGACTAACACTCAAGGACCCATAAGATCATGGGTACCAAAACGTTCATCTTCAACTTATGTTGTAGGTGAAGAGTCCTTCTCATGCTAGAAGCAAGTGGATTCTCGATAGCGGTTGTTTACGGCACATGACCGGGGATGCTTCATTATTTACAACGCTATCGATGAAGAAGGAAGGACACGTCTCTTTTGGTAACAATCTTAAAGGTCACATTATAGAAAATGGTAATATAGGTTCCCCTCCTTATCCTTGTATTAAGAATGTGTGTCTTGTTACTAATCTTAAACACAATCTTCTTAGTATTAGTCATCTTACCGATAATGGCTATGATATCAAGTTTGTTAAGCTCAAATGCTTCATTACCGATAGCTCTAATGGATCTATTGTTTATGAAGGCATTAGAGAAAACAATATCTATGTTTTATATCTTGTTGAAGACACTAACAATGATAGGTGCTTAGTTGCTAAGAACGATGAGAGTTGGCTGTGGCACATGAGGCTCGGACATGCCAACATGGATACCATCTCTCGTCTTGCTACCAAGAAGCTCGTAAGAGGACTCCCAAGTATCCCGTTCAAAAAGGATATGGTGTGTGAAGAATGCAAGAAGAGTAAGTTAACAAAGTCATCCTTCAAATCAATCAACTCTGTAAGTACTTCTAGACCTCTTCAACTTATCCATATGGATCTTTTTGGTCCTAGCAGAGTTGCTAGTCTTGGAGGCAAGCTTTATGCTTTTGTTTTAGTTGATGATTTTTTGAGATTTACTTGGATTATTTTTCTTGCTTGCAAAAGTGATACTTTTCGTGAATTTGTTGCCTTTTGTAAACGTGTTCAAAATGAGAAAGGTTTTTCTATTAACAAGATTAGAAGTGATCATGGAGGAGAATTTGATAATGCCGATTTCAAAAGATTTTGTGAAAAGAATGGTTTTGGACATGATTTTGCTTGTCCACGAACTCCTCAACAAAATGGTGTTGTGGAGAGAAAGAATAGAACCCTTGACGATATGGCCCGGGTTATGTTAAACCAATATAAGCTCCCCCAATATTTTTGGGCGGAAGCCGTTAATACGGCATGTCATGTTATAAATAGGGTCTTGATTAGACCTATTTCTAAAAAGACTCCTTATGAGCTTTGGTTTGACAAAATTCCTTCCATTGATTATTTTAAAGTTTTTGGTTGTAATTATTTTATTTTGAATACCAAGGATAACCTAGGCAAGTTTGAAGAAAAAGCCTATGAAGGAATATTCCTTGGATACTCTACTCATAGCAAAGGTTTTCGTGTTTTTAATAAAAGAAGTCTTGTTGTTGAAGAGTCAATCAATGTCTCTTTTAATGAACTTAACTCTTCTACATTCTCCTCTTCCGAGGATATTGATGACATCTCGTTTGGGTTGGAAAACTCCTCTATTGAAGATCGTCCTTCTTCATCTAACAATGAAGTTGTGACTTCATCAAAAGAGTCTCCTCCTCTCGAGCCTCCTCAAAATGATCTCCCAAAAGAATGGAAATTTGTCACCAATCATCCTAAGGAACTTATCATTGGGGATCCTTCCTCCAGTGTTAGCACTAGATCCTCCACTCGTGATCTTTGTGCAAATATGGCTTTTATCTCTCAAATAGAGCCTAAAAATATTAATGATGCTTTTCTTGATGAATTTTGGATGATAGCAATGCAAGAGGAGTTAAATCAATTTGAGCGAAACAAGGTTTGGGAACTTGTCCCAAAACCTAGCAATCACCCCATCATTGGAACAAAATGGGTGTTTCGCAACAAACTTAATGAAGATGGGTTAGTGACTCGTAACAAGGCCCGATTGATTGCTCAAGGCTATAACCAAGAGGAAGGCATTGACTACGATGAAACCTATGCTCCGGTTGCACGTCTTGAATCCATTCGTATGCTTTGTGCTTTTGCTTGTTTTAATGACTTTAAGCTCTTTCAAATGGATGTTAAGAGTGCTTTTCTGAATGGTATTATTAAGGAGGAAGTTTATGTTAAACAACCTCCCGGCTTTGAAGATTTTCAATTTCCTAACCACGAGTTCAAACTCCACAAAGCCCTTTATGGCCTCAAACAAGCTCCCCGTGCTTGGTATGAGCGCCTTAGCTCCTTTCTTGTTTCACACAATTTTTCAAAGGGAAAAGTCGACACAACACTCTTTATCAAATCCCATAATGGCACTCTCTTATTGGTTCAAATTTATGTCGATGACATTATTTTTTGTTCTACTAACAAGACACTTTGTGTAGAATTTGCTAAAGTTATGCAGGAAGAATTTGAAATGAGTATGATGGGTGAGCTATCATTCTTTTTGGGATTACAAATCAAACAAGGACCCAAAGGAACCTTGATCAATCAAGCAAAAATATACAAAGGATCTCCTCAAGGATTTCGAACTTGACTCATCCAAATCAATGAGGACTCCTATGGCAACAACGACAAAGCTTGACCATGATGAAGATGGCACATCGATTGACATTCGTAAGTATCGAGGTATGATTGGTAGTCTACTTTATCTTACTGCTAGCCGTCCTGATATCATGTTTAGTGTATGTCTTTATGCACGTTATCAAGCTAATCCAAAGAAATCGCACTTATGTGCCGTAAAGCGTATTTTTCGATATCTCAAAGGTACCGTGAACATGGGCCTTTGGTATCCGAAATCTTCATCCTTTGAGCTTCACGGCTTCTCTGATGCAGATTTTGCCGGATGCAAGATTGACCGAAAAAGCACTAGCGGCACATGCCAATTCCTTGGAAAATCCTTGGTATCGTGGTTTAGTAAGAAACAAAATTCTGTTGCTCTTTCAACCACTGAGGCCGAGTATATTGCGGCTAGTTGTTGTTGTGCACAAATTCTTTGGATGTCACAAACACTTTTAGATTATGGCATTTCTCATTCTTGCACCCCTATTAAATGTGATAACACTAGCTCAATCAATCTCACGAAAAACCCGATTTGTCACTCACGCACGAAGCACATTGAAATTAGACACCATTTTCTTCGTGACCATCAACAAAAGGGAGATATTCGTCTTGAATTTATTGATACTACTTATCAGCTAGCCGATATTTTCACCAAACCGCTCACGGAAGATCGCTTCACCTTCCTTTGCCAAGAATTAGGCATTTTATCTTTTGACCCGTAATTCTTCTTGGTCGGCATAGCGACGATATACGGTGGTATACCGACGGCATACCGTTTTTCGATTCAGAATTAAGTTCTGTCTCGAAACTTGGCATACTGCCGGTATACGCCGGCATACCGACGGTATGCCGGATCGCGGAGGACAGCTTTTTCAAGTCCAGATCCGGGCCCACCTTTCCTCTTTTCTCTCCTTATTCTTCTCAACCCTCATTTAATTCTTTCACATCCATCATATCCCTTTTAATTACCCTCTCATCTTCCCAATTGATAACTTCCCATCACATTTATTACCTATCTCTTCACATCCCCCATTACTCCTCTTTTTACTCCCCTATCATCATTTCCAACCCACTATCTCTTCATATCCCCCATTACTTTCTCTTTAACCGTTCCCCAACCCACCCCTTCCATTCCCAACTCCACAACCATTCACTTTCCTCCTTCCTTTTAAAAACCCTATCTTTTTTTTTCTTTCTTCATTATCTATCCTTCTCTCATCCTCACCAAAACCCTAACTTCCTCCTCCAACTTTCCTCCATGGCCAATCCGAAGCGTCCCCGCTCCTCCTCCACCTTCTTCAACCCTTTCATTCCGGTGGCTCTCCCTCACGGGTATGATCAGCGGGTTTTTACCTCCTCCTTAGCGGCCGAGACCTGGTTTCAACACTTCGTTCATCATAATGTCTTCAAGGGCCGAGCAATCAATTGGAATCTCTTCCCCGGCCATGTCTCTCTATTTAACGAGGTCGGACTCTCTTGCCTCCTTCGGCGTCAGATTTCCATCTACTCCGCCGCCGTCCGTCTCTTCTACTGCAACATGGTTCCGGACGACGAGGACGGTGCCGTACAGTCGATGGTCAACGATCGCCATTTCCGTCTCACATCTCGGGACATCAACAACATCCTCGGCATCCCGGACAAAGGCGATGCTTTGCCGTCCTTGGCTGCTCTTCACTCTTCGGCGGCGTCTCCCTTCGACGAGTTCTGCCACATCATCTGCAAGGGCCCCAACCCTCCTGCTATCCCGACCCTCTCCGCACAGCTGGAGCCATTTTACTACGAGCTCCATAGGATTGTGTGCCACATACTCTTTCCTAAGGGCGGGAACTACGACGCCATTACCAGCGATGCCCTGGTGTGCATGTACTACCTGTATGCAAGAAAGTCCTTCTCCTTCCCCAAGACTCTCCTTCATCTCTTCAAACGTGTCATGCCAGCGGGAAAGCAGAACCTTTATTACGGCTCCTTCATCACTCTCCTTCTGGAAGCCAAGCAAGTCGATCTCTCCCTTTGCTCCTCGGACGGCGTCCCTTCCTATCTCGCTGTTTCCCGCTCCGCTAGTGGTGCCTCTACTTCGCGTGCTTCTTCTTTCCAAGAGCCACCAGCTTCCACTCCTGCTACTCCCGCGTCTACTCCTCCTGCCTCCGGTCGCTACATGCCGCTGACTCAGCAGTACTTCGACATGCGTATGGCACAGGCAGAGGAACAGATGAGGGCTCATACTCGTGGGCTTGGCAATCTGATTCAGTCCCGCTTCCATGACCAAGCTTATTTTATTCAGCGCACCATTCAGGACCGGGACATGTTTATGGATCTAAATCTTCAAGATCCAATGTACCAGGCTCCGCGCTTCTCTGATCCCAATGCCTACGGGTTTATGTACCCGGACGGCATTGATCTTTATGGCGCCTTTCAACAAGCTCAGGATGGTGGGGACGATCCGGCGGACGATTAGGGGTGGCTTCCTTTTGGTAATGGTATCGAATAATGAGTGTCTTAGTTTGTTGTGTTTGTTTTATTATTCTGTCTTTTGCGGTCCTTCGGGGACATATATGTGGTTGGTTTAGTACTTTGCAGTCCTGCGGGGACTTGGTTTGTGTCTGTCTCTTGTTAGTAAACTCTCGTAGAGGAGAGTCTTTAAAGTTGTTTTATGTAGTATGAGTGTCGTGCATGTATTTTTCTTTAACTTCCATATATCAATACATGCCTTTTATTCTATGCTCTTGTCCTTATTATTGCTATCTTTTATTTCTGTTTTTTTTTCATCTTTGACTAAGTGACAAAGGGGGAGAAAACGTACTGAGGGGGAGTTGTCTTCCAACGGGGGAGTTACTCCCTGAAGATGCTCTCTCTATTTTGTCAATTATCAAAATGGGGGAGATTGTTGGCACATTTATTTTGATATATTAACAGCATCTTCGTAGTTTAGTTTTTTGTGTCTTCAGATTCATATCTTCTCAGAAGCTCTACTACATAAAGTCTTTCCGTTCAAGTGCAACCATCCTTTGCATCGAAGACTGAAGCAGTTACCGGCGCTCCTTGCATAAGACGGTTTCCTCCTGCTTAGAGTCTTCGTGTCTGTACAAAGTCTAGGTATATCTGTAAACACCTAAGGACGGATGACAAGTAAAAACACAAGTCAAAATCAATTACTTACAGAGCGGCATACCGGCGGCATGCTTCGGCATACCGGCGGTATACCGTTTTTATCGTCAAAGTTGCTGTGACAAATTATCGGCATACCGACGGTATGCTCCGGCATACCGGCGGTATACAGTTTTTACCGACCCAAAACTTGCTGTGATAAATTGTCGGCATACCGACGGTATGCTCCGGCATACCGGCGGTATACCGTTCTGTGGACCACAAAACATTCTGTGATAAAACGTCGGCATACCCACGGTATGCTCCGGCATACCGGCGGTATACCGTTTTGTTTACCTGAAAACGTTCTGTGATAAAACGTCGGTATACCGACGGTATGCCGCGGCATACCGACGGTATACCGATTTATATATATTTGATTTTTGAATTACTCTGACTTGCATTAATGGCCGCATT
This sequence comes from Iris pallida, assembly GCA_029216955.1. Classification (NCBI taxonomy): domain Eukaryota; kingdom Viridiplantae; phylum Streptophyta; class Magnoliopsida; order Asparagales; family Iridaceae; genus Iris; species Iris pallida. The sequence continues at coordinate 1,031,521 of JANAVB010037216.1, read as the reverse complement.
TAATGCTCTCAAACGGTCATTAATATGACCGTTACTATTTGGTCGGTATACCGACGGTATACCGCTGCATACCGACGGTATACCGGTCTGCCTGTATCCAGAGCATTAAATACCACACACTCTTGGTTTCTCTATAAATGAAAGCTCTCTCTCTCATGAGGCTTTCACCAACTCTTGCCATAAATTTTCCAAGCAACCAAGAGCTCCACCATTAATAATCTACCAAGCTTTTAATTGTCATCCTCTCCCAAAGTGCTAGAGTATTTAAGAGTTATAATTTTCGATCTTCACGTGTTAGAAGATCAATAAGTTCTCTTCTCATTTGTTTGAAGTTGGCGAGCCTTCGTAAGAAAACTCGTGTGTTGAAGTTGGCGAGTCTTCGGATCCAAACTCGTGTTGAAGTTGACAAGTTCTTCGGATCCAAACTCGTGTGTACTATTTGATTAAATAGTAGATTTAAGCCGGAGAGAGTTCCGGGACTGGATTGCCTCAAGCGAGGATACCAGGATACATCTTGTGTTTGATCTTCTCACTCTTTACTATTATTTGTCATATATTGCTTCTGTTGCACTAGTTACTTTTTATTTCCCTATTCACCCCCCCTCTAGGGTTCTACAAAAACGCAGGAGAATAACCATTCTCCGTCTAAATTTACACGGAGAATGGCCATTCTCCGTGTAATTTAGCACGGAGAATAGTCATTCTCCATGTAAATTAACACGGAGAATGGCCATTCTCCGTGAAAATTACACGAAGAATGACCATTCTCCGTCTTAATTTATACGGAGAATGGCCATTCTCCGTGAATTTAGCACGGAGAATGGTCATTATCCTGCGTTTTAACACTGGAATGACCATTCTCTATGTAAATTTGTCAACCCCTTAACCAAATTTTTCCCCCTAATATTTTTTTAATTTTAATATTATCATTTTCCTTTATTGTCTAAAATGTAGAAATGTCATGATATGTATATATATATACATATAGTGTATTAGTTAATATATCAAGTAAAGGGACCCAGGAGCAAATAGAGGCATTACAGGGGCTTTAGTGCAATAGCCCTGAATGCCACTTGAACACCTGCTTACTATAAATACAAATATATGTATGCATTTATATGTATTCAAGGGCTCTTTTGCAAATATACTTTTGTGCAGGGACCTTATTGCTAAACATTATATTTAAATTCAAAATCGAGTATAAGCCTGAATCTGATTTGTGTTGAGATCCTGATGGAGGTTCAAAATAGCATGGATAATACAGGAATAGAATTCAAATAGTTCGAATTCCTTAATTCCTCCTTTCAATCATATCCATCTTACACCTATATAAGTACGGGTGAATCCTGCTATGAGTTTCTCTAAAAACCCTAACACACCCCACCTTGTTCGGCCACCAGGGAGGGAATAGAGCTTCTGAGTAGGAATTGTATTGCAACAGGTACCCTTCTCCCTCAACTTTAATACTCAAAATTTTGCATGATATTTAGATAGAAGGTAGGTGTTCGAAGGATTTCCTCAATAGACACACAGGAAATCCTGTTCTGACACATGTTAGAAGGGGGTAATGTGGTAGGTACTCGATAATGCCTGAGTAGAGTATAGAGGCCATATGAACTGCTGGTACCCATTAACACTGCCATATGAACCTTTCTTACACCAATGGATGTTAACGGAGAGTTTTCCCTCATATACAATCAGAGACTGTCAAGAGTCTCCTTTTACCCTTTTTGACCCAACAAATACTAGCATATAAGCCATAGGCTCTGTTTTTAAGAACCCTTGAATCCAGGAGAGGACCATCAACATATGGTGACTGAAAGGGTGGTCTCTCCACATTGACTTGGGATGACCTGAGTTGAACCATCTTCTGCATCCATTAGAACTGACAAAAGAGGAGTCTTGGATGTATCAGGATATTGACAGGAACAGGTCGATATGTGTACCTGTACTTGCAACAAGGAGTAAAGGCCACACCACAGCCTCCTGTACAACAAATATTTCCTTAGAATCTAGACATCTGAAACCTTGCCACAGTAATGTCCTTGTAGGCAACATACATCTACCTGGTGATTCCTGTTTAGAGCCATACGACCAATGCCCTCTCCTATGTGACCACAAGAAACCATGATTGAGGAGTTCCATACACTAGCCATCTGTACTGGGTTTACTGCCTGGGTTGGGTTCAACCACTTGGTCATACCATGGTATAAATCGAGTGTCTCCATACACTGTTCAGGACAGGGCTAAGGACCAGTCCTTGTAATTGGGTAGCAGGGACACCATCTAAGCCTGCACCTAAAACCAAAGAGGTGAGGGTATCAGGAAATTGGTACAGGAGGTACAGGCCTATACCAGCCCTAGGTTTTGTTAGGATTGGTGCAGTAGGTAGTGGTTGATAGAGGAGTGTTAGCCTTAGATATGCTCTGTGCCTACAGGGCATGTCATTTGGTATTGAAATAGGGACTTACCTGGGGTCAGCTTTGACTGTCATGAGACTAGAGTATCCAATTGTCCTGGTACAATGTCCCCTCTCTTGCATATTGCTCTGTTCCTATAGGGTGCTACTAAAGTCTTGTGGCTAGAAGAATACCTGCAAATCATCCAAGCAAAATCAGGTTAGGATGAAGGATGACATAGCAGTATAGGAAAAACTGTAAAATTAGCATCTCAATCTATCTGAAATTGTCATACGGTGATAGGTTCTCCACTTTTCCAATTTTTAGATCATCTACACCCACTGTACTGATTGTGTAATTTGTATATACCTCACCTCCTTCCTGGACTGGATTTGTGCTCTGGGCCCAAGGATATCAAGGATTCATATAATCTATGGCCTCTCTGTCTCAGCTTAGTCTGAATTTTAATAGCCTGCAATAAATGGTATTGAAGAAGGATGCTACTGCCATTACTAGATTACGCAGCTTCCCGACTAAAGAATAACCAACAGGATTTGGCTAATGTTGTACAATAATTCTATTACGATAACCATTATATGTAATGGTCCCTGCTTACTTCAGTATCTGTATTGAGAATAGGTTATCCCTTTACCTTTCTGTTTCTTCTGTTTTGTGCTAATTCAATTATAGAGTGGGTATTCTCGCTGACTGTACTAGAAATGACTCATGAGCAGTTACCCATACTCTAAGGCTGAATACAAAGTGATTAGAATCTTAGATATACTGATATATCATTCGTTTTTATTAAAGACAGGTTCATGATGCAACATATTTACCTTCATATGTTGTTCTGCAGTTGAGTTTAGTGTTGGACTGTCATATATATATATTGCAAGGTTAATTGGGTATATAAGAAGCTGTCCTGAACTGGAATGTACATACAGGTTAGTAGCAGTCATGGGTTATACCAAAGGGGACTTGTTGCAGGAAATACTCGAGTAATCAGGTGTTAGAGGACATTATATTGCAGCTATATAGTCCTTATACACATGGGGATGACTACTTAAATGGATGGCTGCCTTATAGGCAGAACACAGGTTCTAGATGTCAACAAAAGAGTTAGGTAACACAAGAATACAAGCAAAACTAGCGAGTACATAATGTTAGATGTATAGTAAGAGTTGAAATATGAGAGGTGAAAGGTGGTTATGGGAATAATTCCTAGTTGTAATAACTAAGTTCATACTAAAAGATGCATTACCATAGGGTTAGACCTATAAACCAATCAACCTAAAGCTAGCTTCACTTTTGTTCCTTATGAATTTTTTTATAATGCTTAACACAGGCTATTTGGACCTCGATTCGGACTTGTCACGTGTAAGCCCCTGATTTTCAAAATTTTTTTAAACTAGTGTTAATTAATTATTAAATGTCATTATTGATTTTAAAATAATTTAATATGATTTTAGGAATTTTCTAGAAATTTTTAAATGATTTTTAAATGATTTTTAAATACAAAAATGTTGATCTGTAAATTTATAAAATGTTTTAAATATCATTTTGTAATTTTTGAAATGATTTTATATCAGTTTGTAAATAGGAAATTGTTTTTAATTAGAGGATGCAAATATTATTTTGCATTTTGTATGTTTTGAGGCTTTTATGTAAAACCCTAAAACCTAGGGGGCCTATTGCAAACTACCCGAAACCCCCCCCTGACCAGTCACTCTCTCTCTCCTCTGACTCGACGCTTGCCCCGACCGACTCACCGACGCTGCCCCCCGCCGAACCCGGCTGCCCCCACCGCCATCAACCCCCTATAAAACTCCCCCTCTCTCCCCTGACCTAAACCCTAACCCTAAATCTCCTCCACGACCAACCGCCGCCCCGTTCTTCCCCGACGAACTCCTAAACCCTAACCCTACTCCGACGAGCTCCGTCCAGCCCCACCGCCGAGCACCACCGCCCACAACCACCACCGATAGGTTCGCCGCGCTGAGCCGTGCCCAGCGCCACCCGAGCGCCGCTTCCCCATCACCTCCTCTGCCGCACAGCACGTTCGAAACCCTTCCTCTTCGCCGGACACGTAGGTTACAGTTTCGTTTTGTGTCGTACGTGTCTCGTTTTGACCTATGTTGCTCGCCAGGACACGGAGATGTTCGTCCAGTAGCTGGACACGAGAATCAGTGGTCATGCGTGTCGTGCGTAGCACGGACACGAGGAAACCCTGTGTCCTTAACTGTCAGGACACAGGATGGTTTATATTTTTTTTATTATGTTTAATTAATTCTAACCTAAATAAATGTATTAAAAACCCTAATCCTAACAAACGGGCCAACTGGCCCACTGGCCAGCGGCTGCAGTGTTAAACCCCCCCTGTGCAGCTCGAGTTCGAGCCCCCCTGCTGTTTTTCCTTTTCTTTTTCTTTTCTTTTTCCTTTTTCTTTTTTGTTATTTAGGTATATTTATATATATATGTATATACATATTTTTGTATATATATATGTATTAATATACATACTATATAATATTTGTTGTCTTATATATATATATATATATATATTATATATATATATATATATAGAAAATACTTATATGTATATAAAGAATAAATATATATAATATACATATATACATATGTATATATATATATATATATATATATATATATATATATATATATATATATATATATACATATGTATATATGTATATTATATATATTTATTTCTTTATATACATATAAGTATTTTCTATATATATATATATATATATATATATATATATATATATATATATATATGTTATAAGTATATATATTTAAGTACATAATTATTTAGCCTAAGTAAATTTACATATGTATATTTTAAATATATAAATATTACTTGTCATATTTTTATGACTATTTTGTAAGTTTTCACATAAATAAAATATTAACATTTACTTTGCTTTTCTACCACTTAGTATTTTCTGTATATTTAAATTACTGCAACCATTTGGTGTCCAAGCCTAGCATGGGTATTTGGACTCAAATGTGTTTTCACACATTCAAGACCTGTACAAGTCATATTGGACTTGATTCATGGCCTTGGGTCCTGTATTTGAACTTTGGTTCAAATTATGTACATGGACAAAATACGCAGATAATTAATTATTGTGTGCACTACTGTTTTTGATTTTCTAAAAATACTTAAAGTATTGCTAAAATTATGGAAAAATAGTTTTTAGATACTATGTTAAGTTAGCTAATTTAGTATAATTTTTGTAGTATTTAATTTACTGTTTTGCCACTAGTTTGGCATATGAAACCAAAACTCATTTTCTGTATACTTAGGAAAACTGATTTTTATAAAATATTTGTACTGGTTAATAAATTCCAGAAAAATTATAATAAATTTCTATAGTTAGCAAGGATCGTTTTGGTACTTTGTTCTATGCAAAACTAGGCTTTTTGCCTATCTCTAAAAATTGTTAGAACACAATGATCTTTTGATTTATTTATTGATTAATTACGACTTGTAACTTTTGTGCTATTTTTGAGTTTTAGTCGTGTTGAACCCCATCCCTCACTAGTGTAAAGACCCTAGAAAGTTAGTTAACATAGTGTGTCACCCCACATTGGTCTCCTGTGCCAAGTCATCATTTTGGCTAGGTGTCCAATCACAAGTCGTGTTTCACAAATTAGTGTCCTAGTATTTTAGCTTAGTGTAAAAGCTAAGTTTATGTATGTATTTCTACAGTGACAAGTTACCGGACATCCATAGCACATTTATCGCAGCTTGTTTTGCTAGAGGCAAGTACATCTACAAGCTCATTTACTGTCTTTTAATGCTAGAACATGTATTAACCCTGTTAGAATACTGATCCTTGAGGTGGCAAGTTATATCTTCACATGTTGTATTACATTCAGTATCTGCCATGCTTAGGACAGTTCTTATATCTTCACATGCATCTTACTGGTTCTCAGTACATGTTTCACTATGCTTTACACTGCTATCAGTACCTATCGTGCTTTATACCGATCCCAGTATATCTCACATGTTCTATATCGTTCTCGTATCTCTCACATGTTATATATATGGGTTATGGGGAAACTGACGGTTGAGTACGTGATCATGACCCCCCCCCCCCCCCTCATAGTAGCGAGCGAGGTCGCATTTTATATGCATACCTTGCCGTAGGCTTTATATCAAGGCAGATTTGTGCGTATGTACATCTTTCGCCTATCACTTGTACGGAAGTACATTTTATTATGTGCCACAGCACATTGTACATCTATTTGACCAATCACGTACCTGCTACAGTTTTAAACATTACATATGCATCTGTCTTTATGACATATGTGTCATTGCCATGATAGACTATGAGATATGCCATGTTCCCTGTGTTACTATGATATTGTGATCCCAGTTGTACCATGAGGCCATGTTCCCAGTATTTTCTGTTTTATAGACTTATCACACCATGTTTCTTGTTGTACATCTCTTTCATTATATGTTCAGTACTTTAGTTGTAGAGGTTGTACTTGCTCCCGTCCTGACAGGATAACGTTGTAGGTATACTTACTGAGGAAGAGTTGCTCTGTGATTCGTATTATGGAGTCACTGCCGAGGACCCGGCTCTGCTTTACGAGGATGTTCCTACGGGGAACCTCGCCTAGTTGTCTTTTGTTTAATTAGACTTTTGAGAGTAGACATGTATTAGACTATATCATTTTGTAACTGGACATGTATCCAGTTTTATATTTCAGTTTACTTGTACTTGGATATTTTACTATATACGACGACTTTTGTGTTTGGAGCATTTATGATTCTTCTTCACTTATAGAACTGTTAGCACATTTAGTCTTATCTTGTTATCTCTAGAACAGCTTACTGCGCTTTATCTTAAGCGTAGGCTGGACATGGCTCGGCCCGGCCCAATAATTTGGGTAACGGGTCGTAACATGTTTTTTTGGCGGCCCATGCAGGTCCTGACTAAACTGTTTGGTTACGTTATTGTACCAAGCATGCCTGCAATTAGGAACTTAAGGTAATTAGACAACATTAGGAAAGACGCTTAGAACACTTAGAGGAATGCTAGGATTGCAACATAAGAAATACATCACATGTTTGCTATTATAATTAGATTTTCTTGCATATGATTACTTACTTTAAATAAGTCCTTATAAGTCTTTTATGTGTAATTTAGATGGTGCTTACTCGTTCATCCCAGTATGTTACCCCCGAGAATGGGGCCCTCCATATCCAGTCAGCTGACCGGTTGACTGATACACCTCCACCTACCACATTTCCCCACTCCCCAGATCCACAGACCCAGATACCACCTTCCATATCCCAGGCCCGGCAGGACCCGATACTTCCACCACCCCCTATCACTATACCCATCCAGGCTTCCGTCACTCTCGACGGGACCCAGCTGCTCACACTGATCCAGGGGTTCCTAACAACCCATCAGGAGCAGACTACCCTACTCCGCCAGAGCATGGAGCGTTCTGAGGGACGTCCCGTGGTCCCACCACATGTAGAGCCACGGCAGAGAGCGGGGGACGGTCAAGGACTTCATGGGTCTGAATCCCAAGGAGTTCTCAGGAACTGAGGGCATAGTAGTAGCTGATGACTGGCTAGATTCTGTAGAGAGGAAGCTTCTGGGAGTTAGGATGCCGGATGACCTTCAGGTCGAGGCAGCAGGATTTCTGCTGATAGACTTAGCCCGAGTCTGGTTCAGGAATGAGCTGTTGTTCGCGAGAGGTAGAGCCACCTGGGACCAGTTCAAGACCCAGTTCAAGAAGAAATTCTTCTCGACCACTGCTAGAGTAGCCATGGGGCTACGATTCCAGAACATCCAGCAGGGGAACCGTTCTGTTGATGACTATGCGGGAGAGTTTAGTCGCCTGAGCCGTTTTGCTCCTAGTCTGGTTGCTGATCCAGAGGAGATGACCCGTAGGTTTTGCCATGGTCTAGTTCCAGACATTGGCATTCTTATAGTGGCGAACGGTACGACTGACTACTACCAGAGCCTAGAGTTAGCCCGGAGCATCGAGGAGCGTCTTCTGTCTAGCAAGAGGCCGGCTTCTGTACACCATGAGGGTCCGTCCAAGCGTCAGGCTTTCCAGCAGAGAGCGCCGACGCCACCCCAGCAGACTTACCGTCCCCCTACACCACATTATCAGACCCCGCCAATTAGAACCCCGGGACCCCGGCAGCAGCAGAAGGGAGCTATATGTTCTTTCTGCGGAAGACCAGGGCATGAATTCGTCGTCTGCAGGAAGAGGTTAGGGCAGTGTTTAGCTTGTGGGTCTGCCATCCATCAGATTCGGGACTGCCCAGTAGCCAAGGGACCCCAGGGGAAGACTTATAGCCTAGTGCTTGAGCCGGAGCCGGAAACAGGTTTCAGGAGGTTAGTTTTGATCGTAGCCTTAGTCATTTGTTGCATTGCTTGCTATGTTAGAATATTGTAGGGTCTTCAATCCTTGTGAATTTCGAGGACGAAATTTTTCAAGGAGGGAAGACTTGTAAGCCCCTGATTTTCAATTTTTTTTAAACTAGTGTTAATTAATTATTAAATGTCATTATTGGTTTTAAAATAATTTAATATGATTTTAGGAATTTTCTAGAAAATTTTAAATGATTTTTAAATGATTTTTAAATACAAAAATGTTGATCTGTAAATTTATAAAATGTTTTAAATATCATTTTGTAATTTTTGAAATGATTTTATATCAGTTTGTAAATAGGAAATTGTTTTTAATTAGAGGATGCAAATATTATTTTGCATTTTGTATGTTTTGAGGCTTTTATGTAAAACCCTAAAACCTAGGGGGCCTATTGCAAACTACCCGAAACCCCCCTGACCAGTCACTCTCTCTCTCCTCTGACTCGACGCTGCCCCGACCGACTCACCGACGCTGCCCCCGCCGAACCCGACTGCCCCCCACCGCCATCAACCCCCTATAAAAACTCCCCCTCTCTCCCCTGACCTAAACCCTAACCCTAAATCTCCTCCACGACCAACCGCCGCCCCGTTCTTCCCCGACGAACTCCTAAACCCTAACCCTACTCCGACGAGCTCCGTCCAGCCCCACCGCCGAGCACCACCGCCCGCAACCACCACCGATAGGTTCGCCGCGCTGAGCCGTGCCCAGCGCCACCCGAGCGCTGCTTCCCCATCACCTCCTCCGCCGCACAGCACGTTCGAAACCCTTCCTCTTCGCCGGACACGTAGGTTACAGTTTTGTTTTGTGTCGTACGTGTCTCGTTTTGACCTATGTTGCTCGCCAGGACACGGGGATGTTCGTCCAGTAGCTGGATACGAGAATCAGTGGTCATGCGTGTCGTGCGTAGCACGGACACGAGGAAACCCTGTGTCCTTAACTGTCAGGACACAGGATGGTTTATATTTTTTTTTATTATGTTTAATTAATTCTAACCTAAATAAATGTATTAAAAACCCTAATCCTAACAAACGGGCCAACTGGCCCACTGGCCAGCGGCTGCAGTGTTAAACCCCCCCTCCCCTGCGCAGCTCGAGTTCGAGCCCCCCCTGCTGTTTTTCCTTTTTCTTTTTCTTTTCTTTTTCCTTTTTCTTTTTTTGTTATTTAGGTATATTTATATATATATGTATATACATATTTTTGTATATATATATGTATTAATATACATACTATATAATATTTGTTGTCTTATATATATATATATATATATATATATATATATATATATATATATATATATGTTATAAGTATATATATTTAAGTACATAATTATTTAGCCTAAGTAAATTATGTAATATTTACATATGTATATTTTAAATATATAAATATTACTTGTCATATTTTTATGACTATTTTGTAAGTTTTCACATAAATAAAATATTAACATTTACTTTGCTTTTCTACCACTTAGTATTTTCTGTATATTTAAATTACTGCAACCATTTGGTGTCCAAGCCTAGCATGGGTATTTGGACTCAAATGTGTTTTCACACATTCAAGACCTGTACAAGTCATATTGGACTTGATTCATGGCCTTGGGTCCTGTATTTGAACTTTGGTTCAAATTATGTACATGGACAAAATACGCAGATAATTAATTATTGTGTGCACTACTGTTTTTGATTTTCTAAAAATACTTAAAGTATTGCTAAAATTATGGAAAAATAGTTTTTAGATACTATGTTAAGTTAGCTAATTTAGTATAATTTTTGTAGTATTTAATTTACTGTTTTGCCACTAGTTTGGCATATGAAACCAAAACTTATTTTCTGTATACTTAGGAAAACTGATTTTTATAAAATATTTGTACTGGTTAATAAATTCCAGAAAAATTATAATAAATTTCTATAGTTAGCAAGGATCGTTTTGGTACTTTGTTCTATGCAAAACTAGGCTTTTTGCCTATCTCTAAAAATTGTTAGAACACAATGATCTTTTGATTTATTTATTGATTAATTATGACTTGTAACTTTTGTGCTATTTTTGAGTTTTAGTCGTGTTGAACCCCATCCCTCACTAGTGTAAAGACCCTAGAAAGTTAGTTAACATAGTGTGTCACCCCACATTGGTCTCCTGTGCCAAGTCATCATTTTGGCTAGGTGCCCAATCACAAGTCGTGTTTCACAAATTAGTGTCCTAGTATTTTAGCTTAGTGTAAAAGCTAAGTTTATGTATGTATTTCTACAGTGATGAGTTACCGGACATCCATAGCACATTTATCGCAGCTTGTTTTGCTAGAGGCAAGTACATCTACAAGCTCATTTACTGTCTTTTAATGCTAGAACATGTATTAACCCTGTTAGAATACTGATCCTTGAGGTGGCAAGTTATATCTTCACATGTTGTATTACATTCAGTATCTGCCATGCTTAGGACAGTTCTTATATCTTCACATGCATCTTACTGGTTCTCAGTACATGTTTCACTATGCTTTACACTGCTATCAGTACCTATCGTGCTTTATACCGATCCCAGTATATCTCACATGTTATATATATGGGTTATGGGGAAACTGACGGTTGAGTACGTGATCATGACCCCCCCCCCCCCTCATAGTAGCGAGCGAGGTCGCATTTTATATGCATACCTTGCCGTAGGCTTTATATCAAGGCAGATTTGTGCGTATGTACATCTTTCGCCCTATCACTTGTACGGAAGTACATTTTATTATGTGCCACAGCACATTGTATCTATTTGACTGATCACGTACCTGCTACAGTTTTAAACATTACATATGCATCTGTCTCTATGACATATGTGTCCTTGCCATGATAGACTATGAGATATGCCATGTTCCCTGTGTTACTATGATATTGTGATCCCAGTTGTACCATGAGGCCATGTTCCCAGTATTTTTTGTTTTATAGACTTATCACACCATGTTTCTTGTTGTACATCTCTTTCATTATATGTTCAGTACTTTAGTTGTAGAGGTTGTACTTGCTCCCGTCCTGACAGGATAACGTTGTAGGTATACTTACTGAGGAAGAGTTGCTCTGTGATTCGTATTATGGAGTCACTGCCGAGGACCCGGCTCTGCTTTACGAGGATGTTCCTACGGGGAACCTCGCCTAGTTGTCTTTGTTTACTTAGACTTTTGAAAGTAGACATGTATTAGACTATATCATTTTGTAACTGGACATGTATCCAGTTTTACATTTCAGTTTACTTGTACTTGGATATTTTACTATATACGACGACTTTTGTGTTTGGAGCATTTATGATTCTTCTTCACTTATAGAACTGTTAGCACATTTAGTCTTATCTTGTTATCTCTAGAACAGCTTACTGCGCTTTATCTTAAGCGTAGGCTGGACATGGCTCGGCCCGGCCCAACAATTTGGGTAACGGGTCGTGACATCACGTGCAACAGCTCAGGACCAAAGGCAAGTATACCTTGTCTTTCTACACAGCTTTATTTACATGCACTGTCTTTATTTATTATCCACTTTTCTCATATTATTGATATGTATCTTTCATATCTTGTTCATATATTGGTACCATTGATTTGTATACCGTGTTCACAGTTAGCCTTGTGTCTTATTGGTCGTGCCTTGATTGAGTCGTGCCTTCGTGTCTTGAACCTTGAAGCTAACCTGCGAGTCCACAATAGGGACGAGGGTTAGTAGTTATTGGTCCACACCTGCGAGTCCACACTAGGGACGAGGGTGATGCTAACCTGCGAGTCCACACTAGGGACGAGGGTAGTAGTAGATGCTAGCCTGCGAGTCCACACTAGGGACGAGGGTTAGCAGTATAGGGTTTACGCCTGCGAGTCCACACTAGGGACGAGGGTGATGCTAATCTGCGAGTCCACACTAGGGACGAGGATTAGTAGTTGTTCAAACCTGCGAGTCCACACTAGGGACGAGGGTTTGAGTATTCGTTTCGGTTATCCGTTGACATCATGACATGAGTTCTCTAGTCCTTGTTCGGCAGTTCATCTATGTGGAGACAGTGTATAGATTCGTGCTTTATTCATTGCTCAGTTTTACTTGTTTATTCTGTATCTTTTTCCATGCATAATAAATTGTTAGAAAGGCTCGTTTTATGTATCTTGCTAGTCCTCTGAGGACCTGATGATCTCTTCAGGTTAGCCGAGTTTGAGCCAGGAGCAGTCGAGTGGATTTGAGTTCGTTTCAGAGCGCAGTGCTTGCAGTTGAGGTGGTCTAGATTAGCAGTTTTATTCGGTTAGTTACTCCATGTATTCTTCTATTTCTTTCGTCTATTGGTAGTGGATTTGTGTCCACCGGACGTGACAGTGATTCTTGATATTCAGTTTATTCTGTTCATGTCTTTTCATTGATCTTGACTGTGACATGATCATTCCTGTGGATGAGATTTAGTTTACCATGCTAATCTAGATTGTCGTGACTTGTATTTAGACAGCGTACTACCGCCGACACTGCAGTGTAGGCTGGGCTTGGACACGTTTCGTATCCGAAAAGCGGGTGCGGGTCGTGACAAATTAAGACGGAGAATGTCCATTCTCCGTGTTAGAAACACGGAGAATGCCATTCCAGTGTTAAAACGCAGGAGAATAACCATTCTCCGTCTTAATTTACACGGAGAATGGCCATTCTCCGTGTAATTTAGCACGGAGAATGGTCATTCTCCGTGTAAATTAACACGGAGAATGGCCATTCTCCGTGAAAATTACACGGAGAATGACCATTCTCCGTGAAAATTACACGGAGAATGACCATTCTCTGTGCTAAATTACACGGAGAATGGCCATTCTCCGTATAAATTAAGATGGAGAATGGTCATTCTCCTGCATTTTAACACTGGAATGACCATTCTCCGTGTAAGTTAAGACGGAGAATGTCCATTCTCCGTGTTAGAAACACGGAGAATGCCATTCTCCGTGTTAATTTACACGGAGAATTGCCATTCTCCTGCATTTTATGGTCAGTTAAAACTTTGGAGGGCCATAACTTTTGACTGGGAGGTCGAAACGAGGCCCGATTTGTCGCAAAATGAGCATATTTTCGAGGAGCCTGAGATTAACTGTCTCATAGTTAAGCGGCCTTCCAAAATTTTAGAATCACAAAAAAATGATGTTTGGACCTCCGTTTTAGCACTTTTTGTCGAAATTTTAGAATCGCAAAAAAAACATATGTAGGACTGTCAGGCCCCTGGCAGTCCTACATATGTGAAGGACTGCCACCTCTCTGGCAGTTCTAATCTATGATCGAGACTGCCAGACAGGTGACAGTCCTCTGTGTCACAACCCGATTTTTTCGATGCATCAAAGTGTTCTTCGGACGTGGCGGGAAGAGAGTATACAACATTTGATGATCCCGGTTGTTCCATGTTCAATATTTTTTCTACATTAAACACATAATTCAACTTTTTATATGTGAAATTCATATTTAAAACATTAAACATATATTAATTCGATGACTAACTAATAATGAGAGAAGTCAATGACCTAGAGTTGAGGGAAAAAATTGGGATAAAAATCAATGACCTAGAGTTGGGAGAAAAATTTGGAAAAAATGTAGGTTGGAAAAAAACTTGGTGTTAAATTCTTTGACCTAGAGTTGAGGGAGAGAAGAAAAGAGTTGAGGGAGAAAAGAAAAGAGTAGAGGGAGAGAGAAAAAGAAAACAAAAGTTGGTATTTATGCCTTTGCTTGGGCTAGCCCCAAGTAAAAAAAATTAATGGTAAACTTGTAATATTTTGAAACATTTTTGGGCTAGCCCCTAGCAAAAAGGGTAGTGCCCTTAGAAAAAACCTTCATTTAAGAATGACACTATAAAGTTGTCATTATTATCGTTTACTATTAGATGACGTACTAAAAAAAAAGTGATTTGGGACAATACTTTTAGAAACGCAAGTTTGAAACGTCGTAAAAAATTAATATTTGGGACAAATATATTTTTTGTAACAAAAAACAGATTTATTGGGGGCAGATTGAAAAATTGATCTCTTATTTGGGACTATTTGCGGAAATGACAATTATTTGACAGCCTAAACTAAGTTTTTTTTTTTTTATATCTTTTTTCCTATCAAGTATTACTTCTAATCGTTGGATCTCCAGAATTAATCCACACCATTCACCGTAAATAAAAATTGAATGAAACAAAACTCACGTGTTTTGTCCGTGTAAGAAAAAGTGTTATAGGGGAAACACTCCATTCCTCCCATTTTTTGTGTGTGCCATTTCGAGAAATTATTAAATGGTCCCGGCTCACCACGTAACGAGGATGAATGGTGTGCTCGGCCAATAATTAAATGACACTTGACATTAATATTTAAAAAAATATAAAAAAAAATTTACTTCACATAAAATAAAATAAAAAATAGTTGTTTTTTCAAAACCATTATTAATTTTTTTTTTTTTTTTTTTTTGATGTTTTTGACTTAAATCTTAAATGAGATTTTAATTCTTAAGGCCTCGTTTGGTTCGCGGAATCTCCCGGTTGGGAAAGGAAAGTGATTACTTTCCTGTGTTTGGATGCCCAAGGAATTGAGGAGAAAAGGAAAGTGATTCCCAATGGAAGGGAAATTAGGGGGGAAAGTGATTCCATCCATCCAAGGAAGGAATCACTTTCCCACATTGAAGTATTCACTTTCCTTTCCAAATTCCTTGGCATTGCCAAACATCGGAAAGGAAAATTAATAGGAATTATAGTTTCCCAAAGGAAAGGAAATGATAAGGAATTGATTTCCTTTCCCTTCCATTCCGCGAACCAAACGAGGACTCACCATTCATCTTTGTCACGTGGTGAGTCAGTTCTAATAATTTCTCCGTTCGCTGCTCCGAGGACATACTACTGAAGGTAAATCTCTCTCAATTTCTTGGAAGTTTTTTCTTCCTCCCCCTACTCCATTTATCCTCCTCCACGTTCGATTTCAACCACCTCTCCATTTCTCTCCTCCAATTTGTTAGATCTAGGATGTTAAGGAAGAGGCTTTCCTCGGATCGTGATGGCGGGGGCTTCTTGTGCCTCACTTGTGCCCCCGACTTCGCAAGGTCTCCCTCCTTCATGGACACTCCAAAAGGGCATTCACAGTTCAGATCCCAAGATTTGCGCTGTAAGTACTCGTCAATGTATTTCTTCAGGGAATTTATGATTCATCAGGGAAGCTGTGTGTAGGGCTATTTTAAAAAATCTACAGTTGTATATTGACAAATATCGGAGAATTATTTCGTACTGATCCACACATTGGCATTATTATAGATGACATGTTTTGGTGATTTGTGGGATAAATAATTAGTGAGGGAAATTAGGAAAAGATCAATTTTTTGATGAAATTGGATTTTCTATCGATTATTTCTACAACAAGGACAACAATAAAGCCTTTATCCTAAATTCTGGAGTTAATCGGCTGTTTGAATCTTTTTCTTCCTTGTTGTTTTATTAGGGGTCCATAATATATTTCTCCATGAGTAAATTGACTTCTGATGAAACTGAAGTCTTCTACTTGTCTTTATGATTCTGTTGGCTGCTAACGACAGGGGGTTAATAGGAATTTAGTTATTGTTTACAATAATCTATGGTGGAGGTGCTTATGTTAACTAGCTTTAGCACTAGTAGAATCAACTCTTGGAATTATTGATTTCAATTTGACTACTTAATTCAATTTGACTACATACGTTTGCAGGTTTTTTGCTAGGTTACACGGGCATGAACACGACACAACATGGACTCGGCACCTATTTTTATTGTGTCCTAGTATATTTTGGAGTATCCACGTCTTGTCCGGTATATATGTGTCCGACGTGATGTGACACGAATACGACATAAACTTTTGGAGTGCCTGTGCTTCGTAGGTTGTGTTTTTGTGTTTTTTATGGTCGTCTTAAAGTCTCTTTTTTAAGTGTAATGAACGTTTATTTGAGATAATTATCTATTATCGATTTTGATTCTCTCCAAGGTTCCAAAACAAGTGTTTCAGGTTTTTAATAAGTTTCGGAATAGAATCCCAACTTATTCTTCCATATTGTTAGCAATGTGTTTACTTATGCATTCCATTTAATTGTGTTCCTATTGTTTGTTTCTTGATTATTTTTGGAAAAATTGCTTAACACCTTTTGGTTTCTGTAATATTTCTATTACATTCTCCTTCATATTGAGATAACCTACCCTCCATTTTGTCTCCTCTTAATTCCAAGCAGGGTTGGATTTCACGAAAACTCGAGTCTCATATGAAATATATTTTATAATTATTCTTTTTTCTACTTCTCAAAGCCCTTTTATAACTATATTATGAGTTCCCACTAGCTAAAATTTTTGTATTCGCCCCTAATTCCAAGTATTTCATTGCATGATGCCTCTGGTTTGCTGGTAGTTAACTGAAAATGTATTTGCTTTTGCAGAACTTCTTGGTAGGAAAGGAGGAAACCAGGTGCTCGTGTAGAATTGTGCAGAAAAATTGTTGTTAGATATTTCTTCTTCATCTCTCCTTTTGTCATTTCTCATTTTCTTTTCTTTATTTTCTCTTAGATTAGGGGTGCTGTACAAAGAATGGAAACTTCATAATCAACAGCAATATGTTGAATATTTTTCACCAATTTTCTTTTTTGATTTTTGTATTGGCATTTTGATGAATCGAGTCTTTAGATAGATATTTTGGTCAGTAGCGCACTTGTGTGATTACTGATTATTATATAGTACGTAGCTGTCATTTTAAGGATTGAACAATGTGTAGTGTTGTGTTGTTAGGTGTCATTTGTTAGGTTTCCATAAGTCCTCTCCTTCCCTCGCATATATACAAAAGAACAGCGTGTCCCTCTCCATTTAGGGTAGGTGTGCTTTTTGAAGGTGCAGATCTTTGTGAAAATCCTAACAGGGAAGACCATCACCCTCAAGGGGGAGAGCAATATAAATTCACTGATCCCTTTCTCCATCTTCTTTCTTGATCGAAAGCTAATTTGAGGACATTAGTCTTTGGCCTAAACATGGAAAATGTTTACTGAAGAGAGAAAGAATGCTATTAATGTTTGTACATATGTTTTAAGTCCATGCCAACTTGGCAAAAATTTAATCAAGAATGGTGAATTTTTTAGCCAAATTGTAGATACAGTTTGAAGGTATCCTTGACCATTTAATAATAGTGCTTTAGCATTATGGCCATTTTCAGCAGTTCAAACAAAAAGGTTTAAACAGATTGCATGTGGATCTATTTTGAATTCCGACGATCTGACATTTACATGTATGTTCCACTTGACCTTAACCCCGCATGGCATTACCACATAGGGACCACATTGTTGATTAACTTGATTCCTCGCAATATAGCCTGCATACTAGACACCGTCTGTGGACATGGTCAGGTGTCCTCATATGCCTTCACAATTCACACAAATACCACCTCACGCTCACTATGGTCTCATTGTTCACAATCTCTAAATTGCGCACAAGTATTCAAAGAAACATAAAATCAAACCCACAATTCCTAGTTAATGCACTCTAATGTTGCACAAAACACAACGCCAAAACCGCATAGTGCATATAGCCAGGCACCAACAAAGTTGCCTTTCCCCTAAATCCAAGGGCAACCATACATCTAAAGTTCTGTGAGAAGTTCTAAGGAAAAGATCTGCTGGTCAGACTTTGTTGTTGGTGTCTGGAAAGTAGCTTTGGCAGTATTAAATTGGTATGTATGTTTATTATTTTTCAGAAGAACAAACTTATTGGTCCTGATGGGATATGCAGAAGAGCACCTATGGCTTCAACTGGAAGCACAACTGGGCCCTATCAGTTAATCGAGCATTTCATGTCATCTGTCGCTCAGATATTGTGTCTCTTGGTATTGAAGCCTTGGCTTGCATTTCAGAATAGGTAATACACAGTTTTTGGATCCAAGATCTGAAATTTTATTAGTCTGGAACACTGGAAATTGATTTTAAAGCCAAATCATAATTTGATAAGGCTTTTACTGAAGATTAATTACCAAGGGGAATAAATTGCAAGCAAGTGCCACCAAACCAGTTGGTAGTTGAAAAGTAACATTTCCTATTTCCTACTAATGTTGAGCATCAAAATGAGTGGACTTTAGGTAACCCAGGCTTAGGAAAGAGTTGATGTTCAGAATATTGAACTGCAAAAGAATTAATGTAAATGCTTTCTATTGTACTGACAATGAGGTTTCGCATTGCCAACATGTGTGTTGATTGTATGATACATTTTCCTACAATTGCCAATATTTATCTTCCTCATGTTTCATATACACAGGCTCACGAAGATGCCATGATTGTGCAAGGAAAGACCGTCAACTTTCAACAACATAAAAGCAAAGGTTGTTTATTTCATGCGCTATTATCATGTATATATGCTATGTTAAATTCTTTTTTTTTTTTTTTTTTGCATAATCGATCTGTTTTGACTAAAACTTACAATTTCAGAGTTTTCAGTGAATAAAAAATTGGTGCTACTTTTCTTTTCATTTCTCTCATTTCACATTAACTTAGACAAATTCATGTTTATTTGGCCGTTTTATTTTGGGCACCTATCTCTTCTTTATATTTAGGTCATTCTTCATTCTATAGGAATTAAAGTAATTTTTGAGGCCTAAACCGACATATATTGGCCATATATATCATTTTGTGAAAAATTGTCCGATGTGTCAGTCGAGATATGATATGTCGCCCGATATCTCCTGATATATCAAAATATCGAATATATGAGGTGAATAAGTGTTTTGGGGTCGAGTTGGGTCATAACAAACTCATTAACCATTCTTAAACCTAAAAATCTCGATTAGTACATATATATTTTAGGGTCGGGTCGGATCGTGTCATACATTAATAGCGACTTGAATCGGGTGTTAGGACTTTGATACCTTGTATCTTATATATTTTGGTTTCTTGTCGATTAGTACTTAAAATATATTAGATTTTATTTATATGCAAGATTTTAATATATTTTCAAAATCCGAAATCCGATATCTCAAAACCTAAACCAATATGAACCAGATATCTGATATCTTGAACATGCTTACTGGAAGGAAAGTCTACTTGTCTGTCTTAACTCTTAAGATACTCCATAATAATAACTGGAAAATGGTCAAAACTGAATACAAATTTTACTAGGAAAAGGCCAATGCTTTGAAAAGCAAGCCCTGATTCCTGTATTATGAATCTCCGGTATGCTAAAATGATTCTTTTCAACAACATAATTTGTTTTTTAGCATTCTAAATTTACTAACTTAAAAGAGTACATCAATATAATAGTTCTTATGCAAGTTAGTGCAAAGTTTTTCCTTTTTTGTCTATTTATGTATGCTTATTTTATTTTGTTGATCAAGTTCCCTATTACTTCTTCCTTCATTGTTTTATGAAACTACATGTCTTCAAATATAAATCTGGAGTTTTTTAAAGTACTTATGCGGGTATGCATATTTTTTTTGTTGCAGGTGTTTCATCTCTTCTAAGTCATTGTCGTTTATTGGAGAGTTCGAGATGCGGATATGCATTTTTTTTCTTTTTGCAATTTCTAGATATTCTATCAAGATTGAAGTTGGATAGGTTCGCTGCAACCTAGGTCACATTGACTGCAACCTAGAAGCGATAGGACCACCTTCACTGATCTAAATCAGATAGCAAAGAGGCCAAAAGACGAGCTGGATTGCAAGATTAATTTCTAGGCTTAATGACTACTAAATTTTTCCTTTTTTTTACATTTTTCTTTACTGCTAGCAACCTAGGTCGCATTGACACATACATGAATTTGGCTACTGACCATGTAATGGTTAATTATATTTGCAGGTCTTTCAAAAGTTTTTTGGATTCACTTTGCAAATGATGAGCGATGACGCTAATGATGGAAAATATTTTGGGTTAATGTTGTAAATGCTTAATCGATGATACATAAATTTGTAAATCATTTTGGGTTCATTGTGTAAATGATGGTGTAGCGAGATGATCATGTGTTTTAGTTGTATGTTTTATAGTTTATACAATACTACAATATGTAATTGAACTTGTATAGTTATAAATGGAAGTTGTTATTTATGTATTCTAATTGTATGTTTTATAGGTGAAAACTGGAAATAATAATTAGCACAATTGTTATTAATTTTTGGGACGAATATGTAATTATCATAAATATAAATTGCATCCTTTTGTGACTCGGTTAATAATTTTTAAGACAGTTTTTATTCCTCACAAATGTTTATATTTTGGGACAGTATAATAATCTGTCATTAAAAAACAATAATTCAGACTTTTTTCGGACGATTAGATTTTTCGACCCTAAAATCCAATTAGGACGGTTTTTTTCTGTCCTAAAATTTTTTTTGCCATGCCACCCTAATAGCACTGTTTCAATCCGTCCCAAAATTCGTCCCAAATAATAATTTATGACATATTAAGACTATTTTTGGGACGAATTTTAGGCATCCCAAAAAGACACTTTTTTTTGTACGTTCGTTGAATTTATATCTACGACACTTTTAAAAAGTGTCATGAATGATGAAAAATATTATATTACCACGACACATTTTAGCAAAGTGTCATAATAATTTTTTTAATGACACTTATTTAGAAAGTGTCGTCAATAAAGTATCGTTATTAATCATTTTTGTTTTAGTGAGTACACCTCTCTACTGAATGTTATACGATTCCTTGAGTCATCACTCGTACTTTCATTCTTACCACATTCCTCGAGCCATCACTCGTACTTCCAATCTTTCCAATCTAGAAATTTCTAGCTTGACGGCTTCACGGTCTCAAACCTTTGTATATTTTCATTCCTTTGAAATCACAATACTTTACAAGATACACAAGAACAATGCTATATTCATTTCTATGATAGAAGTATAAAATCTATGTCGATACAATAGTACAAAAACGTAAGTCTA
Organism: Iris pallida; assembly: GCA_029216955.1. Taxonomy (NCBI): domain Eukaryota; kingdom Viridiplantae; phylum Streptophyta; class Magnoliopsida; order Asparagales; family Iridaceae; genus Iris; species Iris pallida. Next base: position 1,009,822 of record JANAVB010037216.1, on the reverse strand, counting down.
TAATAACAGGTTACTATTTTTCATATTCTATATAACAAGACATGCAGCATTAATTTATTTAGTTTGAAGGTAAATAAAACAAGGATCAAAACTATCCATCATGAAAAAAAAAGGTCTATCTGTCTCAACCGAGCAGATCTTTGAATAATTTCACTATATGAAACCAAATCCAACCAAGTTCTTTGGGCCAACGAACCATCTCAACACACCATGTGGAACGAAACATTACAATATAAACTGCTAAAGCAGCAACATAAGCCGCTAAAAAGAAACTAGCTAGAATTAGCATATATATAACAGCCTATTACTCAAAGTTGGATTTGACCTTCTCTTCTTCATTTCACTCCAAGGGACCAAGAAATTTCGATTATATAGTCAATCGAAAATCCAGAATGCTCCTTGTATCATGTTCCTTCTTAGAAATAACGTCGGAGTACGGAAGCAGAAAAAATGGTTGCTAGAAAGAGTTTTTTTTTTTTTCTTTTAAGAGTGTAAGTCTCCACAAGAGTTGGAGCTGAACAACCTACTATTACGAGTCTGAAAAGACTTATAATAACAGATCATTCAATTAGGAGTACTAACTCCTATAATCAATGGGTGTAACAACTAGACCTTTGAGATTCAACGTTCCTAAGCTATCTGGTGAAGCTACTCGGCGAAGCTACCCATCATAGCTACCATGCGAAGCTACCCTAGGAGGCTACCTGATAACCGACCATGCGGTGTGACCCTACATGACGACCCTACGAGGACACTTGCGAGGCTACCCTGCACATCGATCTTGCAAGGCGCCGTGCTGCACAGACCCTCAAAGCTACCATGTGACTTGTTAGAGGATCAAACAAATTACAAGTTCAAGATTCAAGCTTATCAATTCAAACTTCCAACTCATCCATATCAATTATCATAGATAAGAAAAATATTTCATGATTATATTATTGTTATCTTATATTATTTTATTCCATCTTTTACTAAATTTTTTATAAATAAGAAGCCATCAATGTAATCGTTGTGGTTGAGATTTTTAACCCACCTCCATATGTTGATTATCAGATTTCCATCTACCTGTTTTTTCTTTTTCTTTTTTCTTCTTGGTATCAGAGCATGTTGTGATCACTCGACACAACACTGTTCCCCCTCCCCCAAATACATCATACCAAATCCAAATAATCCCACACACAAAATTCAATCCAAAACTGATGCATCACACCAAATCCAAACAATTCCAAATTCCATTGATACAAAAAATTCTTTACAAAACAAAATCCAAACAATCCCATGTACCAAATCCAAACAATTCCACTGATGCATCACACCAAATTCAAACAACCCAACACTCCAAATCCAAACAACCCCACACATCAAATCCAAACAATCCTAGATATGATCGTCTTCTTCGTGGGTGGAATTGAAACATTTTCTGAAGAAACTCTCAGATGCGTGATTGACTTAGACACAGTCCATGCTTTGTGGGAAGCTCTCAAAAGCAATACTAGACAAAATAAAGGACATAAAAGATGGTGGATGAACTTGATGCTCTCTCTCAAACAAATCCAAGATGGTAGAATCATTACGTGACAAACTATATCATAGCCACCACGCACAGTTTGAGGGAAGATGTTAGAGGATCAAACAAATTACAAATTCAAGCTTATAAATTCAAACCTCCAACTCGTTTATATCAATCATCATGGATAAGGAGGATATTTCTTGATTATATTATTGTTTATTGTTATCTTAGATTATTTTGTTATATCTTTATTGTTACTAAATTTCTTATAAATAAGAAGGCCATCAATGTAATTATTTTTGTTGAGATTTTTAATCAACTTTGCTATTTGGCTCCCGGGTGCATGCCTCCCTCCGTGCACCCGCAGCTGCGGAGAGGGCCAGGTAGGCCGGAGGCAGAGCAGGAGGGGGCGAAGATGTGCGGTAACACAGAGGAGAGAGTAGCGGCGGTGCAAGAGGAGAGGAGGGAGGGACGGAGCAGGGCCGGGGAGGGAGGCTCCAACGGCGGTGCAGGAGGGGGGGGGGGGGGGGGGGGGGGGGGGGGAGGTGGTGTCGGAGGAGGAGAAGGAGGGTGGAGGCGGAGGAGAAAGAGGCACAGTACTCCCCTCCCTGGCCCTCCCCCTCATCTTTCTCCGCATTCCGGCCTCTCCGACGGTCTTCGCGGCCCTCTCCGCAGCTGCGGGTGCACGGAGGGAGGCGTGCACCCGGGAGCCAAATTGCATTTTCGATTTTTAATCCACCTCCATATGTTGATTATGAGATTTCCATCTACTATTTTATTTTTTTTCTTCTACAAAGTGTACCATCAAAATACTACTTCGCATCATTCACTTGAGTCCGTGTCTCGACTAGGCCTGTTTGGGGGCCTAGGCTCGAAGGAAATAATCCCAAGAACAGATGATAAAAATAATAGTTGATTGCAGAATTTGAATCTTGTCTTGTCCACCTATAAAATCCCACACCACACTTGCCCCTTGGGCTAACACACACTGGGTACACTATCCAATAAATGATGAACAAAATATTTTAATGCACACCCTTGGGTTTGTCCCGAAATGGAATAGTGTGACCGGATCGTTAATGGACTTATCCCAACAAAAAATAATAAAATGTTTGGTATAAAATCAGTTTTGAAACTATTAGAAGTGTCAAACTAGTGGTAAAATCCTTCTTAGCAATTCGGTAAACGGAAAAAATTCGGAACGGCAAAAGTACGAGTATAAATCGGCACAACATAAGTAAAATAGGTCAAAAATTCGTCTAACGAAAAATATTCGGATTAGATTTAATTCGTGTTTAGTACGTTTTATATAAACAAATTCGACACTAAAAATTCAGCATATATATAGGGCCCACACACCTCTACTCCTTCATAAACAAGGGTTTAGTGTGAGTATAAGAAGAGGTTGGATGATGAAAAATCGAAAGATTTTTCTTTGATTGTTGCAAGCAATATGTACAAAGACTCTTGTGTTTCTTTTTTGGTTACTCTGAGACTTTTTTTTCTTTTCTTTTGATAATTTTTGATAATTGTGTCAGTCTTAATATCTAATAGCAGCAAGAGTGAAGAAAGTCAAGACTGTTGGGTTTCTCGGTCACGTTTTTTGGCCGAATTTTTTAAAAATTCGTACGGTACGTGTTTAAAACGCCACCGGCTTAAAATTCGCGTACAAATCCAAATTTTTTAAAAGTACGTAAGTATTATACGTTTATGTAAGATACGAAAAAATTCGCGTATAATGCACGTTTTATTCGGGTGATTGCTAACAAGGGGTAAAATATAGGAAATGATGAATATGTATGTACGGGAAATAACAATTATCTATTTACTTACATAATATAAAAGTACTAGATATTTATGTAAACAATTAGTTTTATAAGGGGTTGTTTGGTTGTACGAAAGTGAAAAAATGGAGTTTGCATAAGTGATGCATACGCATAAATTTAGACGTTCAAAATGTTGTTTGGTTAGTCGGATTGGAAGTGAAGAAAAAGGAGTTTGTTTTGTTTAGATGATTGTCGAAAGTAAAAAAAAAAGAGTTCAGTCTTTTGGATGGTTGTTGAAAGTGGATGCTGCTTACACACAAATAATTGCCATTTAAACCTATATATTATAAGATAAAATTTATCAAATAATTATTGTTTGTTTTAATTGGCATATAATTACTTAATGTAAAATTTCTAAAATTAAAGATAAAATTTCTAGGTGAACAAAAATTGTATTCAAGACATTTTATTGACAAATGTTGTGATAGTTTTCTAAAATTTAATTTACTCCAATATTTTGTTACACATTTTTTTAGTTTACTCCAAAATGTTGTTTACTCATAAAAAATTACTTTTCCACTTTTGTGAAACCAAACGTCTGAACTCTGCTTTCATTCTCACTTCCTTCAATTTTTGCAAGGTAAAAAGTAATATTTTTTCAACCGACATGAACTGCAATGAGTTAAATAAATAAAAAATCATTTTTCTACTTTTGTAACCAAATGTTCGAACTCGGACGAGTTCACCATGAAATTGTGACAAGTTTCACGATATAAAACAAACAATGGTCACATCAAGAAAAAAGAGAAGTGAGTTTTACGACATGAAACTGCCACCGGTCAAATAATTTTTTTTTTTTGAGTTGCACCACATTTTTTTTATCACAGTTCAAAGTGCACCCAACCGAATTATCATACTGCATGACACTCCCCACTTTTGATGGAAACATTCAATAACTAACGGTCAACTAAAATTTATGACCAAACTACCCTCACTCCCTTCTTACTCGTCCCAATCTTTCTCCAACGTCCCCCGCTGCCGGAGAAAACTTTGATACCGAAGGGGGTATCAAAGTTTTGATACCCCCTATGTATGACATGTGGGCCCCCTCCCTTTTCGTAAAATGTGTAAACATATATATATACATAAATATTGAGGGGTCCCACTTGTCATACATAGGGGGTATCAAAACTTTGATACCCTCTTCGGTATCAAAGTTTTACTCCCCGCTGCCCCCCTCCTCGCCGCGTGCCCCCTTCCTGCCGTGCTGCCCCCAGTCCAACTATGATGCCTCTTCCTCCCGTTGCCTGCTCAGCCGTGCTACCCTCGTCAGTCCTCCCCGACGGTGGCTATTGCCGCTGCTAACTACCGCTGCTAGCTGTTGCTGCTTGCCACTGTTGCTGCGCTTCCCCCTACGACTGTCGGCTTAGGAGAAAGAGAGGGGGGGGGGGGGGGGGGGGGGGGGAGGGGGGGGGGCTGCCGGAGAAAAAAGGGGAAGAGGATATTTTGTCATAAATTTTAGTTGGCCGTTAGTTATTGACAATTTTCGTCAAAAGTGAGGTATGTCGTACATTTTGGTAATTCGGTGGGGTACACCTTGAATTATGGTAAAAAAAAGAGTATGGTACAATTCAAAAATTTTCATAAAAAAGGGAGTTTCAAGTGTTGATACTAAACAACCAAACTCAAAAAAGTGACGATGACTTACCAATTATCCTCACTTTCATCCCAACTTTCATCCAACAAAATACCCCCTAAACTCCAAGGCGTTGTTTGTTGACGAAATCATGGGATTGCGAAAGAAAAATCATTTATTTTCTATGTTTGGATGTCAAAGAAAAAGCACAGGGAAAGAAAAATGACTCCTATAAGGAAGAAAAATAAAGGGTAAAGTGATTTTTCCCATACAACCAAGTATTCACTTTTCCACTATAGAAAATTCCATTTTTCTTCTAATTTTCTTCTCCTCTCCGAGTACCGGAAAGAAGAATGGATAAAAATTATAATTTTTAAACAAGGCATTGATTTCCTTTCCATTCCTTTCCACGAAAGAAATAAGGCCCAAAGTTTTGATAGCAATTTTTTTCTAAAAATAATAATAATTAAGCTGATAAGCAATCCCAAATTCAGTCTTACCAATATTTCAGTATGTTTTGTGAACCGAAAATTTTCGGTCCCTTTCAACATTTCTCTACTCACCAACTACTTGCACATTACCTTTCTTTTCCTTTTCTTTTTTTCCCCTTTTTAAAGTTTAAAGAATCTTGGACATTACTTTTTATTTTGGCACTTTGTTTCAAGTAGCGAGCGCGGATAACAATCATGCTCCATCTTGATATAAGGCATAGTGTGGAGTATGGACATGAGTAGGGCCAATAGCGTATGAAAACAAAGCATTTCTTAATTATGTGGAAGACCAGAAATTCTCCTAAAATATGAGTAGGGCCAATTCAGATATACTGTCGTGGAGAGAGGTCCTGTATAAAAAAATGTTTAAGTGGAAGACCAGAAATTCTCCTCACATTTTGGTATCCCTAAATAATTTGAATACTAAAGGCTGAAAAAGAAAAAATTAGAACAATTAATTAATTTCTGGTGATGTATCCAATTTGATCACACCTGATACATGCCAAAATTACAACAAAAAAGGGACAGATTTTTTGTTTTGTTCTTTTGAACATCTCATATTTCCTGGACCAATGACCAATGTATTAACACATATATTTTTATACTGAAAGAAACATATCGACAAGTCAATGCTAGGTATAATGGGTTAACTGTTACATGAATATACAATTTCAGTTTTTAAGATATACTAAATTAAGAGTTACTCTTATATTATTACAGAAGGAAGTTTTCACTAAGACTAACCTATTATATATATATATATATATATATATATATATATATATATATATATATATATATATATTTGGAAATACAGAAATTAATTAATTGTTCTAATTTTTTCTTTTTCAGCCTTTAGTATTCAAATTATTTAGAGATACCAAAATGTGAGAACCTATTATATATATATATATATATTTTTTTTTTTTTTTTTTTTTTTTTTTGGGGGAGGGGGGGGGGGGGGGGGGGGGGGGGTCCGGGGGAGGGGGGGGGGGGGGGGGGGGCCCGGGGGGGAGGGGGGGGGGGGGGTCCGGCAAAGGGTCCCCACCCGGGGCCGCGGCCTAAGCCGCCCAGCCACCCCAGGTGCAGGAGGGGAGGCTCGAACCCAGCCCTCCCCTAGGAGAGCCACTCCACCTAACCACAAGAGCTAGGCCCGCCGGACTTTATATATATATATATATATATATATATATATATATATATATATATATATATATATATATGCATGCTAGTATCTAACATCAAATTATCTAACAACATATCAAATATCTAACAAAATACGAACCTCGACAATCTAACTAACACTCATACTAACAAATATAACTTACACTAACATATAACAAACTCTAATATATCTAACCCTCTACTAACCAACATCTAACAAACATACTAACATATATTACCTAATAATAATATATATATGTACTATAACATACATATACTTGACAACCTATGATACCTACATTCACTTAATATACATACTACATAGGCTCATAGGTTACACAAAATACGTATATCGTATAGTCACTCTTCTACTTAAAATTAATATTGTACCAATTGGGCCTTCACTAAATTATAGAAATAAATTATGTTGTTGCCCTTCGTATTAGCTTTCCAAAACTTCAACGGATCGTATTTTCGTGTCCGGAAGCTCACGGAATCGCAAAAACACCAAAACGCGTTCGTCGTTCGTACAGCTGACACTCAAACAGTTCTACAGAAAGTTCTAGAATGCATTTGACCTAATAACATATATATTTGGAAAGCTAACTTCGATATGGTTCTTTTAAAAAAATGGAAGATTAATCGGAGTTTTAAGCTAAAAGTTATGACATTTCTAAGTTGCTATGGCTACTAAAAACGTGGATGAATATTATGACGAATTTGGGTTGTTTGGACAAAAGAAACACATCTCACTTTCCACACCACTCAAGACACACATCAAACCACACTCCCCTCTCCTCTAACACAAGCATATCACTAACAACATATCCACACACACATCTAAATATATGAAATATATCTAACATACCTATTATATATATACAAAACAGTCCATTATATAAATAGATACTAAAATGACAAGTTGAGGCTAAAAATATGACATGTAGACTAAACCACTTAGATCTAACCATGGGTATCCAAATGAAACTCATTCTATCCATCCTAACTAACATCAATCCATCCACTAACATGTATAAACTAAAATTAAACTACAACTAAACATATTAGACATTAAACCAAACACATGAGGTGTCCTAATTTGAGATCTAATAAGTAGGACACAAGACACAATTCTAACTTGCTCTAGAGAGCTCCAAATGGCCTCAAACTTGAATTTAAAGTGGATACATGCATGAGGGTGGTTCCTATGGATTCAAAACTAACTAATATGCATAGAAAATCAATTTAGAGGGTTGGTTTTACCTATTGGGAGTGGAATCCCAATGATACTCCCAAGGACACGGCTCCCGACACGAAGATCTTCCAAAAAGGACACTCCTCCTTGCACTTTGCTCCAAATCTTTGCTAGCACCCTCCATTGGTAGTATGAGAAGGTTGGATGGAAGTTTTGGTGGAGGGATATAAAGATTTGGAGATCAAATCAAAGAGGGAAGCTCTCAATTTGGGAAAGAACACTTGTGAAAGAAAATGGAGTCTTGATGGAATGAAATGAAAGGAAGGGAGGCTAACCTACCTATAGTGGCTGCCATTAAACCATATTTGGGCCTTCGGAGAAAGTCCAATAAGACCTCAACTAGTCCTTTTGGTTAATTTTAAGTTAGGTTCAAGTTTGGGATCAAAAGGGTTAAATTTAAGCCTCTAACTTAACCAATCTAACAAGTGGGATTAGTCTAAACTTACTAACTTAATTAGTGGGGTTTGTGGGCCATGACTAACTAATCTTGGGGTCCCGTTTAGAGTCTAAGCTACCCGGATCACTAACACAAGTCAAAACGAAAAGAAACTCAAACCCGACTAAACAAATCCCATAAAATCAATATTAAAATACAAAAATTTCCAAAATATTAAAATATGAAAAATGACCAAAATTATAATACATCAATTTAAATATTATTAAAATAATCTAAAATTCACTAATTAATTAAAAATCCTAAATAATTCAAAAGTCACAAAATGACCAAAATACCCTTAGCCTAAAAAGTGGTAATTAGCTAATCTAATCACATGGGTTAGGCCTCCATGGTCATGGTTAGTCTCTAGGCTAAGCAGCTCTAAGGTTACGCTAGCCAAATCACAAAATCACAAAATACTAATTTAATGATATTAAAATAATCAAAATTCACCAATAAATCAATAACATGATTTAAGCCTATTATTAAATAAATACTTTTACAAAAGTTCAAAATTATTCTCATTTTAGAAATGTGGTGGTTACAAATCTACCATCCTTAGAAAAATTTTATCCTCGAAATTAAGATGGTCGTACTCCTTCTAGAGTCTCGTCCCCAACAATCATGGTCTTAGAAGCTCATTAAAAACATGTAATTTGAAAGAATAACATACAGGATCATGGCAAACAATATCAGTCTGAGGTCTCATCTAGCTATACTAGCCATACTACAGCACAAGGCAATCACAAGGTATCAAAACATACAAACAAGGGGTGTAACAAAATATCACAAAAGACATGCTAAAGCCTAGGTCAAAAACTCACCTCAAATTAGGTCTGGTGACTAAAACTCCCTCCTAGAAGCAGGGCCTAATTTTCCAAGACATTTCTCATGAATCATGCTCTTGTCAAAACTCTTATTCCTTCTTTCTGATCTTACTCTTCCTTATCCACTTAATCATCCCAAAAATTTAAATTCCTATACCTTGTCCTAACTTGGATCCAAAATCTCTAGATCAAAGTCTATGAAATCCTCGAACTTGTTCAAATCACTGTTCTCGAATTTATTCGAAACTAATACTACTATGTCATGCAGGAACTTATTCTTTATTATAAAATCGACCTTCGTATTTTCTTCACGTACACCTTCAAATATTATTCTTCTTAAATTTTAAAACCTCCACAAAATCTTTAAATTTCTCCATGATCCAAAATCCGTGGGTTCACTCTGTCCTCTTACCAACATCTTATTCAATTTTAGTATCATCATCGCTTCATAGTTACATTCTCTTCTCCATTTCTAAATTCCTAAATTTAGCATCACAATCTTAAGTAAAATATCTCGAGAATCAATAACCTAAAATTATTCAAGTCCACAAAACAAACCGACCTCGACTATCCTTGTTGTTTCTAAAGTACACCTACGAAATATCATTGTTCTAACCATCAATATATCCTACTATCCTTCAGGTAAGCCGGAGGGGTCACTACCTCCTGAGCAGACTAACATCCTATATGAAACTGATAGTCAAAATCAACAGAGATTTAACTATAAAGGGTTACTAGTCCAATGTCAACTAGACTACTATACCTAAGAATAAGTCCTAATACAAGCTATCAAACCATTAAACTATGAAAGAGTTATAATTAATGAAGTTCTACAAATAATTAGACTAGTTATCTGAAGTTATCCCTACTCCTAAGTTAATTTGTGATGGAAAATATTATATTTTTTTGAAAAAGATTGAAACGAAAGGTGGAGCCGATATGTTCAAAAATCCTCCCAAGATACAATCTGATAATCGTATGGTCTATCCAATCATGATACTCCTTCTAGGTCAAATCTCCAACAATCAAGGTCTAGAAAATTTTATCAAAAAGCTCACAAACATGATCCTAATGGTCATGATTTCATAATCTCGAATAGGGTCACTATACTATCTATCACAGCACAATACATCCTGACAGGTACAAATGGAATCACACAATAAGATGGAAAAGAAGGACAGGAAGGACAGACCTGCTAATTCGTCACCCGCAGCGTCGGTCTTCACGACCGTTAGTGCAAAAGCCCTGCCCCTCTGGGGTTTATCCCTCTGATGGTGCGAGGCATGGTTCTACGCTACAGGTGGCCTAGCTCCCTCTATCTAATCCATAACTTAAACAACATCCATGCTGATATCATACTCCATCCTAGGGCACCATCTATATAGTATCTACTCTGTAATTTGATAATCATACCCGTCTATTCAGAACCATGTTACCAGAATCCTCGTTACGCTAGTAAGTACAACAGCGATAATCCATAGAGTCCGCAACTAAGGTACATATCTCTAGAATCATAGTATTTAAAAATTTTGCATTGCCGCTAGCTTGGCTATGGAAACTTTAAATTTCCATACCCGAGAAATACATCCAAAATCAGACTCTATCTCATCGCCAAACCAGCTAATATGGCTGTAGAAGACTCTAGATTCCATGACTGAGGCAACCTAGCCCATAATGTTATCTTGGTAAAAAATCAAATCAATAATGAATACCAAGAATCAAATTCAACGATGAACAAGGAATAGACAAAACTGTCGAAATCGAATTTCGAGATAGTTTAAAATGAGATTATCAAGGGTCATCCCAGGAATCTTCTCAAGTAGTCCTAACTGTGATTGAGTACTCTCTCAACTAAAGCCTATTCCTTATCTCTTGCTACAGGCGTACAGCAGTATAACTAATCATCGTACTACCACGACTTTGCACTAATGCAAATCTCGACCTGCATGGGCCACCACTAAAAACGTGTTACGACCCGCATCATGTGTAAGGGCACAGTGCGTAACAGCGTCCAGCCTAAGCCATAAAATCGGTGATAGAACGCTGTACAAGGTTACTATCTAAACAACAACTCACACAATTATATAATGTACTTGTCAAAACTTAACTCCGAACGGAGGACAAGTATAAGATATGATATTCACAATCTAAGCACGATAAGATAACACATAAATCTAACAACTATATAAAACTCAAACAACAACAACTTAAATAAATTTCCAAAATAACAACATCTCAACAATCTTAAAACTCCGCTTATTACAAAACAAGTTCTAAAAGAGAAACTAAACCAAAAACTAGCAATCTACTCTAAGCTCTACTGGTCCTCTAAGCTAGCTGTGAATCTCCAAGTAACTTGTAATATTTTCAACAGGTCCAGTCAGGACAGGAACGAGCACAATACATCTCACGCAGTTCTTATCATGACAGAAAATATAAGCATGCTATAGAGTAAGATACATGAAATGCTGAAGAATATACATGAAGTAAAGGAGATGACTTTAAGGAAATATCTACTATAAGTAAAGAACTATCAGTGGCTAGTGATGTAGAGTATAAGATAGACATATGAACGGCTTGAATTTGCACATGATTACACTAAAGAGTTTGCACATGATTATAATACTTTAGAATTGTTCACATGACTGCTTCTACTCCCTCGTACCCCAATCAATACACAAGGATCCAGACAAGTTATGTTATTGTACAATATTTTACATGGGGGCCCATAAATGGGTACACATAAAGTTATACATGAGGGCTCTGTGAACATGAGAGTATATGAATCACAAGAGTATACATGAATAGTGAAAGCACAGAAGTACATGATGAAAGTAAAACGAACATGACATGATATTTTCGATCCTTCCGAGGAGGATAACATCTCAATATAAAGATCCATATAGTACCAATCCGTGTTAACAATGTGACAACATCAAGTAAAGTAATCTAGAGCAAGAATATAAATCCTAACAAGTATAAAATGATCAAAAAATATACTTGCCTGATATCCTGAACAACTAATATGACAAGATGGCCAACTGGAGTCACAAAGTCCTAGTTAGAGCAACACAGGTTATAAAGAGTTCAATTTATATGGTAATTAAAATTATAATGTAATCTACATGAGTCTAAGTCAATCTAGGTCAAAGTCAACTCTTGGTCAACTCTGGTCAACAATCTAGTCAAACTAGGACTAGTCTAATGTGGTCAAACTAGCTAGGGTTTGGTTAATAATGATCAAACTAGTCTAGGTTAGTCAATTTTAGATCTAAACAAGTCTATGGCCTAAACAATTAAGTATACTAGTATCATTGCTATCTAACACATAGCCTAAATCAAGGTACATAGCTAAACCACATAGCTAACAAGGCACACAGACTTAGTTATATAATATACATTACATATATATCACATATATCCTTACCCATATAGTACCACCATAACACATACATATAGATATCATATATCAAGTATATACATATCCTCACTATGAACCATAACCTATATCTATATACTCTCATAATATATATAGATGCTATATAACCCAAAAATATATATACCAGTCTATATAATCCTTCCACAATCTAACATCACCTACTCAAACTCAAACGCTTTGACACTAACCCATTAACACTAGGATACCATATCAACCTTGGTCATATTGGCATCGCAAAACTAATACATTGGTCATAAGGTAAACTAATTATTTACCTTAAAGGTAAAGGTAATTCATATTTACTTTAAGATACTAACTTGGTATCATGAGATACCAAGATATTCCTCAAATATCAAATTAACTAACTATCTAATGTACTAACATAACATCTTAACTAATATCTAACATATAACCTATAGAGCCTAACTTGTTAACATACCAATATCTAGAACTAACATAACCTACTAACATATCAATATCTAACATACTAGATATCTAACATCAAATTATCTAACAACATATCAAATATCTAACAAAATACGAACCTCTACTATCTAACTAACACTCATACTAACAAATATAACTTACACTAACATATAACAAACTCTAATATATCTAACCCTCTACTAACCAACATCTAACAAACATACTAACATACATTACCTAACAATAATATATATATGTACTATATCATACATATACTTGACAACTTATGATACCTACATTCACTTAATATCCATACCACATAGGCTCATAGGTTACACAAAATGCGTATATCGTATAGTTACTCTTCTACTTAAAATCAATATTGTACCAATTGGACCTTCACTAAATTATATGATTAAAGTATGTTATAGCCCTTCGTATTAGCTTTCCAAAACTTCAAACAGATCGCATTTTCGTGTCCGGAAGCTCCCGGAGTCGCGAAAACACCAAAACGTGTTCGTCTTTCGTATAGCTGACACTCAAACAGTTCTACAGAAAGTTCTAGAATACATTTGACCTATTAATATATATATATATATATATATATATATATATATTATATATTATATATATATATATATTTTATATATATATTATATATATATATATATATATATATATATATATATATATATATATATATATTTATATATATATATACACTGAGCGCCAGACGGAAACTATTGACCACATCTTCCAGGAGGGAAGCCTCCCGAACAAAATCTGGAACACCCTCAACCACAACTTCAATATCTCTCCCGGAGACGGGCGCTTTATCGATCTTCTGGCCCACTGGGGAGCTGCCTCCCACGGCCACCAGATCGTTGCAGCGGCCGCAACCTGGACAATCTTGAAAAATCGCAACAAAGCGAGATACGAGGGCTACCAATACTCGGACGATCAGCTTATCCGGGAAATTCACCGGCAATGTCGCAAACGGAGCACCCTATGCTCGCACCTTCCCCCGGCTTTTGATCATCAGTTCTTTTCTTAGTTTGAGCGGCTGCGCTCGCTACTCTCCCCTGTCTTTCCTTTGCTTGTATACTTTTGTCTTGTATACGGTTCGGGCGTCTCCTTTTGCGCCTAGATTTTAATAAAAAGGGGGTTTTGGTTATATATATATATATATATATATATATATATATATATAGAAATCTAACTTCGATACTGTTCTTTTAAAAAAATGAGAGATTAATTGGAGTTCTAAGCTAAAAGTTATGACATTTCTAAGTTGCTATGGCTACTAAAAACGTGGATGAATATTATGACGAATTTGGGTTGTTTGGACAAAAGAAACACATCTCACTCTCCACACTACTCAAGACACACATCAAACCACACTCCCCTCTCCTCTAACACAAGCACACCACTAACAACATATCCACACACATCTAAATATATAAAATATATCTAACATACCTATTATATATATATACAAAATAGTCCATTATATAAAGAGATACTAAAATGACAAGTTGAGGCTAAAAATATGACATGTAGACTAAACCACTTAGATCTAACCATGGGTATCCAATGAAACTCATTCTAACCATCCTAACTAACATCAATCCATCCTCTAACATGTCTAAAACTGAAATTAAAATACAATTAAACCTATTAGACATTAAACCAAACACATGAGGTGTCCTAATTTGAGATCTAATAAGTAGGACACATGACACAATTCTAACTTGCTCTAGAGAGCTCCAAATGGTCTCAAACTTGAATTTAAAGTGGGTACATGCATGAGGGTGGATCCTATAAATTCAAAACTAACTAATATGTATAGGAAATCAATTTAGAGGGTTGGTTTTACCTATTGGGAGTGGAATCCTAATGATACTCCCAAGGACACGGCTCCGACCCGAAGATCTTCCAAAAAGGACACTCCTCTTTGCACTTTGCTCCAAATCTTTGCTAGCACCCTCCCTTGGTAGTATGAGAAGGTTGGATGGATGTTTTGGTGGAGGGATGTAAAGATTATGAGATCAAATCAAAGAGGGAAGCTCTCAATTTGGGGAAGAACACTTATGAAAGAAAATGGAGGCTTGATGGAATGAAATAAAAGAAAGGGAGGCTAACCTACCTATAGTGGCTACCATTAAACCTTATTTGGGCCTAGGAGGAAAGCCCAATAAGGCCACAACTAGTCCTTTTGGTTAATTTTAGTTAGGTTCAAGTTTGGGATCAAAATGGTTAAATTTAAGCCTCTAACTTAACCTATCTAACAAATGAGATTAGTCTAAACTTACTAACTTAATTAATGGGATTTGTGGGCCATGACTAACTAATCTTGGGGGTCCCGTTTAGAGTCTAAGCTACCTGGGTCACTAACACAAGTCGGAACGAAACGAAACTCAAATCCGACTAAACAAATCCCATAAAATTAATATTAAAATATAAAAATTCTCAAAATATTAAAATATAAAAATAACCAAAATCACAATGTATTGATTTAAATATTATTAAAATAATCTAAAATTCACCAATTAATTAAAAATCCTAAATAATTCAAAAGTCATAAAATGACCAAAATACCCTTAGCCTAAAAAGTGGTAATTAGCTAATCTAATCACATGGGTTTGGCCTGCAGGGTCATGGTTAGTCTCTAGGCTAAGCAGTTCTAAGGTTACGCTAGCCAAAAAAACAAAACACTAATTTAATGATATTAAAATAATCAAAATTCACCAATAAATTAATAACATGATTTAAATCTATTATTAAATAATCAATTTTACAAAAGTTCAAAATTACCTTCATTTTAGAAAAGTGGTGGTTACAAATCTACCCTCCTTAGAAAAATTTTGTCCTCAAAATTAAGAAGGTTGTACACCTTCTAGAGTCTCGTCCCCAACAATCATGGTCTTAGAAGCTCATATAAATCATGCAATTTGAAAGAATAACATACAAGATCATGTTAGACAATATCATTCTAAGGTCTCATCCAGCTATACTAGCCATACTACGGCATAAGGCAATCATAAGGTTTCAAAACATACAAGCAAGGGGTGTAACAAATTATCATAAAAGACATGCTAAAGCCTAGGTCAAAAACTCACCTCAAATTAGGTCTGGTGACTAAAACTCCCTCCTAGAAGCAGGGCCTAATTTCCCAAGGCATTTCTCATGAATCATGCTCTTGTCAAAACTCTTATTCCTTCTTTCTGATCTTACTCTCCCATATCCACTTAATCATCCCAATAATTTAAATTCCTACACCTTATCCTAACTTGGATCCAAAATCTCTAGATCAAAGTCTATGAAATCCTCGAACTTGTTCAAATCACTGTCCTCAAATTTATTTGAAACTAATACTACTATGTCAGGCAGGAACTTATTCTTTATTATAAAATCGACCATCGTATTTCTTTCACGTACACCTTCAAATATTATTCTTCTTAAATTTTAAAACCTCCACAAAATCTTTAAATTTCTCCATGACCCAAAATCCTTGTGTTCACTCTGTCCTCTTACCAATATCTTATTCAATTTTAGTATCATCATCGCTTCATAGTTACATTCTTTTCTCCATTTCTAAATTCCTAAATTTAGCATCACAATCTTAAGTGAAATATCTCGAGAATCAATAACCTAAAATTATTCAAGTCCACAAAACAAATCGACCTCGAATATCCTTGTTGTTTCTAAAGTACACCTACGAAATATCACTGTTCTAACCATCAATATATCCTACTATCCTTCTGGTGAGCCGGAGGGGTCACTACGTCCTAAGCAGACTTACATCCTATATAAAACTGATAGTCAAAATCAACAGAGATTTAACTATAAAGGGTTACTAGTCTAATGTCAACTAGACTACCATACCTAAGAATAAGTCCTAATACAAGCTATCAAACCATTATACTATGAAAGAGTTATAACTAATGAAGTTCTACAAAAAATTAGACTAGTTATCTGAAGTTATCCCTACTCCTAAGTTAATTTGTGATGGAAAACATTATATTTTTTTGAAAAAGATTGAAACAAAAGGTGGTGCTGATTTGTTCAAAAATCCTCCTAAGATAGAATCTGATAATCGTATGGTCTATCCAATCATGATACTCCTTCTAGGTCAAACCCCCAACAATCAAGGTCTAGAAAATTTTATCTAAAAGCTCACAAACATGATCCTAATGGTCATGATTTCATAATCTCGAACATGGTCACTATACTATCTATCACAGCACAATACATCCTGACAGGTACTAATGGAATCACACAATAAGATGGAAAAGAAGGACAGGAAGAACAGACCTGCTAACTCGTCACCCGCAGCGTCGGTCTCCACGACCGTCAGTACAAAAGTCCTGCCCCTCTGGGGTTTATCCCTCTGATGGTGCGGGACATGGTTCTACGCTACAGGTGGCCTAGCTCCCTCTATCTAATACATAACTTAAATAACATCCATGCTGATATCCTACTCCATACTAGGGCACCATCTATATGGTATCTATTCTGCAATCTGATAATCATATCCATCTATTCAGAACCATGTTACCAGAATTCTCGTTACGCTAGTAAGTACAATAGCGATAATCCATAGAGTCCGCAACTAAGGTACATACCTCTAGAATCATGGTATTTAAAATTTTTGCATTGCCCCTAGCTTGGCTACAAAAACTTTAAATTCCTACACCCGAGAAATACATCCAAAATCAGACTCTATCTCATCGCCAAACCAGCTAATATGGCTGTAGATGACTCTAGATTCCATGACTGAGGTAACCTAGCCCATAATGTTATCATGGTAGAAAATTAAGTCAATAATGAATACCAAGAATCAGATTCAACGATGAACAAGGAAGTAGACAAAACTGTCGGAATCGATTTTCAAGATAGTTTATAATACGATTCTCAAGGGTTATCCCAAGAATCTTCTCAAGTAGTCCTAACTGTGATTGAGTACTCTCTCAACTAAAGTCTATTCCTTATCTCTTACTGCAGGCATGCAGCAGTACAACTAATCGTCATACTACCACGACTTCGTACTAATGCAAATCTCGACCTGCATGGACCACCATTAAAAATGTATCATGACCCGTACCCTGTGTAAGGGCACAGTGCGTAACAGGGCCCAGCCTATGCCGCAGAATCGACGGTAGAATGCTGTACAAGGTTACTATCTAAACAACAACTCACACAATTATATAATGCACTTGTCAAAACTCAACTCCGAACGGAGAACATGTATAAGATATGATAATACTCAATCATAATCTAAGCACGATAAGATAACACAGAAATCTAACAACTATATAAAATTTAGAACAACAACAACTTAAATAAACTTCCAAAATAACAACATCTCAACAATCTCAAAATTCGCTTATTGCAAAACAAGTTCTAAAAGAGAAACTAAACCATAAACTAGCAATCTACTCCAAGCTCTACTGGTCCTCTAAGCTAGTTGTGAATCTCCATGTTACCTGAAATATTTTTAACAGGTCCAGTCAGGACAGGAACGAGCACAATACATCTCATACTGTTAATATCATGATTGAAAATGTAAGCATGTTATAGATTAAGATATATGAAATGCTGAAGAATATACATGAAGGAAAAGAGATGACTGTAAGAAAATATCTACTATAAGTGAAGAACTATCAGTGGCTAGTGATGTAGAGTATAAGATAGACATGTGAACGGCTTAAATTTGTACATGATTACACTAAAGAGTTTGTACATGATTACAATACTTTGGAATTGTTCACATGACTGCTTCTACTCTCCCGTACCCCAATCAATACACAAGGATCCAGACAAGTTATGTTATTATACAATATTTCACATGGGGGCCCATAAATGGGTGCACATGAAGTTATACATGAGGGGTCTGTGAACATGAGAGTACATAAATCATAAGAGTATACATGAATAGTGAAAGCACAGGAGTACATGATGAAAGTGAAACGTACATGACATGATGTACTCGATGCTCCCGAGGGGGATAACATCTCAATATAAAGATCAATATAGTACCAATCCGTGTTAACAACGCGACAGCATCAAGTAATGTAATCTAGAGCAAGAATATAAATTCTAACAAGTATGAAATGATCAGATAATGTACTCGCCTGATACCCTGAACAACTGATATGAAAAGATGGCCAACTAGAGTCACAGAGTCCTAGTTAGAGCAACACAGGTTATAAAAAGTTCAATTTATATGGTAATTGAAATTATAATGCAATCTACATGAGTCTAAGTCAATCTAGGTCAAAGTCAACTCTTGGTCAACTCTGGTCAACAATCTAGTCAAACTAGGACAACTAGTCTAATGTGGTCAAACTAGCTAGGGTTTGGTCAACAATGGTCAAACTAGTATAGGTTAGTCAATTCTAGGTCTAAATAAGTCTATGGCCTAAACAATCAAGTATACTAGTACCATTGCTATCTAACACAGCCTAAATCAAGGCACATAGCTAAACCACATAGCTAACAAGGCACACAAACTTAGTTATATGATATACATTACATATATCACATATATCCTTATCCATATAGTACCACCCTAACACATACATATAGATATCATATATCAAGTATATAC
Organism: Iris pallida; assembly: GCA_029216955.1. Lineage (NCBI taxonomy): Eukaryota > Viridiplantae > Streptophyta > Magnoliopsida > Asparagales > Iridaceae > Iris > Iris pallida. The sequence continues at coordinate 990,262 of JANAVB010037216.1, read as the reverse complement.
ATATCCTCACTATGAACCATAACCTATATCTATATGCTCTCATAATATATATAGATATTATATAACCCAAAAATATATATACCTATCTATATAACCCTTCCACAATCTAACATCACCTACTCAATGCAAGCACTTAGACACTAATCCACTAACACTATGATAACATATCAACCTTGGTCATATTGGCATCCCAATACCAATACATTGGTCATAAGATAAACTAATTATTTACCTTAAAGGTAAAGGTAATTCATATTTACCTTAAGATACTAACTTGGTATCATGAGATACCAATACATCCCTCAAATATCTAATTAACTAACTATCTAATGTACTAACATAACATCTTAACTAATATCTAACATATAACCTATAGAGACTAACTTGCTAACATACAAATATCTAGAACTAACATAACCTACTAACATATCAATATCTAACATACTAGAAATCTAACATCAAACTATCTAACATCATACCAAATATCTAACAAAATACTAACCTCTACTATCTAACTAACACTCATACTAACAAATATAACTTACACTAACATATAACAAACTCTAATATATCTAACCCTCTACTAACCAACATCTAACAAACATACTAACATATATTACCTAACAATAATATATATATATGTACTATATCATACATATACTTGACAACCTATGATACCTACATTCACTTAATATCCATACTACATAGGCTCATAGGTTACACAAAATACGTATATTGTATAGTCACTCTTCTACTTAAAATCAATATTGTACAAATTGGGCCTTCACTAAATTGTAGGATTAAAGTATGTTGTATCCCTTCGTATTAGCTTTCCAAAACTTTAAACGGATCGTATTTTCGTGTTCGGAAGCTCCCGAAATCGCGAAAACACCGAAACGCGTTCGTCTTTCGTACAGCTAAAATCTTTGCTAACCTACCTATATGAAATATTTGTACTCCAAATCTTCTAAGAAATATTTGTACTCAAATCTTTGCTAGCACCCTCCCTTGGTAGTATGAGAAGGTTGGATGGAAGTTTTGGTGGAGGGATGTAAAGATTTGGAGATCAAATCAAAGAGGGAAGCTCTCAATTTGGGGAAGAACACTTGTAAAAGAAAATGGAGGCTTGATGGAATGAAATAAAAGAAAGGAAGGCTAACCTACCTATAGTGGCTGCCATTAAACCATATTTGGTCCTTGGAGGAAAGCCCAATAAGGCCTCAACTAGTCATTTTGGTTAATTTTAAGTTAGGTTCAAGTTTGGGATCAAAAGGGTTAAATTTAAGCCTCTAACATAACTAATCTAACAAGTGGGATTAGTCTAAACTTACTAACTTAATTAGTGGGATTTGTGGGCCGTGACTAACTAATCTTGGGGTCCCGTTTAGAGTCTAAGCTACCGGGATCACTAACAAAAGTCAGAACGAAAGGAAACTCAAACCCGACTTAACAAATCCCGTAAAATCAATATTAAAATATAAAAATTCCCAAAATATTAAAATATAAAAAATGACCAAAATCATAATGCATCAATTTAAATATTATTAAAATAATCTAAAATTCACCAATTAATTAAAAATCCTAAATAATTCAAAAGTCACAAAATGACCAAAATATCCTTAGCCTAAAAAATGGCAATTAGCTAATCTAATCACATAGGTTAGGCCTCCAAGGTCATGGTTAGTCTCTAGGCTAAGCAGCTCTAAGGTTACGCTAGCCAAAGAATAAAATCACAAAACACTAATTTAATGATATTAAAATAATCAAAATTTACCAATAAATCAATAACATGATTTAAACCTATTATTAAATAATCAACTTTACAAAAGTTCAAAATTGTCCTCATTTTAAAAAAGTGGTGGTTACAAATCTACCCTCCTTAGAAAAATTTTGTCCTCAAAATTAAGATGGTCGTACTCCTTCTAGAGTCTCATCCCCAACAATCATGGTCTTAGAAGCTCATCTAAATCATGCAATTGGAAAGGTATCAAAACATACAAGTAAGGGGTGTAACAAAATATCACAAAAGACATACTAAAGCCTAGGTCAAAAACTCATCTCAAATTAGGTCTGGTGACTAAAACTCCCTCCTAGAAGCAGGGCCTAATTTCCCAAGGCATTTCTCATGAATCTTGCTCTTGTCAAAACTCTTATTCCTTCTTTCTGATCTTACTCTCCCTTATCCACTTAATCATCCCAAAAATTTAAATTCCTACACCTTGTCCTAACTTGGATCCAAAATCTCTAGATTAAAGTCTATGAAATCCTCGAACTTGTTCAAATTACTGTCCTCGAATTTATTCGAAGCTATTACTACTATGTCATGCAGGTACAAAATACTAGTTGAGGTTCTCCAATAAGTCTTCTCCTCGATATTGTCCTCGTCCCCTAGAGGTATCATTTCTACAGGTACGTCATCTTCCCCTAGAGAACAAATACTAGGTCGTTTATAACGACAAGCAAGTCCTCCGCCAAAAACGGTTGAGGAAAATATAATAAGGAATGAAACATAAAGATTTTCTGTTAAGAAAATAGGAATATGCAATTTTACATTGTTATAGTTTCATTCATTTAAGTAGTATAAACATCCTTTTGGCTATATTTAAATAGGGGTAAATTCCTCCTAGAATGAGATGCAAATTTGAAGGTCTAACCCTAACATGCAATGCAATTTGGAGAACAATCCCCTGGATATTCATCTAAATAGCTTCCCATCAACAATCCTGTATACCTGGGATCATGCTTTGAGTTTGGTGGCACGGTGCTTAGATTCCGGCCCTGCGCCTCCCTTGGGCTTACAAAAATTCATCTACCCGATGTTACTGTCGATGTAGATGTGAAAATTTCTGAGCTTCCATTGAGCTTACCATAAATTTTGCGTCCCTTGGACAAAATTAAAATTTGCCTCCCTTGGGTATAAGTGAGCTAAGCCTCACAAACTCAATTCGTATGGCCCTACAAATGAGTAAATAAAAATACTGATCAGCATTTTGTTTATGTTATGTTGTGGGACTTTTAGGGATATTCAGGTTGTTTTCTCCCTCCCAATGCTTTAAATAAATTCTTCGAGGATTTTTTCGAGAACTTCTAAGTTTATGAAAATATACCGATTTCTCTATAATTCTAAGAAATTAGCTATCTCTCGAAATTTTTGAAAATTTCGGCAGTCTTCTTTGTATTTAGAGACTCCAAAAATTTACAAGAGACAATATATATGTTTAAAAATTAAAATTTCGGGTTCGTCGACCCCTTCGGTGGAGCAAATCTCAACACCGGAACCACGCAGTTAATATTTCGGGTTCGCCGACCCCTTCGGTGGAGCAACTCTCAACACCGAATACTCACACAATATAATAAAGTGTAGTTTAAATATTTTCTTACCTTGGTATGCGATTTAAACAAGTAAGCAAACTCCTGTTTATTGCAGCTTGCTAAATATTTTATAAATCCAAAATAGTGTCATTATGTCACGCCCCAGAACCAGAATACTGGAGAGCGGGGGCAGACATAGCCAGCTACGTATATTGAAATGGAAACCACCTCGATATACGGTCACGGCTGTCTAGATATATGAGGGTTTACTACAAGCCAACAGTCTCTTATGGTCATGAACAAGCCTAGTGTCTCAATCACAAGCAAGTAAGTAAGGTCGCAAGATGTATGATCATTAAATATACAATAATAAGGCATCCCAAATATTATATATTCAGCTGATCATGAAGCTAGTCGTACAAAATGCGGGGACTAGCAAGAGTTAAGTCATACATGATCAACCCTAGGATTTGTTAATCATGTTTACAGCCCGTAGGCAGACAGTAAGTAAAGTGCATCGAGCTAACAGGTGCTCGTCGGCTAAGCGTCTCAAAAGAATAACTTTACAATAGAGTGAGCGAAACAAAATAGAAAACCCACTCGTAGCCCGGGTTCCTTCTAGTCGCCACCATCGGGCTGGAGGTTCGAAAGATCCTCGGGAGCTGCTCCGAAATTTGGCCACACAAAACCAGCTGGGTCAAACCCCAGAAGAGCAAGTGCCACAAAGGAGGCCACGAAATAAGAACAAAAGCCAGCATATCAGAACATAAGAAAAGAAAAGGAAGAAGGTACAAGTAAATAAAGAGTGCAACAGGACAATAAACGACTAGTGACGTGGGACCATTCTGGGAGCCAAGTTACAACCCTTAAACCAGACAAGGACCGGGGTTGTAACCCTTCGCCTGAATAGCACTCTGTCTCTACTCATTTATTGTTTGATAATAAGTAAAATAGTCAAGTTCAAGAGTAGTCAGGTACTGGTACTAGACAAGACTTAGACAAAGCTGGACTCCATCCATTCACAAGCGGCCAAGCAATTACTACGGCTTACTACTTAACTAACTAGGGTTATCACAAGCCTTAATTACTAACAAGATACAAATGAGAATTTCCCAGTCCCAAGCCCTGCAGACCATCCAGTTATCCTTCCGCGGGTTGAGAGTATGGTTGGGTACATCGCCCCGGAGATGATATACCCTTAGATGACTTAGAGGGTGCAACACATGACAGTGCGCTGGAAATGTGCTCTACTCGTCGGCAAGCTACAAGTCCAATTAAGAGCGCCCAGATAACGAGATTGCCTGTGACTGGAAATTCTCCATGAACTATAGTTAGATCTAGTCATTAGCCTAATCCATGTTCAGTGCGAATCCCTGACCGTGGGAAACCAGAGAGTCACGTCCTAGACATGATGCAAGACAAGACAAGTGGATTTAACAAGCAAGCAAGAAGAACCACCCACGGTGTCAAGGCAGGTCAAGCTAAGTTAGCCGTCGCAACAGCATTAAGTTATCAAGTCATGCTACAAGTCAGGAGTGCGCCGCCACGGGACACTATCAAGTTATCAAGTCACAAGGATTAATTACAAGTTACAAGTTAGGTGTGCACCACACTGGGTCACTAGCAAGGAGATCAGAGAATACCAGGATCATAATTCACAGAAAATCCCGAAAACTGTACTAGTCATAAACAATTACTTGTAAATCGTGTTAGGCCGTGTCGGGTCGAGATAGTCGTGCTGTGTTGAACAAGATCTCAGAAAACCCAATCCATAAAAAAGAAACCAAGTCGAGAAAATAAAACCAATACTCCAAGAGCCAATGGGTTTAAACAAGGGGCCAGGGGGTTGGGCATACGTACAAGAGCACGCACGCAGGGGGAGCATACATGCAAAAGCACGTACGTAGGGGAGCATACACGTAAAAGCACGCACGCAGGGGAGCAGCGTACGCACAAAAGCACGCACGCAGAAGAGCATACACGCAAAAGCACGCACGCAGGGGAGCATACACGCAAAAGCACGCACGCAGGGGAGCAGCGTACGCACAAAAGCACGCACGCAAGAGAGCAGCGTACGCACAAAAGCACGCATGCAGGGAAATAGCGTACGCACAAAAGCATGCACACAGGGGGAAGTGTACGCTCAGGACATACGTACGCTCAAGTCAGGGCACGCTCAAGTCTGCGTACCAGGGCACAAGTCTGCGTACCAGGGCACGCTCAAGTCTGCGTACTAGGGCACGCTCAAGTCTGCGTACCAGGGCATGCTCAAGTCTGCGTACGCAAGAGACACGCTTCCAACAGGAAGCGTACCCAAGTCTGCGTACGCAAGAGACACGCTTCCAACAGGAAGCGTACCCAAGTCTGCGTACGCAAAAGACACGCTTCCAACAGAAAGCGTACCCAAGTCTGCGTACGCGGCGCTAAAGAGCGCGCACAGCTCAGTGGCGTAAGCTAAAAAGCTCTGCACACTGCTCACTGTCTTCTCCAAACCAGCAAGAACTCCATGGTTGAACCCAAAGCTTCAAAAGTTCATAACTTAGCCATCCGAACTTCAAATTCGGATTTCCAAGGTTCCAACTTGGGTGAAATTGAATTCTTTACCACATGGAAACATCAAAACCCATAAAAATCCAACTTAAATAGATCAAAACCATGCAAAACCAAAAATAGAGAAAACTTAGATCTAGAACAATGGAGACTCCAAATCACAAAATACCAAGTTCTAATGTTGATCACCATGTCCTAAACTAGCAAATGGACAAATAAAATAGGGTTCTCATGTGGTGGCAAGGTGCACTTGCCTATGGGTTGGAGTTGTGTAGAGGAAGGAGAAGAAGAAGAAAATTAATGGAGGTTTATGAGGAGAGAGAGAAAGTTGGTGGATTTTTAATGAGGGTGGGATGTGGTGTGTTGAGGGTGGAGCATAGGCTAAGGTGTTCCAATACACATTAAACCAAACCAAACCAACCCAAACCAATTAGAACCGAGCTATGTCAAAACCCAAAATACGAGAAATATCGAAATTCCACAAGTTGAGAAAAATAAAAATACATGCCAAAATCTAGATACGAGTATAAATACGAAATACGGGAAATACGGAAAATGAGGGTGACAACTCTACCCACCTTAAAAGAATTCCGTCCTTGGAATTTAATCAAGGAGCTAGAGATTGTCACGACAAGTTACACTAAGCACAGGCAAGCTACACTAAGCAGCTCAATCATACAATCATATAATGCAAGCAAGGAAGGAAAAACGTAAGGCATAAGAAAGACATTATACCTCACGAGTCAAACAGGTAGGGATATCGCGATCGGATGTCGTCCTCACGCTCCCACGTTGACTCACCTAGAGAGTGATGACCCCAAGCAACACGGACTAATTTAATAGTCTTGTTCTTGAGTATCTTCTCCCTCCGGTCCAATATAGACACGGGCCTCTCCTCATACGAAAGGTTGGTACCAACAACCAATTCTGAATGGTCTAGGATGTGGCTCGGGTCCGGAATATACCGTCGTAATTGGGACACATGGAATACATCATGCACCTCACTTAGCGACGGCGGAAGAGCGAGACGATAGGATACATCTCCTACTCGCTCTAGAATATCGAACGGCCCTATATACCTAGGACTAAGCTTTCCCCGTACGCCAAAGCGAATGACGTCGCGGTTAGGCGAGATCTTAAGGAATACATGGTCGCCGACAGCAAATTCTAAGGGACGCCGATGAGCATCGGCCCAATGGCGCTGGCGGTCCTAGGCAACTCGGAGGTGATCTCTGACCTTCCTGACCACTTCAACCGTCTGGGAAACCAATTCGGGTTCGAGCATCTGCCTCTCCCCGACATCGTCCCATGCTAGCGGGGATCTGCACTTCCTGTCGTAAAGAGCCTCGAAGGGTGCCATCTGGATACTGGCCTGATAACTGTTGTTGTACGAGAATTCCACCAGGTGCAGATGATTCTCCCATGAACTACCGAAGTCAAGGGTACAGGATCTCAACATATCTTCAAGAGTCTGGATTGTGCGCTCTGATTGACCATCCGTCTGCGGGTGATAAGCTGAGCTGAATTGAAGGCGAGTCCCCAAACTCTTCTGCAAGCTACGCCAAAAGTGTGATATGAATCTTGAATCCCTGTCCGAGGTGATGCTGACTGGCACCCCGTAAAGCCTGACGATCTGCCTGAGATACATCTCTGCTAACTGCACCGTCGACTGTCCAACTCTGAATGGGAGAAAGTGTGCCACCTTGGTAAGCATGTCCACAATTACCCAAATAGCATCTCTGCCGGCCGGAGATCTGGGCAATCCGGTCACGAAATCCATGGTTATATGTTCCCATTTCCATTCCGAGATCTGTAAGGGTTGAAGAAGTCCAGCGGGCCTCTGATGTTCAGCTTTAACCTGTTGGCAAACCAAACACCGAGAGACAAACCGGGCTATCTTCCTCTTCATGCCATTCCACCAGAAATGCTGACGAATATCATGGTACATCTTCGTACCACCCGGATGAATAGAATATTGTGAACTATGGGCTTCTGCCATGACTCCCTGTCTGATATCTCCACTGGGTACATAAAGATGAGTGCCGTGCCGAAGTGTACCGTCTTCATGGATACATAACTCTGGCCTTCTTCCTGCTTCACATTCTGCTCTGAGTCGCTGGATCTTGGAATCTGTTGACTGCGCCATCCGGATTCTCTCAACTATGCTGGACTGAACCTGTAGACTGACCATCAATGCCACGCTGGTTGGAAGAACCACTTCAATTCCCATCTTCTGAAGATCTGCCAATAATTCTGGTTGTGCCGTCAGGAAATAAACTTCGACTCTCCTGCTCAATGCATCTGCTACAACGTTGGCCTTCCCGGGATGATACTGCAAATCCACATCATAGTCCACCAGTAGCTCGAGCCATCTTCTCTGCCGCATATTAAGGTCCTTCTGGGTGAAAACATACTTCAGGCTCTTATGATCAGTAAAGATCTCCACTCTATCTCCGTACAAGTAGTGTCTTCACAATTTCAAAGCAAATACTACCGCCGCCAATTCCAAGTCGTGGGTCGGGTAATTCTTCTCATGATCACGTAGTTAACGTGACGCATAAGATATTACCTTTCTATGCTGCATCAAGACACACCCCAATCCTCTGCCTGAAGCGTCGCAATAAACTGTGAATCCTCCGGTCCCATCTGGAAGGGTGAGAATGGGAGCCGTTATCAAACCTTGCTTCAACTTCTCAAATGATTCCTGACACTCTGTTGTCCAAACAAACGGCACATCCTTGCGAGTCAACTGGGTCATCGGCGCTGAAATCCTTGCAAAATCTGAAACGAACCGCCGGTAGTAGTCGGCCAATCCAAGGAAGCTGCGAACCTCTGCCACTGAGCTGGGTACCGGCCATGACTCGATAGCCACAATCTTCTGGGGATCCACTTCCACTCCTCCTCGGGTAATGATGTGACCCAAGTATGATATACGATCGAGCCAGAACTCGTATTTACTGAATTTGGCGTACAACTGATGCTCCCTAAGCGTCTGGAGGACGACTCTGAGATGCTGCTCATGCTCTGCTTCACTCTTGCTGTAGACCAGGATGTCATCTAGGAACATGATCACAAATTGATCCAAGTAAGGCATGAAAATGCGATTCATGAGGTCCATGAATACGGCCGGCGCATTGGTCGCTCCAAAGGGCATAACAAGGAACTCCCAATGTCCATACCTCGATCTAAATGCTGTCTTCGGGATGTCCTGCTCTCTGACTCTGATCTGGTGGTATCCCGACCGTAAGTCAATCTTTGAAAACACTGAAGCCCCTCTGAGCTGATCAAACAAGTCATCTATCCTCGGAAGAGGGTATCTGTTCTTGATTGTCACCGAATTCAAGGTACGATAATCAACACATAGCCTAGACGTACCATCCTTCTTTTTCACAAGAAGCATCTGGGCTCCCCAAGGCAATCCACTTGCATGGATGAATCCCTTGGTCCTCAGTTCTTCAATCATCTTGTACAAAATTTCCAACTCTGAAGGTGCCATCCTGTAGACTCGCTATGATACTGGTGCTGTCCCGGGAATCAAGTCTATAGTGAACTCAATCTTCCGCTCCGGTGGTATCCCTGGAAGCTCCTCTGGAAAGACATCTGGAAACTCTTCAACTATCCGGGGTAACTGCACTGCTGCTACTGCCATCCGCAATGCTGGGGAAGATGGCTCCACTGTGCCTCTGGAAAACAAAAACTCTGGCTCGCCGGGGATACTAAAGATAACTCTGCCAATATGGCAGTCTATCCTAGCATACTGGTTCCTCAACCAATCCATGCCTAGGACTACATCATAGTCTGCCATAGAAAACTCTATGAATCTAGCGGGAAACTCCCTACCGCTAACTACGATCCGACACGAGGAAAACACTCGATCTACTTCCACAAGGCCATTACCAGTAAGTATATTGAGCCTCACTGATAATGACTCGGGCTCCAATCCTATCCGTGTCGCAAATCGTGCAGACATAAATGAATGCGATGTACCAGAATCAAATAATACAGACGCTGGAGAGGAGTTGACGAGAATAGTACCTGCCACTACCTCACCTGGTGTAACTTCTTCTTCCATAGCCATCATCATGGCCTGACCTCTAGCTGTGGGTCCCCTCTGCTGAAAACCTCTCTGCCTGCTCTGCACTGGAGCCTGGGTACACTGCTGCTGGAATGCCTGGGCCTGAGGCAACAATGGCCTCGGGTACTGCTGCTGCTGCACAGGTGCTGGTCCCCTAACCGATGGACTGGTTAGGTTGGAAGAGGATGAACTACCCCTATTCGGGCAGGCTCCTATCTTATGATCTGCCGCTCCACAAGCTAGGCACAATCCTTGCGCCCTACGACAATCCGCCACTACATGGCCTGGCTTTCCGCAATATGAACATCCCATTGCAAAAGTCTGCTTCTATTTTTGCTGCTGCGGGTACGTCGGGGTCGAATGCTGAACCGACTTTACGGAGGCCGCCCGCCTCGGAGTTCCAATGGTCAATCCCCTAGCTGCCGGGGCTGGAGCTGATGATTGGTGCATCTGACTGTGGGACCGCTTCCTACCTCCGGTCCTATCCACGATCCTCTGGGAGGTATACTCATGCCTCCTAGCTGCTCTCAAGACTGCATCGAACGTCTGGTGCTCGAACTGCTCAACCGCCAACAAGGTCTCCAAATACAGTCCCTGCTAGAACCGCTGGGCCCTATCAAACTCGGTCGCCACCAAGGTGGGGGCAAACCTACTGAGTCTAGAAAACTCCGATGCATAACTGTCGACTGTTCTGCCTCCTTGCTTCAAGTTGGTAAATCTGGTCTGCAGGTCGTATCGAGCTACAGCATCGAAATACTTCGTCTGGAATCTCTCTCTAAATACTGCCCAAGCAATGGGTGCCACTAATCCCATGGCTTGCGCTGCCCACCAACTGCGAGCCAAGTCCAACAACTGCAGGCATACCACCGCCACCTTTTCATTCTCGGGTGTCCTAGCTGCTTCCAGAATCACCTCGGTATCCTGAAGCCATGCATCTACGGCAATCGCATCCTCGCTGCCATCGAAGAAAGGAGGGTTCAAGCGCTTGAAGCTGTTGGCCGTGCTGTTCCCTGGATGACCGCCTCTGGTCAAAGCATCTGCCACAGCCTGGTACAAAGCGTCTCCTCTGCGATCCTGGGAAGCTATCAAGGTCCTGATGAGACCTACCAAGGTGCCATCATCAAGTTTCGTAGGCTGGACGGGCCGAACTGGGGGTTCTCCTCCAGTAGGTATCACTCTGGAGGCGACTCCGGAAAGCTGGGCTTGATCTCCAGGTTGCTGCTGGTCCACGGGAGGTGCTCCTCCTTACTGATCGGCAGGGTCAGGTACAGTGCCGCTGAGGAAGACGACACAGCAAAACAATAAGGAAGGACCAGGACAGATCAATGATACAAGCATGTAATCAGGGCAAGAATTTCAGGGATTTGAAAATACGGGCAGAGATCAAGGGCGAATACTGATTGAGACATCTATTCGGTAAACCCTCACATTTCTTGATTGACAAGACCTGCATGGGCCACCACTTAAACCATGTCACGCCCCAGAACCAGAATACTGGAGAGCGGGGGCAGACATAGCCAGCTACGTATATTGAAATGGAAACCACCTCGATATAAAGTCACGGCTGTCTAGATATATGAGGGTTTACTACAAGCCAACAGTCCCTTATGGTCATGAACAAGCCTCGTGTCTCAATCACAAGCAAGTAAGTAAGGTCGCAAGATGTATGATCATTAAATATACAATAATAAGACGTCCCAAATATTATATATTCAGCTGATCATGAAGCTAGTCGTACAAAATGCGGGGACTAGCAAGAGTTAAGTCATACATAATCAACCCTAGGATTTGTTAATCATGTTTACAGCCCGTAGGCAGACAGTAAGTAAAGTGCATCGAGCTAACAAGTGCTCGTCGGCTAAACGCCTCACAAGAATAACTTTACAATAGAGTGAGCGAAACAAAATAGAAAACCCACTCGTAGCCCGGGTTCCTTCTTGTCGCCACTATCGGGCTGGAGGTTCGGAAGATCCTCGGGAGCTGCTCCAAAATCTGGCCACACAAAACCAGCTGGGTCAAACCCCAGAAGAGCAAGTGCCACAAAGGAGGCCACGAAATAAAAATAAAAGCCAGCATATCAGAACATAAGAAAAGAAAAGAAAGAAGGTACAAGTAAATAAAGAGTACAACAGGACAATAAACGACTAGTGACGTGGGACCATTCCGGGAGCCAAGTTACAACCCTTAAACCAGACAAGGACCAGGGTTGTAACCCTTCGCCTGAATAGTACTCTGTCTCCACTCATTTATTGTTTAATAATAAGTAAAATAGTCAAGTTCAAGAGTAGTCAGGTACTGGTACTAGATAAGACTTAGACAAGGCTAGACTCCATCCATTCACAAGCGGCCAAGCAATTACTACGACTTACTACTTAACTAACTAGGGTTATCACAAGTCTTAATTACTAACAAGATGCAAATAAGAATTTTCCAGTCCCAAGCCCTGTAGACCATCCAGTTATCCTTCCGCGGGTTGAGAGTACGGTTGGGTACATCGCCCCGGAGACGATATACCCTTAGGTGACTTAGAGGGTACAACACATGACAGTGCGCTGGAAATGTGCTCTACTCGTCGGCAAGCTACAAGTCCAATTAAGAGCGCCCAGATAACGAGATTGCCTGTGACTGGAAATTCTCCATGAACTATAGTTAGATCTAGTCATTAGCCTAATCCATGTTCAGTGCGAATCCCTGACCGTAGGAAACCAGGGAGTCACGTCCTAACATGATGCAAGACAAGACAAGTGGATTTAACAAGCAAGCAAGAAGAACCACCCACGGTGTCAAGGCTAGTCAAGCTAAGTTAGCCGTCGCAACAGCATTAAGTTATCAAATCATGCTACAAGTCAGGAGTGCGCCGCCACGGGCCACTATCAAGTTATCAAGTCACAAGGATTAATTACAAGTTACAAGTTAGGTGTGCACCCCACTGGGTCACTAGCAAGGAGATCAGAGAATACCAGGATCATAATTTACAGAAAATCCTGAAAACCGTACTAGTTATAAACAATTACTTGCAAATCGTGTTAGACCGTGTCGGGTCGAGATAGTCGTGCTGTGTTGAACAAGATCTTAGGAAACCCAATCCACAAAAGAGAAACCAAGTCAAAAAAATAAAACCAATACTCCAAGAGCCAATGGGTTTAAGCAAGGGGCCAGGTGGTTGGGCATACGTGCAAGAGCACGCACGCAGGGGAAGCATACACGCAAAAGCACGCACGTAGGGGAGCATACATGCAAAAGCACGCACGCAGGGGAGCAGCGTACGCACAAAAGCACGCACGCAGGAGAGCATACACGCAAAAGCACGCACGCAGGGGAGCATACACGCAAAAGCACGCACGCAGGGGAGCAGCGTACGCACAAAAGCACGCACGCATGAGAGCAGCGTACGCACAAAAGCACGCACGCAGGGGAACAGCATACGTACAAAAGCACGCACGCAGGGGGAAGCGTACGCTCAGGACATGCGTACGCTCAAGTCAGGGCACGCTCAAGTCTGCGTACCAGGGCACGCTCAAGTCTACGTACCAGGGCACGCTCAAGTCTGCGTACCAGGGCACGCTCAAGTCTGCGTACGCAAGAGACACGCTTCCAACAGGAAGCGTACCCAAGTCTGCGTACGCAAGAGACACGCTTCCACCAGGAGGCGTACCCAAGTCTGCGTACGCAAGAGACACGCTTCCAACATGAAGCGTACCCAAGTCTGCGTACGCGGCGCTAAAGAGCGCGCGCAGCTCAGTGGCATAAGCTAAAAAGCTCTGTACACTGCTCACTGTCTTCTCCAAACCAGCAAGAACTCCATGGTTGAACCCAAAGCTTCAAAAGTTTATAACTTGGCCATCCGGACTTCAAATCCGAATTTCCAAGGTTCCAACTTGGGTGAAATTGAATTCTCTACCACATAGAAACATCAAAACCCATAAAAATCCAACTTAAATAGATCAAAACCATACAAAACCAAAAATAGAGAAAACTTAGATCTAGAACAATGGAGACTCCAAATCACAAAATACCAAGTTCTAATGTTGATCACCATGTCCTAAACTAGCAAATGGACAAATAAAATAGGGTTCTCATGTGGTGGCAAGGTGCACTTGCCTATGGGTTGGAGTTGTGTAGAGGAAGGAGAAGAAGAAGAAAATTAATGGAGGTTTATGAGGAGAGAGAGAAAGTTGGTAGATTTTTAATGAGGGTGGGATGTGGTGTGTTGAGGGTGGAGCATAGGCTAAGGTGTTCCAATACACATTAAACCAAACCAAACTAACCCAAACCAATTAAAACCGGGCCATGTTAAAACCCAAAATACGAAAAATACCAAAATTCCACAAGTTAAGAAAAATAAAAATACGTGCCAAAATCCAGATACGAGTATAAATACGAAATACGGAAAATACGGGAAATGAGGGTGACACATTAGTAGCATACATTGTATCAAATTTTGCTTCCAAGGATCATGACTTGCAAAATAATATTAAACTCCTAGTAATATTGGCTTGGTATGCAAAAAGTGTTTAGAAAATGGAATATGATATATGTAAAGTTACTTTTATATATAAGAACTTGTAAATACTCAATTTAACTGATCCATCATGTCAAATATAGGTCATGTTGACATATTTTACAAAGTAGACAGAATTAGTATTATACCAAATAATCTAATTTTCAACTAAATCCTTAATTGCTAAAATTTCTTATATTTTAGCTCTTCGGGTATGCATAAGAGTTTTAAAATCGAAATTTTTGCAAGTGTATGGTTACCTCATCCTATAGAAACTTAAATTTTTATTTTTGACTATATAATGAAGTCCAATTATATTAAATAGGGATATATCACATTGTGGACAGATTAGACATAATTAAAAGATAACTATCTCAGTATTATACAGAGAAGTATAAAGTTCATATATGCACATTTTAAGTGTAAAAGGTTTGAGTCCCTAAGTTATGTCAAACTTGTAAGTGTCCATTTGAACATAGGTACATGAGTTATGTTGATAAAATGTGTCAAGGTATATATATATATATATATATATATATATATATATATATATATATATATATATATATATATACAGTTCTAGGGTTGAATCCACACACAATATCACTTAAAAATATGAGTCAAAGTGTCCATCCATTCCGTGTCTATGTATTGTGTCCAACTTACATGTTCATACAATTTATATATATATAATTTCTAGGATTGTATTTCACACACACAATTTGTATATATACATACGTATCACATATAGATTTGACTTCCTGGAAGATGCAAGAGAAGGTTAAATATTGCAAACTTATAGAGATAGAGTTATGCAAACTTATAGATGCCTACAAACATCTAATTTAGCTGGCTAATCTTACTAAAACATGATAATTGAATATTCTTATAATATGGACAGATTTGAAATAGTATATTAACCTGCCCTTTTTTTCATTCCTAGATATCAAAACAACACAGTTTATACACAACCTTGGTAAGAAATATGAAGTCTACTTTTATATTAATTTTGTGTCAAATTATGAATATGTATATGTGTGCTGTGTCAATATATATATATATATATTTTTTTTATATATATATATATTTCAGAAATGTAAATTAATCCATTCAAAATAATTTAGAAGATCAAATTGGAGAATTTTCAAGGGGAAAAATGGAAGAGAAAAGAGGACTTGCCTTGGTTCCTTGAATTTGACCTAGAATTTCTCCACGAATTTCCTAATTTAAACCCAACCATGATTCAAAATAGGTTTTGTTAGTAAATCCCTAACCTAGATTTTGAAATTGGAGAAATTTTGAGAAAGAAAAAGGGTTTTTTACCTTTGGTTTTAAGAGTGAAAAGATAGGAGGAAGAGGAGAAGATGCTGGAGATGGTGGTGCTCGGTGACGAGGTGGCCGACGGAGGTGGAATCGGCTGTCGGCGGTGGCAACTGCAGCAGTAGCAACGCGCAGTATCAGCAGTAGCAGCACGCGCAGTAGCAGCACGTAGTAGCAGCAGTAGCAGTTGTGGAAAGAGGAGAAGAGTGAAGAGTGGAGAGGAATGAAGGGGAGGGAAAGAAATAGAGGAAGAAAGAAAATAAGAAAAAATTGGACTTCTTTCCTGCATAGCCAAGTGGCTTGTGGGAAATTGGGAAGAGAGGGAATAAAGCCAGCTCTCCCTCTCCTGAGATGGGTCATAAGGAAGGAAGAACTATGGGTCCATTGGTTTTGCTTTCCTATGGGTGAAGTTTAAACTAACCCCTTCCCAAAACCTAAAATTTACATGGGTGCCCAAAGTGACAATTTAATGGAAACAAATTTGAAATCAGATACATGATCATCCAATATGCAATATTTTTATTAATGTATACTTATACAAAAATATGAAGTTAGTATAAATGCATGAAATAATAATGATAATAATATTAATGTTATTTAGTAGTTATTACACAACGTGTCAATATGAGAACATGAAGCAAGATAGAAATACAGAGTAAAGAGTTCGAGTCAGTGTACTTGCCTTGCTTAGAAGAACGGGAATAGTAAAGCATAAATCTGTCCACCAGAATTTGTTACAAGTTGGTTAGGATTTAAATAAAGAAATTTTAACTAGCTATGGTTAAACTGGCTAAATATCCATCAACTATCTAATTAACTACTACTAGCACCAATCTAATTATATATATAATTTCTAACCAATATATATACAATAAATATTCAAATTATCTAAACCTATCTATTTAGATATCTGATAATTTAGAATAATATCTATTTACAAAAGTAATATAATCAAGCTTACTAGTTTTTCTTTGAAAAAATAATAATATTGATAATAATACTCATAGTGATATTTTAAACAATCAGTTAGAACTAAGCAAATCAATATATATATACTATGGATTAGATATCTAATTAATTTAACTAAATACCATATAGTAGGTAGCCAGGAAACATTTTTATAGCTTATTAACTTGTTAGCAGTATTCTACAAAATTATCGAGAATTGCAGATGATCAAAAATTATACATAGCTAAACAACCCAACGCAAACTCTTATATTCCATTTCTGCACACTGACCCATTTTTGCACATTGCTGCTATTCTCTCTTTTCTTTTTCTTTTATTATTCCCTCACTAATATTCCTAAACAGAACCATAAACATCCAGCCCAAAACTCCTTAAGCCCAATCCATTAATCCATCTGCTGTAATATATTTTCATTTTTCTCCAATTAATCAGCTCAGCCCATACCATACGCACAACCCAACACTTACAACCCGACAGGCCCATGGACTTAACCCTAACTCTTAACATAAAACTCTCTTTCACTCACTCTCTCTCTCTATCTATCTGCACTCATTTATACCACTTTTCCAGCCGACAGAACCCATCCCTAACCTTAAACTTCATCTTCCACTTCTTATTCAGCTGAGAAACCCTAACCCTAATGTTCTCTTCCCTTCACAGTGCCTACATCCACACACACAAAACCCTAGCTCGAACACCTCCATGGCCACAGCCCACGTACTCTATCCCCTTCCTTCTGCCGACAAGGACTAAACCCTAACCCTAGTTATAATTTCTCTTCATCCCTTTCCAGCCTCTTCCTTCTTCCACCTCAAAAAAATCCTAAACCTAGGTGAAACCTTAGCCCTACCATCGTTCTTACTACTCCCATCAGTCCACAATAGCCCTAAAATAAACCCTAGATCTAGAAGCAAGAGGAACCAGAAGAAGATGAAGAACAAGAAGGGGATCCGAGTAGATCGGGACAGAAACTTACCGTGGTGCGGTAGGAATGTCTATCCACTAGTAGATCTAGAGGCTCTGGTGGCTCGGTGAGGCTGGCCTCAGATCTGGTGGCCTCGTGGCACAGCGACGTCGACGAACGGTGGCTCGACGCCTCTGTCGTTGAAGGGACAGCTCTAGAATCGAGGCGGCGGTGCGACGATCGAAGGTTCGTCATGGTGATCGAGGAAGCAGCTCGGTCCTCTAGGGCCAGCGTCGCCCACGAGGAGGCAGTGTGTGCTCGAAGTGATGACGCGGCCTTTAAGGTGCTGTTCGTCGGTGATGGTTGTCGGTCGTCGACAGTGACTTTGGCGTTAAATGGCGAGGCGAGAGATCGGCGGGACTCCTCAGCGGTGGTAGGATCTGAGCTCGGCAAGATGGCCAGTGACGGTTCTTCTAGCAGAAAGAGGGCTCTAGCTGTGTAACGATCCTCCGACGGCTTGGTGGCGGTGGTGAGGCTGGGTCAGACTTTGAGGGTAAGCCCCCTGAATTTAGGTCTTATTTTTTTCAATTTTATAAATCAGTTATGTGCAATAGATATTATTATTTGATTATTATTTGATTTAATGTTCGTTTTCGTGACTTTGACTTCTGGAGCGTCAGAGATGCCAATCTCTGGAAACTCTCTTCATCAGTATGTAGTAGACAAGATTACCTTCATATTGATATATCATGTTCCACCCAAACTTGTTTTCTTGTACTCTTTTTGCTTCACACAACTTCAGGTTAATTTAGACCATTTGATCATTAAATAATTATTAATTGATTTTTCCACTTTTATCTTTGTTCATCATATGCACATTACCGTGACTTTTAATTTAGGAGCACAAGACTAGTCATTTTCTTGAAACCAACATCTCATGTATGATCTACTTGAGACACCCTACACCCATGACCTTCGTGTCCCACTCAGACACACCATCTTGTGCTTCATTTGCTTCGTACAATTTTTGGGTCAATTTAGGCCAATTAATTATCTACCGTAAAATGTGACCTGACTTTCAATTTAATTTTGGGACCCGACATCGACCCAACCTAGTCGACCCAAAATATGGACATGGCCCACACGAAGCCTACTACCCACATGACACTTGTGTCCCATTTATTTGAGCTCCCATATGCTACTTATTTATCCATGATCACAAATACCTAAAATTAATCTATTTATTTTGCCAAACCCGATTTTGACCCGACCCGGCTCAAACGAACCCAAACCCAAGCTCCATGTTATCCCCTTATGAACACCCACACCCTAATTCTCCTACAAAATGTTAAATACCTAGTCTCCCCATTTTTAATATTTAAAAGACAACCCTCCTTTAATTAAATCTCTAGAAAATAATCTAATCCCCATTTAATCCTAGCCTTTGACTCAATTCCAACTCATCCCAACCACCCACTCCTACATGGCACTCACTCCTACACCCTTAAATTCATGGCCGGCCCTAAGAAATCCCCCTATTTTCTCTCTCCACTTTCTCTCTCTCTCTCTTTATTTAATATCTCTCATTCTCTCTTTTTAATTAATACAAATCATACACTCATCTCTCTCCCTCTTTCCCCACCATTCAGCCGAGCTCCCCCACAGCTCCTATGGCCGACCTCCTCTTCCTCCTATGGCTGACCCCCTCTTCCTCCCATGGCCGAACCCCCTCTCTTCTCCTCTTCTTCATCATTCTCAACATCATCACTACCATTAAACCACTACCACCACCATCACCATCAACTGCCACCACCACCGAGTTCCACCACCACTGCCGCGACCAATGCCCCCACCGCTGCACCGCCGCCATGGCAGCATGCAGCAGCAGCTGCGACAGCACGCAGCAGCAGCTGCGCGCGCAAGCAGCAGCGGCGCTGGGTGGCAGCAGCCACCGTAGCGCCACCACCACGCGTGGTAGTCGTCGGACACCCCCTCTGCCCCACACGACCTCGGGCGACCCCTCTCCAGGCCATCGTCGACGTTCCCGACGAACACAATAGGCTATTCGTACATTTCGTACGAAATCCCGTCGTGACGCGCTCGGAATGGATTTCAGAATAGTGTTCCGTCGCAGCGACTTTGCACACATTTTTTGGGAAATTCGACAGTTAGATCAGCGAACTCTTTCCTCTGTCACAATCTCGGTATATACCCCTTCATCCCTATCAAGTTTCGTCCTCTAATTTTATCATTTGATACATCAAAATCGGCCACCAACTTGACCATTTAAATTGTATAATTTTTGGACAGTTTTGTGGAGCCAACTTCGTCGGTTCGTATCTCCTCCATCGTAGCTCCGTCTGGTATGCCACTGGTTCCTATGCGTAGCTGGTATAACCCTCTTCCTACCTCTTAAGTTTCGTTTCATTGTGAGTATGTTTAATTTATTAAATTTGACGCCAAAGTAGGTCGTCCGAATTCGTAATTTCCAACTTGTTAAATTCTATTTTTGAACCCGGGACTCCAGATTCAATTTCTGACACCACTAGTAGACTTGTGGCGTCGTTTTGGCATGTTTTTACATAAAGTTTATTAGATTTGGAGGACGTGGGCCCTTCACTCATTTCGGTACAAAGTGGGCCCCACAGTCCGAGTCAACAGGTCAATTTGAGATCGGCTCATCGAAATCCAATTTCGGATATACCGTTAGTTCGTATCGTCATTCTGGATTTGCTGACATATAATTTGCTAAGTTTTGAGGACATTGGCTCCGGCACGCTTTTTTGTGTAAATCGAAATTTTAATGTCCTGTTCAACGGACCAATTTGAGAACGGGTCAACGAAATCCAATTCTGGATATACCGTTGGATTCGTATCGTCATTCTGGATTCATGAACATATAAATTTGTTAGGTTTAGTGGACTAGTATCCTTACATGTTTTTCGGTACAAAACGGGTCCGATCCGGACACCATTTTGATCCGAAATTACCTTTTTGCTCCTGTATCCAAATTGGACTTATGGATAGGCTATCATAGCTAATTTGACCATTTTGGACACGTTGGTGATGTTTGTTTCATCATCCGACAATGTTTGTAGATATTTCTCTGTATATTAACCTTTATTATAATTTATACTTATTAAGTCCGTATTTCGGGATTAGTATAACGAAACTGAGATCAGTCGATTCCAGTGATCTCACATTGCTGAAATTGACAAGATAATCATGTGAATCACTGTGATAAAATTATTAACCTTACCGTTGATTATCTTATCTCGATTTGCATGTCATAGGTTTCGATGTACAAATAACGAGGTGCAACTTCATATTTTAATTCTTAGATTAGAGTTGACCATGTTTGACCAAGATATATGGTATCTTGGTAGGTAAATATTAGGAATAGTATGCTTAAGCTAGTTTTGACTTTGGTTGACCAAGTTTGACTGTTTTGACCAAAAGTCAACTATCAGTCAACACTTGGCCTAGAAATGGCTAGAACTTGACCAGAGTTGACCAGTTGACCAAAAGTCAACTGTTAGTCAATATTAGCCTAGTTTGACCTGGAGTTGACCTGAGTTGACCAGTTGACAAAAAGTCAACTGTATGTCAACCTTTGACCCAGTTTGACCTAGTTTGACTTGGTTTGACTTCATGTGACCTAGTTTAACCTAGTGTGACTCAGTGTGACCTAGTTTAACTTAGTTGGACTGAGATTGACCTAGATTACATAGCTTATACTATATAATCCTGCCTAACACTGTTGAACCCTAATTAGCTTATATATATCTCATCTTTAGGTTTGTGGCATCACTCTGAGCATTGACCCCATTTGACAGCTCAGGACCGCAAGCGAGTACATTCACTGATAGTTTTTATTGTCTTGATATCTGCTATATCCAATTCAGTTGTAGTGTCTTACTTGATTTCCCGACACGATGGTTCACGGACTAGTATACGTCAGATCATGACATGAGATGTTGTTCCTGGATTTTTTGGTATATTGGTACATTTTCTGTCTTGTTTCCTGTACTTGTATAGACACTGATTCCTGAGAGGGAGTAGCTACCCTCTTAGGGAATCTCGTGTCATGACGTGTCATGTCCGGATCCATTATACTATTCGAGAATGGGGAATTATTAGGGACTATGTGATCAATACCATCCTGTCACTATATTCTTGTGCTTGAGCCACTCTCACCTCACGTAGGGTGTAGCGAGATCTTATTTCTTGTGCTCGTTATCCAGGTTGGCCAACATGACCCTTTCCAATGATTTTCATGTGATTGTCGGGCCAAGTGGATAGTCTATCCTATTTTCCAAGCCGATCACATAACGCTCTAATAATTTATGGCATATTTTATATTTACTTTATTACATCATATATCCTACTCAGTTCTACATTCAGTACTTTTCTTACCATGTTATGATATTCAGTACTCACATGTTCTACATGATCTTATGCTAAATCTTGATTGGAGGCTAAGTTTTGTTCAGGAGAAGGATTACAACCCCGGTCCTTGTTTGGTTTACAGGTTGTAACTTGGCTTCCGGAATAGCTCCCAAATCATCTTATCAATTGTCGTCCTATTCAGTACTCACATCATGTTATATATTTTTTGTTGATTTTGTCTTATATTTCATTATATTATCTCTTATAGAATTTGTCAATTCATATGGAACTGTTGTTAGTGTTCGTACTTGCTCATTTTCCTGACAGGATAACCATCGATGTTTACAGAGTACATGTTAGCTGATTGCTCTACCTTTTACGTGTATGGCCAGGATAGAGTTTGATGAGACATTACCCCTAGAGCCCGTAGATGATATAGCCCCTGTTTAGACTGTTAGATAGGTTTACCTGGACTACGATCCAGCTAGTGTTTTCAGACTGTAGTTTTTATATTATATTTTGAGTTTCTATGATGTATTTATATCTCTGAGCTTGTGTTGGATCTTGAACTCATTTCCAGTTTTCCTTTCTATCATATTTCTATTTCGTGCTATCTATCATAGTTTGTCTTGTGATTGAGTTATGCCATATTTTACCTCTGTGCGGAGATGATAGGTACATATATATTGTGTCTAGATGTTATACTTTCTAGTAGACCTATACAACATTCTACTGTCGATTCTGCGGTATAGGCTGGACGTACCCACGTGCTCGTGCCCCAAATCAGGGTACGGGTCGTGACATTGAGTGCTGGAGGTCGTTGGTATATTCCAACAATGTCGCAGTGAACACACGATGGCGCACGGCCAACGAACGGCCGGAGAGAGTGGTGAACAGAAAATATGACAGCGTACTGTGTTGGGAACTGTGAAGTGATGGAACTGATGTGTCAGTGTCAGAATTAAAATACTATTAAAATAACTGGGAAACTCCCCCAATATTTATAGTAAAATATTAGAGTGGCATGCTAGTAAATAATAATAGATCTGGGGCTAATAGAATAAGTTGCAACTGAATTGCAACTGTTTCCTAACTAAATCAGTTAAATACTAACTAACTAAAATAATCAGCATCAAAACTACTAAACAAAATAATAATAATCTACTTAATTAATAATATAACCCTTAGGGCAAAACTTTAACCACTAATAATTAAATTAGACTTGATTAATAAAATAAAAGTTTAACAATTTGATTAAACAGAATTTACTTTTATTAAGATCATCATAACTATAACAAATCCAATATCATATAAGTAAAGCCCTATTAGCAGCTTACTAGCAGGCCAACTCAATTGTTACCCATGTTCGCTTAGAAGCCCAAAAATTAGCCACAAAACTAATCTTTATCAAGATTTTCTATTAACAGGAAAATTAGTAAAACTTGTTAAAGAGAAGTGGAAAGCAATATTGAAATATCTAAACAACAATTTGCGAAAAATTCTCAAAATTTACAAAAATCTGGTTTAGGGAGTTATACCCCTATCTATTTTACACATATTTAACCCCCTCTTGCCTCCTTTGTAGCAAACCCTAACCCTAGTTTATGTTCATACCCAAATTTGCCCCCTTTCTTTAAATTGCCTCCAAATTGGACCAAATCAGTTTTATTGCATTCCTCTTGTGAAGAAGAAGTCTCTAGTGGATAGCTAGCAAGGATTGGAGGCATTGGACCATAGAAATTTGGTGTTGAAGCTTTTCAAGGGGCTATTTTATTGAGATTCTAACTCTCAATAGGT